>CM032452.1:93914581-94305256 GCA_019049505.1 Pachyrhynchus sulphureomaculatus | reverse complement strand
AACCTCTCGATCAAATATTGATTCCAAATGGTTACAAATATCTCCAGTTTGATCAAATTCTTCAAAGAGAAACACAATTATTTTCTAAGATTTAAACATCCCACTTATGGCGCCAAATGATCCTCGATATCGACGCGCCAAACTAAAATAATCAATCAATCAATCGAAAATCGTTGCTTCCGCCCAGTTGCGAATTGCGTGCTGTGATTCGATTTTTGTGTGCAAAAGGATCATCAGCTGCTCAAATTTATCGGGAGTTGAGCCTAGTCTATGGACCTACAGTAATGAGATAAGGAAAAGTTAGAAAATGGTCTCGAGACTTCAAAAATAGCCGCGCAAACGTGCATGATGAAGAGCGGAGTGGCAAGCCCAGTATCCAGACCGATGAAATCGTTCAACAAGTAGACCAAAAACTGCGATCTGATCGACGATTGTACTTGAAACAGCGGCTTGGTGGACAACGCTTTAAAGACGACGAGGAAATCAAGACCGTCGTTGTTAACTGGTTCAATTCTCAGGCGGAGGACTTCTATGCAGAGGAATTAAAGAAGCTGATTCAGCGTTACGAAAGTACTTGGAAGTGAACAGCGATTATATGAAAAAGTGAAGTAGGTTTGTAGGAAAATAAAACAATAATTAAAAACTTTTTCTAACGAATTTGAACCAAACGGTCTTTACTTTCTGTATATCCTAAAAGAAAAACAGGGAAATTTTCCTCATTGTTATGAAAAAAAATTCTTAATACACATATAACGATAATGAAAATAAGTGATTTATAGCAACAAATACTAAGGCAGGTCCAGTTCAAGTTAGCAATAGGTTTATAGTACAATGTTTATGGAAGTTTAAATTCCGAAAAACCATTTTCCATCAAAAAGTAACAAATAGAGGTTGTAACATGGTACAGCAAGCTACTAGTGAACATGAAGCATAGTCCACCCAATATCAAAAATAAATGTAACAAACTGGTCCCCTGAAAAAGATCTAATTATGGACTTCAACGTTAGTTAGCCTGCCGAGGATATTTTTACAAAGGAAGACATTATATTTGTCTAACTGTGTAATTCAAGGTAACCAATAATAGAAAAAATCCGTTAGTTTGTAAATAATTTGGAGTTATACTAGACTAGCATGAAACAAGTTTTTATTACTCATAAGCAAAGACTTACTGGTGAAAAGACCTCACATTTTCTTGATGTAAACTTATTTATCTCCACATAGCTGAATGCGTGATATGCCAATATACTTTCTTGTTATCTTGTATAAGAATTTCCTGAAAAATATTCCCCGAAAATATAATTCCCCGGATCTTCTAATTATACTCATATATATTCCGAATAAAAAATCCTTATTTCGCATCTTCACCCGACTCTTATTAATATTTAACAAGAAAGTGTAGTGTAGCCTGGATTGTGGTATTTTAACCCCTTTCCTGAAGGCGCGAATACATGAATTTCATTTAATAAGTGTTATCCTCAAATTCTGAAATTTATTAGGTAAATATCTTTATAATTGCCATATTAAATTTAATTTAACGTGGCATGTGGGTTTCCGTAAGAAAATTTATATTAAATTTACAACTTACGATAGTTTTGTAATTATGGTTTCACGGGGAAATTTATCGGACCAGGGTATTGACTCTCCAACCATGAATAGCTAATGTCAATTAAGACACCATAATATTTTAGCAGTTTGAAATAAAGAGATAAACTTCGTCCCTGATATTATAATGAGATAGTTTAGTACAGTGATATAAGCGGCCCATAGACGGTCAATATTATTGTGCAATATGGATTGCTGACAGCTGCCCATAGACGTTTAATATTATTGCACAATAATTGGGTTTGTACAATAAATATAATCAGGCAATATTGATGGTTGTGCAATATTTTGCGCAATCACCAGTACAGACGTACAGAGATTGAAGAAAACTTCATTTCTTCAAAGTACCATAGTGAAGGTTGAACATCCTCTGCACCTGCACCACTCTTTTCAGCATCACGAATTCGCTTGAGTTCTTTCCGGAAGTTTGTCCGCAAAGAATTTACTTTTTTGACAACATCTTGCTTCTCGGCATCCGGGTATTTTTCGCGATATTTTCTCTCCAGGACGTCATATTACTCACCTTTTTTAACGCGATTAGTATAAACTTGGCATTTAACATCCCATGGAGCCGGAAATCCATGGTAAACTTCGATAAAATTCCAAAATAAACTGTTTATCCGATTTTCTATTCGCCATCACGACGCGTTGGGTACTACCGCTTGATACCGACTGACGAGATATTGCACAATCCTGCCCACAGACGGCAAAATATTTTTCCAGGTTGCGCAATATAAAACAAATTTTGCACAACCAACCTTTCAATACTGTCTACACACGTTTAATTATATTGTACAAACCCAATAATTGCGCAATAATATTGACCGTCTATGGGCCGCTTAAAGAGTGGAAATATTGAAAAATTCGATTTTTTGGCTACAGTGTTATGTTTATTGACTGAAAATTCTCAAATTGCATATGGAACTTTCAAAAAAAATTGCAGCTTTAATAACTGAAAATGTGATCAATTATTCGTGGACCTGCTGATCTTTGGAATAGCTCAGCGTTTTCTCCAAAAAGGCTAAATGCCCTGATGAGATAGAAGCACAAAGAACAGAAAAAAAGAACGCAACTGTTTTTTAGTACGCTAAAGAAAGAAGAAAATGCGCTCAGAGACATTGTTTTGTATTTTATTTATTTATTTACCTGTTTTTGACGCCCTGTAGTTTTAGGTAGAAAACTCACCATTGGTTGGGTGTCTGTTTTTCCTTTCGACTGTCTTCTTTTGGACTTACTCTAGAATTTCCAGTAAAAGATAGCGTTTCTTTTTTACAGAAAGCGGAACAAGGCCATTTGCGGTATCCCATCTTTCCAATTACCTTTGAATACATGCCGCAGAGTTGATTACGTAAAATTATTGGAAAGACTATATTTTTATTAGGTCCTATAAAGTTTTGTCACAGTAAACAAAAAAACAGAGTAATGAGAGTCCGATTCGGCACCTGTGATCTCAAGGGGTTCGAGTTTGTAATGATCACATGACTTGTCGCCATATTGTTGGCATGATGCCCGAGAGTTTTTGAAATATTCAAATTCCTTCTTTCAAGAAAAATCCTATTCTGTAGAATAAAAATGAATTTTCCTGATTGAAAGGAAGAATAACCGGCCAAGTGCAAGTTGAACTTGCGCAATTAGTGTTCCGTACGTTGCTTTTAAAATAAAAAAATTTTGTTACGGAGGTATAAAATGATCAGTGACTTCACAAAACACACCCCAAAGGAGTTTTCAACAAAGTTTGTTTTCAATCTTTACTGAAAACTGATGACCTTGAATTTTTTTTTTATATACCAGATAAATTATTAAAGATAATGCACTCGTGATAATTTTCGTTCAATCTACACCCCGTGGAGAATATTTCAGTTTTTTCCAAATTTTTTGATAAGTACTTTTCGAGATAAGGCGGGTGAACAGCATTTTTCGCGATTTTTAAAAAATAATACAAAGGAAAGTGCGCGCAAATATTACATTATATATATATTTTTTACTCGTGTTTCCACAAGCTTTCATCTGACACCAGACTCGATTACAGTAAAAAAAAATTTTTTTCACTTCCGATTTCACCCCCCAAAACTAACCCCTTAAGTCAAAATTTAACTTTCAAAAAACTACATGGTTCTGATGAGGATATCAATTCTTATATTATTACCAAATTTCAACTTTCTATGACAAATAGTTTCGGAGAAAATCGGGTGTGACAGATGGACAGACAGACAGACAGACAGACAGACGGACAGACATCAAAGTCATCTTATAAGTGTTACGTACGGAACACTAAAAAACAACGAAAAAAATTTTTTAGAAAAATTTTTTTTTTATCAAGTTCTTATTAAAACAGATATACAAAAAAACAGGGAAAAAGGCATAAAATATAAGAAAAAAAATACATTTGGCTTAAACGCTTGCTGCGCGATATTCATTTAAATATCTCATTGTTAAATTTATACTTCTCAACTATTAGAGATATCGTCCGGGAGGGGGGATGTTCATTTTAGAATGTATCTGCACACCTTCAGCTCCGCGCGTATAATGTCAACAATTATGCTGCCTATATTCCAGCAAATCCCAGTAATGTGAGAGATTGCAAATAAATGTCGTTCTTATTTTAAGATGAGATTCGTTCTTCTGAACTTAAAAATGAAGTGAACACACTTTTTGATCCATTTTATTAGTAGTTAAATCTAATATAATAATTTTCATTCAACTAATGACTTTTTGTGCCTATATACTACTTATATAAAAAAATTAACTCCGAGGACTGATTTATTTAAACTCAATTCGTGCCGGAGACTTATTACTTTTTCATGCCCAGATAATAACACATCAACTGTTTTGCAAATAAAATGAATCTCTAATATGAAAACACTCCTTTGGAGGTACCACATATCTTTTTACAAGCACTAACCGCACGCTTGACATCCTTTTACTTACTGGAAAATTATTAATTATGATTTTCGGAGCACATTATAAAAAGATCCTCCTTGAAATTCAGATATAAACACAATCCGTGACTGCGCTGGCAGCCATGTTGTTGATATGATAGGGGACGCATGCGGGATAAAAACAAGACCTAAAAATTTTTTCTTAAGCGTCGCTACTGTGTTTTATGTTTACTGTGGTTTTGTCTTTTTTCTTTTCAGGCTTTTTTCACTGTTTATTTTTTTACAGTTTAGCTTTTATTAACTATTTTTAGATAATAATATATTTAAGTTAAAAATGTTTCTGAATTTACAAGTTTTATCTAGAAGTTTTGGTACAGCGATTTTTTTCTGATTTATTGCTGCCTTTTTACCAAGCTTTATTTTATCTGATTACGTTCAAGTCGATCATGAGTCATTTCTTCTAAATCACAGGACCTGTGAGAGTTGTACATATGTAAATATCTGAAGAAATAGTCTAAAGTAGAAAAGGCGTTCAGGTCACTTATAAGACCACTTCGGTGTCTGTCTGTCTGTCTGTCACACCCGATTTTCTCCGAAACTATTTGACATAGAAAGGTGAAATTTGGTAATAATATAGGAATTAATGGCCTCATCAGAGCCATGTAGTTTTAAGAATTAAATTTTGACTTAGGGGTTAGTATTGGGGGATGAAGTCGGAAGTGAAAAAAAAAATTTTTTACTAGGTCATCGAGTGTGGTGTCAAATGAAAGGTTGTGAAAACACGAGTAAAAAATATGTATATAATATTATACTTGCGCGCACTTTTCTTTGTATTATTTTTTAAAAATTCGCGAAAAAATCGCTGTCCCGGGCCTTATCTCGAAAAGTACTTATCGAAAAATTTCGAAAAAATTCTGGAATATTCTCCACGGGGTGTAGATTGAACGAAAATGATCACGAGTGCATTACATTTAATAATTTATATGGTATATAAAAAAAAACAAAAATTTCAAGGTCATCAGATTTCAGTAAAGATTGGAAACAAACTTTATTGAAAACTCATTTGGGGTGTGTTTTGTGAAGTCACTGATCATTTTATACCACCGTAACATAAATTTTGACTTAAGGGGTTGATTTTGAGGGGTGAAATCGGAAGTGAAAAAAAATTTTTTTTACTAGGTCATCGAGTGTGGTGTCAAATGAAAGCTTGTGAAAACATGAGTAAAAAATATATATATAATGTAATACTTGCGCACACTTTTCTTCGTATTACTTTTAAAAAAAATCGCTGTCCCCTACCTTATCTCGAAAAGTACTGATCAAAAAATTTTGAAAAAATTCTGGAATATTCTCCACGGGGTATAGATTGAAAAAAAAAAATTATCACGAGTGCATTACCTTTAATAATTTATTTGGTATATATAAAAAAAAAATTTCAAGGTCACCAGTTTTCAGTAAAGATTGGAAACAAACTTTGTTGAAAACTCATTTGGGATGTGTTTTGTGAAGTCACTGATCATTTTATACCACCCTAACAAAAATTTTTATTTTAAAAACAATCAACGTACGGAACACTAATTGTGCAAGTTCAACTTGCACTTGACCGGTTTTTTATTTATTTATCTGAAAGCATTCTAATTCGTAAAAACCAATAACGTTAGTTTTTTTCTGATAAAATATTTGTATCTCTGTCTTGGTATGGATCAAATAATGTTTTAAAATCGTAAGTTAGCTAAAAAGAGCAATGAACTTTTTCCTTGAAGGTTCTAGAATGTCCTCGTGAGAAATAATTTTCAGCAAGCGTTTTTTGAGACCAGAGTTACTTTTTTCAGATAGTAGTTTAATTATATCTCTCCATTTTTAGAAAAGTAAGTAAGTTTATACTTTATATTTTATGTATACTAACAAGCACCAGACTAAGTTACAAATTGGAATACTACGTGGAACTAATTCAGTTTTATTTTACCTGAAATCTGAAATTTCTTTGTTTTATTGCTTAGTTCGATAAGATACCAGTTCAGTTTAATATCACATCTATAGGATTTAGCTTTTCTATTTTTATGCTAGGCAAGTAGTGTTTTGATAGCTGTAACCCACTTTCTACAACGCATGAGCTGCTGTTTCGCATTGGTAAGTTTAAGCATAAAGAAGCTGCTATAATTAATATACATAAATATATATATATATATATATATATATATATATATATATATATATATATATATATATATATATATATATATATACGTATGTATATATATATATATATATATATATATATATATATATATATATATATATATATATATATATATATATATATATATATATACGAGGCTGGTTTGAAGAGTCCGTGCAAAAATAAAAACTAACATACTTATGTGTTTGGGGTAAACCTTTTTCTAGTTTGTTGATCCCTTCCGAATAATAGGATTTGTCGAAGTCTGCAAAATATCCATTAGTGTCTGCAATCACCTCCTCGTTGAATAAAATCTTTGTCCCGCCAGCCATTTCTTCAAATTGGGGAACAAATAGTAGTCCGAGGGAGCCAAGTCTGAAGAATACGCGGGATGTGAAACGAGTTGGAATCCTATTTCCATTAATTTTGCGACCACAACTGCTGAGGTGTGTGCTGGTGCGTTGTCGTGATGGAAAAGGACTTTCTTGTGGGCCAATCGCGGGCGTTTTTCTTGCAGCTCGGTTTTCAAACGGTCCAATAACAATGAATAATATTCACCTGTACTAGTTTTACCCTTTTCCAGATAGTCGATGAGGATTATCCCTTGCGAATCCCAAAAGACAGTCGCCATAACCTTTCCGGCCGAAGGAACGGTCTTCGCCTTTTTTGGTGCAGATTCCCCCTTGGTAACCCATTGTTTAGATTGTTGTTTGGTCTCAGGAGTATAGTAATGTATCCATGTTTCATCCACAGTGACGATTCTTCTGGAACAGCTGCAAACCATCCTTGCAACACTTCACACGATTCCGTTTTTTGGTCAAGCGTGAGCAATCGCGGCACCCATCTTGCGGATAGCTTTCTCATGTCCAAATGTTTATGCAAAAATATTATGTACCCGTTCAGTCGAGATGCCCACAGCACTAGCAATCTCACGCACTTAACTTTTCTGTCATCCATCACCATATCATGGATTTGATCAATGATTTCTGGAGTCGTAACCTCCACAGGCCGTCCAGAACGTTCAGCGTCACTTGTGCCCATATGGCCAGTCCGAAAATTTTGAAACCACTTATAAAACTGTTCTAATCGAAGGTGCAGAGTCACCATAATGTTTATCAAGCTTCTCTTTAGTCTCCTGAGGCCTTTTGCCTTTCATAAAGTAATGTTTAATCACCACACGAAATTCTTTTCGTCCATTTCTTGAAAATCACTCGACTTCCTTGATTCACACGAATGCCAAACACAAAGAAAGAGACCAATATGGCTAAAACTTGGTGTGAGTTCATTCAAGAGATGCTACTAAACTAAACATGACCTCGATACGCGCCGGTGGTGCCATCCCTCGGACTTTGCACGAACTTTTCAAACCAGCCTCGTATATATATATATATATATATACATATATATATATATATATATAATATATATATATATATATATATAATATATATATATATATATATATATATATATATATATACAGGCTCAGTTAGGGTTTTAGCATCCTACTGATGCTGGCCGTATTTCTGTAGTGCATGGGACCATTATGAGTGGAGAGAGGTAAAATTTCCTGTAACTGATAATAAAAGGGAAAGTCAAGAATGTAGAAATGTAGTAAAAAGAAGACACTCAGTTGCAAAATAAGCGAGACTGATTTAACTGCGGAACAAATGAACTATTTAGCCTGACCGTAATTTTATAATAAAAATTTCATAATTACTTAACAAATTACATTATAGTATAATCCACTTTTTATTGTTGTTTCGATAACCCTATACATAGTAGTAGATATACTTATTTGATTCATACAATAAAATTTGTTATTCCACCAACGTACAACTGTGTTGCTTTTTAAAAAAAGCATCTTATTACCTACCCTCACAAGCCCCCTTAGGGTATATTTTACCCCTTACAACCCTAACATTTAGCAAACCCCTTTTCATAGGATCAAACTGGATTTGTTATGAGCTACGAATCTTCGGTAACCTCTGGGGGACAAAATAAGCGTTCTTGAATTCCCCGAACATATTTGTTGGATATAGGTGTATGAAAGAGATATTGAGGAGCTTATTGACATGGTAATTTGATAAAGAAAAAGTCGAAAATAGGAGTTTTTCAGGTTTTCTTTTCTACGCTGAGATTAAACGGAGAAGTTATTGATTGGTTTCGTCTGTTTCAATGGAAATATTTAAAATATTATTTAGTACAGGGTTACTGAATATAAATTGACCACACAAAAGGTATAGCGTTTTTAAAGATTTTTTTAAGTTGGTTAATCGGGGCTTGAAACTAGACACGAAATTAATTTGGAACAAACAAATTACGAAAAACCCCAATGAAGCTAAAATGTCTCTCATGAGATGCAGGGGCTTGTTTGGGAAAATCTGGGGTCTTAAATCAAAGATGGTGCTTTGGCTAATAATAAACGGAGCTGCATTAAGGTAGACGAAAACAAGGCAGAAAATCACAACCACGGAGCTAAATCAGGTGCAGAGGTTGGCTTGCTTTTGTTCTACCTGGGCTAAAAGTAGTAAGAAAAATGCTTGTATAATTTTTCCGAAGTTTGCTATACACGTCTGATAATAGCGCAAATTGACAATGACATTCGTTAATTTTAAAAAAATTAATACTACTAAGTTAGTATAAAAATGGTTTTTTCGGAGATTCAAAAAAACTGGTCTTACACGAAATATTTATTAAAAATAGTTTATATAAATAAAATGGGTAGCACACCGAAAATACACACGACTTTATGTCAAATAAAGAAGAATTCCTAGCTTAAAAACATTCTCCAAAAACTACGAAATTTGAAGTTATAATTTTTTTGCAATTTTAAGGTGCTGAAAAATTATTGTGGAAAACTCAGCGAAAAAACCAATATTTACTCCTTTTTTATTTTTGAATTTTTATATTTTGTAATGTACAATATTACGTTTGCGTATATGGTTTTCGAAGCAATAAGTCAGGACTGCTTCAATTTGAAGAACCGGTTGCTTGATTTTAAATATAAATTTTGCTTTGCTTGCTTAGTTGATAACCATACAAACAAACACCATTCTTTTTAACAATCAACGGTATTTGTGGAACAAAGGTTTCTTATTTAGACCAAGCTTAAAATCATTAAATTGATTAAGAAGGTCACATATAAAACTTTGAAAAAATATACTCAACAGTGTTTCAAATAAATAGGATCATACCTATCGCTGACATAAGAGCTGCCGTACACATATCAAGTGAAAAGTCTTTTTTAACTTTGGCAATCAATTACTCGGGAAATAAATGACCATACAAAAAATTCAAGTAGGGTTTTGAATAATATCTTCAAAGTATTCTCTACAAGTGGCAATTATTGGTTTTTAATAAAAAAAAATTTTCGAATTGAAAATGTTGGTTGGAAAAAAGATAAAAATTGCATAATTAGGGATTATTTGAATAACTTGGCATAACGTTGCAATAAAATTGGATAAACTAATTATAATTGACTGTAATTTTTCAACCTCAAAGCTGTCCCAAAGAAACCCTGAGAGTTTCAAAAGCGCTGCAATTTTTTTTTTCCTAGTGCCCGGAATGTTTAAATTCTTTTATATATTGTAATAATTTTCTACCAATCTGAAATCGCACTTTTTGAGGAGTGATGTTATTTTGGAGATTTTTAAAGTACCTGAATAGATAAAATTAACCTAAAACAAACAAAAATTACAATTATCATCATCATTAGCCTATTCTATCCATAGTCGGATGTAAGGCTCCCCAAGTTGTTTGCTTTTTGCATCCAATCGTGCCCCGCTAATATTTTTATGTCGTCCGTCCATCTTGTCTGTGGTCTACCTCTGCATCTTTTATGTTCTCTAGGCCTCCATTTAACCATACGGCGTGTCCATTTGTTATCATGCAACTTTGCAATATGTCCCACGAAATTCCACCTTAATATAATATTCGTTATATTATATGTATTTGTCGCATTTGATTTTCTTCGTATCTCGACGTTAGGAATATGATCTTGAAGTCTAATATTTAACATTCTCCTCTATGAATGGCTCCTTTCCTATTCTTTCACCATCTATTAATAGTTCCTGGCTGTTATCTTCAGTTTCGTTATTTAAATGATTGGTTTTTGTGAAGTTTATTTTTAGGCCTATTCCTCGAGACTTGTTATTTAATTCCATAAGCATTTCTTGTAATTCTTGTTTTGTGCTGGTAATCAGAGTGAACCTTAAGTAATTTAATCATTCACCGTCCATTAGAATTCCTTTATTTTTCCGATAGCGATTTGAACATGTCTAGAGACAACGTGAACAGCTTTGTGGATATTGAGTCGCCTTGTCTAATTTTCTCTTTTAATTTTGATTTTATTTGGGAATGTGGAATCTTTGGCACAATAAGTAATCTTTTCTTATCCAAATATAATACACAAGAAAGCAAATATTTGATGATTTTGTTTCTAAATTAAAATAGCCGGTATGATCATTCCAATTAAATTCACGTACGAAATTGAGAACAAAGGACAATTGCCTTTTCTAGATATTTTAATTATTAAAAATAATAATAGATTAGAATTTGATATCTATAGGAAGGACACAGTAACAGATAGATTATATTCTAATGATTCATTTCATTGCAAACAACATAAATTAGCCTCAATACATTTTTTAGTTCATCGTTTGGTCACTTATCCCTCTGAATAGAGTAAACTTTAATAAAGAAAGGAATCGTATTAGAAATATAACTAGAGTTAATGGTTATGACGGTGACTTAGTAAATATAACCTAATATAAATAGACATAAATTTAGGTCTAAATATTCAGAATTCCACCTTTTTACTCACGCGAAGAAAATAACACCAAGTATGTCTCCATACCATATAATCCGAAATATATATACTGAGTAGTTGATTTTATTTGTTTTTTCTTCAAGCAATATTTGTCATGTGGCATTTTTATATAGGTGTTCAAAAAAAGTTGTGTATATTTCATCGACTCTGCTATTACTTAAGGCCTTAAAGACTGCCCATATTCCTACCGAATCAAATGTTTTTTTGTAGTGAACTGTTGCTATCCACAAGGTGACCTTATATTCATTTGCTTTTTCCACTAATAATCTCATTTATTTGAAGGTGGTCTTCCAAAGTGCAGTATCCCCGTCTAAATCCCGCTTATTTAGAGGGTTGATAATTGTTTAAATTGTTCGTTAATCTATATATGTATTATGATTCTAGTGAGGATTTTGTATAGTACCATAACAGACTGATGGGTCTGTAATTCTCCATTTTAAATTTATTCCCCTTGTTAAAAATAAGCACAATCAAGGCGTTTATAGAGCTTGAAGAGATTTTATTATCTATACCCCTCCATACATTTCTATAGTTATTCGATTGTCCCCTGATTAATAAAATATCTCCACTTTATGTCAAATAAAGAAGAATTCCTAGCTTAAAAACATTTTCCAAAAAACTAAGAAAATTTTAAGTTATAAATTTTTTTGCAATTTTAAGATACTTGAAAAATTATTGTGAAAACAAAGCGAAAACCAATATTTACATGTTTTTATTTTTGAATTTTATATTTTGTAATGTATAATATTACGTTTGTATGTGGTTTTCAACGTAATAAGTCAGAACTGTTTCAATTTGAATAACTGGTTGTTTGATTTTAAATACAAATTTTGCTTTGCTTGCTTTGTTGGTAACTAAAAACACCATACTTTTTAACAGTCAACGATATTTGTGGCACCAAGGGTTTTCTGTTTAGACAATGGCTAAAATCATTAAATTGATTTCAGGAGATCACATAGAGATCGCACCTAAAACTTTGAAAAAAAATGTACTCAACAGGGTTTCAAATAAATAGGATATACTCTCGCTGACATAAGAGCTGCCGTATACATATCAAGTGAAGCATATATGTTACAACAATTCTCTACCCATCTGAAATCGCTCTTTTTGAGGAGTAGTATTATTTTGGAGATTTTTAAAGTACCTGAATAAATGTCATAGGTAAAATTAACCTAAAAGAGAAAAAATAATCATAATCATCATCATCATTAGCCTATTCCATCCATAGTCGGATGTAAGGCTCCATAAGTTGTTTGCTTTTTGCATTCAATCGTGCCCCGCTAATATTTTTATGTCGCTTTTTCCACTAGAAATCTAATTATTTGAAGATGATCCTCCAAAGTACTGTATCCCCGTCTGAAATCCCGCTTATTCACGGGGTTGATAAACTGTCCAAATTGTGCGTTAGTCTATAAATGTATTATGATTCTAGTGAGGATTTTGTATAGTACCGATAACAGACGAATGGGTCTGTAATTCTCCATTTTAAATTTATTCCCCTTGTTAAAAATAAGCACAATCAAGGCGTTTATCTAAGGCGTTGGTATTTTACTTTCAATAAGGCACCTATTAAATAGAGCTT
Source organism: Pachyrhynchus sulphureomaculatus (assembly GCA_019049505.1). NCBI lineage: Eukaryota > Metazoa > Arthropoda > Insecta > Coleoptera > Curculionidae > Pachyrhynchus > Pachyrhynchus sulphureomaculatus. The sequence goes on along the minus strand of CM032452.1, from coordinate 94,292,183 downwards.
GAAGAGATTTTATTATCTATACCCCTCCATACATTTTTATAGTTATTCGATCGTCCCCTGATTAATAAAATATCTCGACTTTATGTCAAATAAAGAAGAATTCCTAGCTTAAAAACATTCTCCAAAAACCTACGAAAATTTGAAGTTGTAAATTTTTTTGCAATTTTAAGATACTTGAAAAATTATTTTGAAAATTACGCGAAAACCAATATTTACATTTTTTTATTTTTGAATTTTATATTTCGTAATGTATAGTATTACGTTTGTATATGGTTTTCAACGTATTGGGTCAAAAGTGTTTCAATATGGATAACTGGTTGTTTGATTTTAAATACAAATTTTGCTTTGCTTCCTTAGTTAATAATCAAAAACACCATTCTTTTTAACAATCAACGATATTTGTGGCACCAAAGATTTCCTGTTTAGACCAGGCTTAAAATCATTAAATTGATTTAAGAAGGTCACATATAAAACTTTGAAAACATGTACTCAACAGTGTTTCAAATAAATAGGATATACTATCGCTGACATAAGAACTGCCGTACACATATCAAGTGAAAAGTAATTTTTAACTTTGGCAATCCATTACTCGGGAAATAATGATCGTACAGAAAATTCAAGCAGGATTTTGAAAACTTCAAAGTATTCTCTACAAGTGGTAGTTATTGGTTTTTGATAGAAAAAAATTTTTTCGAAGTGAAAATGTTGGTTGGAAAAAAGGTAAAAAATTGCATAATTAGGGATATTTGAATAACTTGGCATAACGTTACAAATAATGGATAAACTAAGGATATTAACTGTAATTTTTTTAACCTCAAAGTGTTCCAAAGAAACCCTGAAATTTTCAAAGCGCTGCGATTTTTTTTTTCTAATGCCCGGAATGTTTAAATTTTTTTATATGTTTATATGTTACAATAATTCTCTACCAATCTGAACTCGCTATTTTTGAGGAGTAGTGTTATTTTGGAGATTTTTAAAGTACCTGAATAAATACCATAGGTAAAATTAACCTAAAACAAAAAAATAATCCCAATTATCATTATTATTAGCCTATTCCATCCATAGTCGGATGTAAGGCTCCCCAAGTTGTTTGCTTTTTGCATCCAAGCTTGCCCCGCTAATATTTTTATGTCGTCCGTCCATCTTGTTTATGGTCTACCTTTGTATCTTTTATGTTCTCTAGGCCTCCATTTAACCATACGGCGTGTCCATCTGTTATCACTGAACTTTGCAATATGTCCCACCAAATTCCACCTTAATATATATATTCGTTACATTATATTTGTCTCATTTGATTTTCTTCCTATCTCGACGTTAGAAATATTATCTTGGAGTCTAATATTTAACATTCTCCTCTCCATTGCTCTTTAGGTTACTTGAAGTTTATATACTCATGTTATACTTTTATTTAGAGTTCAGCTTTCAGTGCCATATATTAATACCGGCAGTATATATTAAACACTTTGGTATTTATTATATTTGGGAACGCAGATCCAGCTAAAGAGATTCTTTTATCTAAGTCAGCCTTTAAATTATTTTTTATTGTTTCGATTTTTTGTCCTAAATATATGAATTGCTCCTTTCCTATTCTTTCACCATCTATTAATAGTTCCTGGCTGTTATCTTCAGTTTGGTTATTTAAATGATTGGTTTTTGTGAAGTTTATTTTTAGACCTGTTCCTCGAAACTTGTTATTTAATTCCATAAGCATTTCTTGTAATTCTTGTTTTGTGCTGGTAGTCAGAGTGAACTTTAAGTAATTTAATCATTCATCGTCCATTAGAATTCCTTTATTTTTCCGATAGCGATTTGAACATGTCTAGAGACAACGTGAACAGCTTTGTGGATATTGAGTCGCCTTGTCTAATTTCTCTTTTAATTTTGATTTTATTTGTTTTTTCTTTAAGCATTATTTGTCATGTGGCATTTTTATGTATGTGTTCAAGAAGGATTGTGTATCTTTCATCGACTCTGCTATTACTTAAGGCGTTAAAGACTGCCCATATCTCTACCGAATCAAATGCTTTTTCGTAGTGAACCATTGCTATCCACAAGGTGACCTTATATTGATTCGCATTTTCCTACTGGAGGTGATCCTCCAAAGTGCTGTATCCCCGTATAAATCCCGCTTATTTACAGGGTTGATAACTGTCCAAATTGTTCGTTAATCTATATATGTATTATGATTCTAGTGAGGATTTTGTGTAGTACCGATAACAGACTGATGAGTCTGTAATTCTCCATTTTAAATTTATTCTCCTTGTTAAAAATAAGCACAATCAAGGCGTTTATCTAAGATGTTGGTATTTTACTTTCAATAAGGCACCTGTTAAATAAAGCTTGAAGAGATTTTATTATTTATACCCCTCCATACATTTCTATGGTTATTCAATCGTCTCCTGATTAATAAAATAACTAGATTAAAAAAAACACTCTATATTTTACCAGTGGACTCAAACATTGTATTTTTTGCGTTGCTAACTTTCTGCGATGAGATTAGAAGACAGAAAATTTTATTTCCAGAAAGCGTATCCATAAAGTTTAAATACGTTTCAGTCACAAAATTTAAAAAATATTTTCGTAAATTTCGTTAGCCAAAAGTAATTTAAACTTAACCCCAAAAGTATCATTTTAAAACTTTGATGCATAAAATATTTACAAGGGTAGGGTCGAAATATTTCAGAATAATTTAATTTAGACGTTTAAAATACGTGTAGAAAAGATAAACCAAACCGTAAAATATTTTAAAATGGTGAACTTGCCAACGTTAATTCCTTGGGTATATATAAAGTTTTGGTAAAAGGTGATGTCAAGAATTTTAACTTTAAAATAATACGCAAAAAGGGTTTTAATTATTAATTCAAAATGTTACCAAATTTGACTGCAAATTAAGGTAAATATTATATGCGATTTCATCTCTCATCGGCAAGCGATGATATCTAAAGTGAATATTTTTGGTCTGCTAAATTAGGATGCTAAGGATCTCGTGGATGGTTTATAAAACGAATATCTCACTAAAAGATTTGATATACGGGATTATGAAAAGATGCTTCCAAAAATTCAAAGACGGATTCTAAAATTCTTCCTTCACGTAATACGAAAGGACGGTATAGAGACAATAATGATCCAAGGAAAAGTAGACAGTAGAAGAATAAGAGGTATATCACCTCACAAACATGTATGCTACAATAGTTATGAGAACGATAGAGGATAGAGTGGCATGCCTAAGAGTTACTCATTACCAGTTACTCATTACCACGAATGAGTCACGACGTTCGGAATCGAACAACGACTGAGGAGAGAGAGAGAGAGAGAATGAGAGGTGAAAATTTTTACAAATAAATGAATTTTTATTTATTCATTTATTTTTAATAGTGTTGCCTACGCCACCGTTCTAAAACATACCTACTTTGTAGTGTTCCGTATGGAACACTTATAAGATGACTTCGGTGTCTGTCCGTCTGTCTGCCCGTCTGTCTGTCACACCCGATTTTCTCCGAAATTATTTGTCATAGAAAGTTAAAATTTGGTAATAATATAGGAATTGTTAGCCTCATCAGAGCCATGTGGTTTTGAAAGTTAAATTTTGACTTAAGGGATTAGTTTGGGTGGTGAAAATTTTTTTACTAGGTCATCGAGTGGGGTGTCAAATGAAAGCTTGACAAAACACGAGTAAAAAATATATATATATAATGTAATATTTGCGCGCACTTTTCTTTGTATTATTTTTAAAAAAAACGCGAAAAATCGCTGTCCACTCGCCTTATCTCGAAAAGTACTTAACAAAAAATTTTGAAAAAATTCTGGAATTTTCTCCACGGGGTGTAGATTGAACGAAAATTATCACGAGTGTATTACCTTTAATAATTTATCTGGTATATAAAAAAGAACAAAAATTTCAAGTTGTCAGTAAAGATTGGAAACAAACTTTGTTGAAAACTTATTTATGGTGTGTTTTGTGAAGTCGCTAATCATTTTATACCTCCGTAACAAATTTTTTTATTTTAAAAGCAATCAACGTACGGAACACTAAGTTGGGAATGTGGAATCTTTGGCACTTTGACTAGTCAATCATCGCTCCTGATGAAGCTAACATGGTTAGCGAAACGCGCGTCGAGCGCAAAAATAAAGTGTTTGGTGTAGTGGTGATATATACTGACTAGTACGGAACACTAATTGCACAATTTCCACTTACACTTGATCGGTTTTTTTTTCTGTTGAAGTTCACATTTAGAAGTAGTAGGTAAAGTTCACATTTAAAAGAAGTAGGTAGATCCCCTTCGTCTCAGTTTCTGCTTGTTTATATTACTTATATAAAAGAAATATTGTTAGTGTTCCGTACGAAACATTTATAAGATCACTTCAAAGCCCGTTTGTTTGTCTGTCTGTCACACTCGATTTTCTCCGAAACTATTTGACATAAAAAGTTGAAATTTGGCACTAATATAGGAATTGAGGGCTTCATCAGAGGCCTGTAGTTTTGAAAATTAAATTCTGACTTCAGTGGTTCGTTTTGGGGTGTGAAATCGGAAGTCAAGTTTTTTTTTTACCAGGCCATCGAGTGGGATGTAAAATGAAAGCTTGTAGAAAGACGAGTTCAAAAATATATATAATGTAATACTTGTGAACAATTCTCTTTGTATTATTTTTAAAGAAGTTCAAAAAATCGCTGTCCCCCCACCTTATCTCGAAAAGTACCGATCAAAAAATTTTGAAAAAATTCTGGAATATTCTCTACAGGGTGTAGATTTAACGAAAATTATCATGAGTGCATTACCTTAAATAATTTATGTGGTATATAAAAAAAATAAAAAATTTCAAGGTCATCAGTTTTCACTACAGATCAAAAAATGCTTTGTTGAAAACTTATTTAGGATGTGTTTTGTGAAGTCACTGATCATTTTATACTTTATTTTAAAAGCAATCAACCTACGAAACACTAATTGCGCAAGTTCAACTTGCACTTGACCGGTTATTTTTTCTTCGTCTAACTGGGAACAGTCTCTATTTGTCTTGTATCATGCTGCGACACTCACAAAGAAATTAGACGATTACCAACCTAGAGAACAAGCGAGATTTAGAAAAGGCTTTAGTACACTGGACCACCTTCAAGTATTAAGAACCTCAATAGCAAGTCAAACGAGTATAATTTTAAGATTTGGGTGGCTTTTGTGGATTACAAGAAAGCGTTTGACTCCCTTGAAATCTGGGCAACATTAAATAGTCTCAGCAACTGTAGAACTGACAGCAGATACTCAAAAAAACACCAATAAGATATAAATGAAAAGAGAGGTACGTCAGGGGGACACCATCTCGCCGAAATTGTTTACGTCGGCGCTAGAAGATCTTTTCAAACAACTTTCATGGACAAGTAAGGGTGTAAATATAGGAGAAGAGCAACTTAATCATTTGCGATTCGCGGATGATATTGGCTTATATCTAACAACAAAGAAGAATTGGAAGAAATGCTGAACGATCTTAACAACAAGTCCAGAGAGATTGGTCTTAAGATAAACATCGCCAAAACCATGTTCATGACAAATGACGACCGTGATAAAGAAGCAGAACTGTACATTGGAAACGCGAAAATCACAGGAACGGATTTATACATATATCTTGGACAAAAAATCGTATTATCCAAGAAAAATTTGAAAGCGGATATATCAAAGAGAAGATCATTGACTTTGTTAGGCATTTGGCAGATTGCGGAACATCTTCCTTTCTAATATCCCAAATACAGTAAAAGCGAACACATTTGACAAAAGCGTATTACTAGTATTGACATACGGAACGGAAACGTGAGCTTTGAATTAAGACATTATAAATCGCCTACAAGTAACTAAACGATCGATGGAAAGAAGAATGTTGGGAATATCGTTGAGGGATAGGCTGACTTATAAGGAAATTTGAGGAAAGTCCAAGATAACTGATGTAACTGAGAGGGTAAGCAGGTTGAAGTGGAACTGGGAAGGTCATATAGCAAGACTCTTTGATAACACAGCCCCACAAAAAAAAAAAGTGGGGTATACTTTTGATGCGATATATCAGATCCGTAGTATTTTTTTGCCCGCTGATCGCGAATCTGACGTCAGAATATCGCCATCACATCTCAATTTTTTTCTAACCTCAAAAAATAGGTAAAAATTAGTAAAAATTAAGAAAAATATACTCCTAAAAAATTGATTCAAGCTTTTTCATGAATCCAAAGATGTATTAATATGTATTCGGACACGCTAAGCTAATATTCATCGGTTGAATTAAGCCATACAGTTCTGTTTTTCTTTCTAACCTCAATAAATCAGACAGATATAGTGCTTCTCGAATGCAAAAACGAATTCAAATTAAAATTCAACCGATTCTTACCAAATTTGGCACACGAGGGTTTTTTGGGTTGTTGATCATGAATCTGAGGTCGGATTTGCAAAATTCAAAATGGCGGATCCAAGATGGCGGACAAAATTTTTGAAAACCAACCGATTCCTACCAAATTTGGTATACAGTTGGGGAATCCTCAAACCTGATACTCTTAAACCCTAAACCCTGAAACCTTAGACTCCCACACCCTGTAACCTCAAAAAATAGACCTCAATAACCCTGTAACTTTAAAAATGAGACCCAATAAACTCAAAACCAGGACTTTTAAACCATATACTCTCAAATAGTAGACCCTTAAGCCCTAGAATTGCGAAGGTTAGACCTGCGCCTAACTTTCCTTTTTTTGGCTGTATCTTGTTCTTTTTTCCGCGAATGACCTATTCAAAGGCTTTCTGCCCAAACGCTTTGAGGACTTTCTCTTTTTAGCAACCAGCAATAGTCCGCTAGCATATGGTCATCCCATCGTCCTTGATACCGATTTTCTATGATTTTCAGATCTTGGTGAAAACATTCCCCTTGCTCCTCACTGTAGTCACCAAGACCTGACTGCGCCAGGGAGGTCTCCGATGTTATTTTGGCTGGTATGGAAGCTTACATCCCTTTTTCGAAGAAATGCTCCTCCAACGGCAAGCCTTGGTTCGACCGAAAATGCAAAGAAGCTGTTGCTTCTAAACATATTGCCTACCGACAATGGCGTGAAAATCCTAACACCTTAAATCGAAACATCTTTGTTCATGCCCGGAACAGATGCAAGGGAATTATCGACGAAACCAAGGAGGCACACAATCAACGAATTAGAAACAAACTTCTCGCTTGTCCCAACAATTCCAGGTCCTTTTGGGCAGTCGCTAAGGCAGTCAGTCAAAAACTTTACCAAATCCACGATACCACCACTCACACGGCCAGATAATTCCATTGCAACAACACCTGTTGAGAGAGCGAACTTGTTGGCTGAACTCTTTGCTTCACATTCTACTGTCGATTTCCAAGGAAAAACACCACCTACTATTCCCATATTGCAGTCAAGGATGCCCGATGTTGTCTTCAGACAGCGCATCATAAAGCGTATTTTAATGAAGCTAGACACCAAGAAGGCTTCTGGCGCTGACGGAATACCTGCCATAGTTCTCAAAAACTGTGCAAGGGAACTAACACCAGTTTTCTGTAGACTTTTTAACCTATCCTACAGAAAGGGAATATTTCCGTCCTGCTGGAAATGTGCCACGGTTCAGCCGATACCTAAAAAAGGTAAGAAGACCTTGCCAAATAACTACCGACCAGTTGCACTGCTTTCAATAATATCGAAAGTCATGGAAAAGGTTATCAATGAGCATCTTCTAAAATATCTTGAACGATTCAATATTATTAGCGATCACCAATATGGTTTTCGTAAACATAGATCAACAGGAGATCTTCTGACTTATGTAACACATGTTTGGAACAACGCAATTGAACACTTTGGAGAATCTCGAGCGGTTGCTCTTGACATATCCAAGGCATTCGACCATGTTTGGCACGATGGACTGTTGGCTAAGTTGCGCTCTTATGGTATGTCTGAAAGGTTCTGTTTGTGGCTCTCATGTTTCCTCAGAGAGCGTTCTTTACGAGTGGCGGTCGACGGATTTCTTTCTAACACCCTCACTATCAACGCCGGTGTGCCCCAGGGCTCCATACTGTCTCCTACTCTCTTTCTCATTTACATTAACGATCTGCTGGAAAAGACCGGGAATCCAATCTATAGCTTTGCAGATGACAGTACGCTTGTCTCTTCATTCACCTTGAACGCTCGGACATCGGCTGCACAGGCGAATATCCGCAGACAGCAGGAGGTCGTTCAACTTAACAAAGACCTGGAAGAAATTCTATCTTGGGGTGACAGTAACCAAGTGGAATTTAACGCTACAAAAACCCAAGCGGCAGTTTTTTTTCTAAAAAAGTTAACGTTGCTGAAACCGACATAGTTATGTCGGGGCACTCCATTCCCCTAGCATCGTCGCTCAATTTGTTGGGCGTTAGTTTGGGAGCAAATATGTCTTGGCATGAACATGTTGCGGGCATAGCAAGGAGAGCTTCTCAAAAATTGGGAATATTATTTAGAACCAGAAAGCTTTACACCCCACAGCAACTGTTAATTCTTTACAAAGCCCAAATTCGACCAACTATGGAATACTGCTCCCACGTTTGGGGCTCCGCTCCCAAACATACACTGCATTTATTGGATTCTGTTCAGAGAAGAGCGGTCCGTCTGATTGGGGACCCGGAATTGACCGGCGGCCTTGATTCGCTGGAACATCGAAGAACGGTTGGCGACTTGAGTCTGTTCTACAAGTATTTTCATGGAAAGTGTTCGAAGGATGTAGCCCGCTTAATTCCTCCCAAAGCGGTGCATGTTAGAAATACACGTCGCGCTGGTGCTTCGCATCCGTATGAGGTTCAGCTTGTTACTCCGCGTACGACGCTTTTTAAAGCAATCTTTTATATGGAGAACGTCATCCCTTTGGAATAATTTGCCCAGCGCTGTGTTTCCCACCGAGTACAATTTACAGCGATTCAAGAACAACGTAAATCGCTTTTTCCGCACTCGTGCCGCTCCTGGAGCGCTTTAGGGACTTCCCTGCAGCACGTGTGCTAGACTAATAAAAAAAAAAAAAAAAAAGATTATCTGTTAAATTATCGATGTGGGAGACCAGGAAATGTAATTTTAGATTCATTAAGCAACCTAATGTTTGAAAATTTTTTACCATTTTCTCGACTATTTCTTTGTACTTAGGACTTTTATTATTTCCCAAAAAGTTTGTTGCGACTTCTTTAAAACTAAGCCAAGCAGCTTTTTCAACTTTTTTTTAGTAACAAATAATGAATCTTGAAACAATTTTCTTATTTGTGGCCCGTCAAATACGCCTGCCTTAATTTTAGCTTCAGAAAATTTCGGAAATTTTTTATGCAAATATTTGAAACGTTTGTATCTAATGCTCTCGTGAATTGCTTCATAAGTCCAAGCTTAATGTGAAGCGGGGGAATAAGAACTTTTCCTGGATCTACCAATGGTGGAAACAATACATTATTTTCACCAGGAGTGAACGATTCTCTTGTTGGCCAAATTTTTTTCTTATAATGACGTTCCCTGTCTCTGCTATTCCACAGACATTTATAACAGGGATAAAGTGTAAACCCTGACTGTTGGCCAAGCAATATTGTTACAATTTTCAGATCTCCACAAATTTTCCAGTTATGATCAGCATATTTTATTTTTATCAAAAGCTGCTTCATTTTTTCATATTGCTCTTCCATAACTGTGGAATGGGCAATCGGAATGGGAGCGTAAACGTTGGTATTATGCAGCAAAACTGCCTTAATGCTCCGTTTAGAAGAATCAATGAACAGTCTCCATTCTTCAGGATCGTATGAGTTATTTTGAAATTCATCCATTAGACCTTTTACATCGGTACAATATGAAAGTGACAATTCCTCGTCCATTGTGAAATATTTTCGAATTCTTCATCTCTGTTTCTATAAGAAATCGTAGCTTCTGGCTTAAGTAAATGTCTTTTCTTTAAAAAGGAAGCAAGATGCTCTGAACCATCTTTGGATAAGCCTAAATCTCTGACTAGATCACTAAGTTCTGACTGTGATACGAGTATTGGTTCTGGTTTACGGTTGTATGGTAGAAATTCTTTATCTGTGTCACTAGTATATGATAGGTTGTCACTAGAACATTCATTAGTAACAATGTTTGAATCTTTTTCGATAGTCTCAATGTTTTCGGCATGAACTGATAAGGTGAAATCATTTGTTTCCATAACATCAGCATCAAGTGGTTCAGGAGGCGGAATTAGTTTAGTTGGTCTTGTTACTGTCGAAACATCGTTATAAGTAATAGTGCTTTTATTTTTTTCGGTTATGCCTAGATACAACATTCATACAAAAGTAGCAATCATTTTCACTGTATGGTCTATTCCATATTGCTGGTCTGGAATATTTAATCGCCTTCTTATTGATGTACAATATTATTTTGCAAGAACTGCAAATGATGTGGGGAACCCAATCTGTATCCTGGTGCTGTATTTCAATGTTAAAACAATCCTTATATAAGGTTTTAATCTTATCCGTTATCGGTGACCCCATTTTACTCAATACGTGTTGACAGCAAATATAACAAAATGAATCACTGTTTTTATCGCACTTATGAAAAGTCCTTGTACCGTGAGACCGTTTTCTTGTAGCATTATATTCTACATGAGCCAAGTCACCCACACATGAAGAGCTACGGTCGCTGGATGACGACGGCTGCAGGCCCGCTTTCCCACCCTGACCAACCGCCGATACTGGGTTTCCGAGTCCCTGCATCGTAATTCTCTTTCTTCTACCTGCCATGACGGCATCTAAGCCGTTATCCAGGGACTCTGCCGGCTAGTGGAGTAACACCGTTGCCCACCGTCACCACGTGGAGGTGCCCTGGATGCAGGTAGAAGAATAAAAATCGACCGATGAATTTTCTCGGCGTTCAAAATGGCGCGAAAACATCTGCCATCTTGAATTTTGCAAATCCAACCTCAGATTCGTGATCAGCGACCCAAAAAATCCCCGTGTACCAAATTTGGTAAGGATCGGTTGAATTTTAATTTTAATTCGTTTTTGCATTCGAGAAGCACTATATCTGTCTGATTTATTGAGGTTAGAAAGAAAACAGAACTGTATGGCTCAATCCAACCGATGAATATTAGCTTAGCGTGTCCGAATACATATTAATACATCTTTGGATTTATGAAAAAGCTTGAATCAATTTTTTAGGAGTATATTTTTCTTAATTTTTACTAATTTTTACCTATTTTTTGAGGTTAGAAAAAAATTGAGATGTGATGGCGATATTCTGACGTCAGATTTGTGATCAGCGGGCAAAAATACTACGGATCTGATATATCGCATCAAAAGTATACCCCACTTTTTTTTTTGTGGGGCTGTGTAATCGATGGACCCATAAGGTAATCAACTGGAGGCTCTAGAATGAGAAAAGAAGTAGAGGACGCCGGCAAACCCGATGGTCTGACGACATCAAAAGACTAGTGGGATACAACTGAATAAACAAGGCCCAAAACCGAAAAAGAGGGACGCACTTAACGGAGGCTTATGTCCGACGATGGACTGCATAGCTGATGATGATGATGATGATGTGGATGACAGGAACCAGTTTTGGGCCCATTTTTAGGTAGTCATTCTGGTGGTTCTACATATCCCGTTGGTTGTCCTTGCGTACAAATCCTTATCAATCATTCTTCTCTCATTCTTTCTGCGTGTTCTTTCCATGCTTTCTTTTTCGTCTTGGACTATTTTACTACGTCCTGTACTCAATATCTTTCCTGGATGGATACATTTGTGTGTCGGTCTCTTAGTATTATCTCTATACTTTCATTTCCATCCCCCTTAATTTTTGCTTTCTCTGTTTCAGCTCTTGTTTCTACAGCGTACGTTATTACTTATTAAAATTAAAAAATTTTTAGCGTAAAAAGCTAGCAATTTGGCTATTTGCACTCCTAGGAATATATAGTTAACTCTGCGTTTTTATTTTCTGTTTTCGAGAGTTTAAACCGTGTTGATATTCTACTGAGTATTTTTTAAAGTTTTAAAATTTCATCCTGGCTGGTTTTATATTGTGCCGCTAATGAAGCTATAACAAAAGGTAGACAATTTTTTATAACGAAAACTAAGTGACTATTGGTCTTAGTATATATTAAATTCGTTAGAGAATAATTGCCTATAAAACACCGAATCTATAATATAGTTTGTTTCTGATCATTAGATGCTTCTTGAAACAGGAAAAAATATAATTGTTTTACTTGTCATAACGTAACAAACTTTTAATTTCAACCACGTAGAAAGATTACCAAAGCTATTTTTAAAATCTAAGTACATGGTGTTGAACATTCACAATAACACTGCGTTACATTTTTTAATTTAAAAAAAAATTAAGTACCCACTTAAATTTTTCCTGTTCATTTATTCATACACACCACTTATTAAGAATACATAAGTACTTTTTGTCTATCACATACTGTTTTTTAGGTACGATAGTTAACAATTTTAAGTAAAATAATTAAGGAGTAAAATACAGTGTACACGTTCACGCTTCATTAAATTTTCCAATAATTCGAATAAAACTGCTAAAAAAACTTATTATTAATACATTTGGACACAACTAAATATAAAATATATGGTAAAAAGTTTATATTGTGTACATTAAAAGTTAAAAATATTTAACTTTTTCTCTTATGTTGGGAAATATCTTCTCGTTTTAAAAGCCAGCAGTAATCTCCCAACATAGCTACGTCCCAACGACCTTGAAAACCGTTCCTGAAGCCTTTTCACATCCTGATGAAATCGTTCCCCTTGTTCATCACTCACTGCTCCAAGATTTGATGAAAAGAAAGAGAAATGGGAATGGAGGAAATGAATTTTTAATGACATTCGGCAACCCATCTTTTTGTATGCTCTTAACAAATCGTTCACTAAGAGTTCTGCATTCTCGGCTCTGTGATTTCCTAAAAAAACCTTTTATCACGGCTTTTAATGATGTCCATGTGCATAGTTCTTCCTCATTTAGTGTTTGATCAAATTTGTTGTTTTTCATTAATACGCGTATTTGTGGACCAATAAAAATACCTTCTTTCAACTTTGCGTCACTTAATCTTGGAAAAATAGATTTTAAATATAAAAATCCTTCGCCATTTTTATCCATCGCTTTCACAAAATTCTTCACTAAGCCGAGTTTTATGTGTAGAGGAGGTAAAATGACGTCTGCGGGGTTGATTAAAGGCAAGTATTTTACATTTGACTTGCCACACACAAGTTTCATTCGTTTAGGCCAGTAGCTCTACTGTCCCACATGCAAAGAAAGCAGCAGTAAATCCACCTTGCAAATCAAGTAACATAGCTATTACTTTGAGGTCAGCGCACACTTTCCACTTAAAATTTTTGTATTTAATTAAATCCAATATTGATTTCATATTTTCGTATGTCTCTTTTAAAACAGTTGAATAAGCCACTGGTATTGACGGATATTTATTACCATTATGAAGTAAAACTGCCTTCAGACTTCTTTTCGAACCATCAATAAAAAGACGCCATTCATTTGTATCAGAGGGAATTTCTAATTCATCCTTCAAAGATACAATGTCATTACAAAAACATATGTTTTCTGAACTAGATTAAAAAGTTGCCATTTCTATACTTCGTTTTCGTTGTACAGATATTTTTATATCTGGTGCCAACAAGTGCCATTCCTGTAGTCTTGATCCAAGTAATTCGGCTTGTCTAACAGACAAATTTAAGTCCCGTATCAAATCATTTAATTCCGTTGTTGAATTAAATGCGGTTGGCATAGATCACTTGAAGAGGGTAAAAAAGTCTGGATCTTGGTTGTCAACTTTCATGTCTTGTCCATCGTTATTTTCATCGCTTGGTATATCTAACTCTTCAGTTTGACTTTTCTTAGGAGGCAAAGGAGGAGTCATGTCTTCACTATATGGTATTGGTTTTGATACAGAATTCACAGAAGGGTACACGATATTATGCTTAATTTTCTCTGAAAATCCTCGTACATCAGTCATGCAGAAGTAGCAATCGTTAAAATGATTACTAGGTTCGCGCCACACAGTCGGTACTGCAAATTGCATAGATGTTTTGTTTCCGTTCAATCACGACAGGAGAGTAGCATAACATGATACACAAAACAGTTGCGGAATCCACGGTTTATCTTGATGTACAGTACGTCCAAAATATAGAAAATACGCAGTACATACTTTTTCAGATATTTTTCTTCCTTGAGACTTGAAAATGTACTGTCCACACACGTAGCAAAACTTGTTTGGTGAAGTTTGTCACTGACGGCGACTACTTTTTTCAGTATTCATCTTTGAAACTGTATTATTACACTCTTAATCAGGTAATCTCAAAGAAACTAACGAGAAATGAACATACCCTCTCAATAGATTATCTAGCGATTACATTTATTAATATGAACAATATGAGGGTAGGTTAAGAAATGGTTATCGGTGTGTACCTTAAAAACAAGACGTGATAGAAATAAAAGACATCCACTGCTTACATACTATGACTAATAGGAAACTATAATAGCAATCAGTTTTTCGGGTACCAAACTCATGTCACGCAGTATAATTAGAGGCGTACAGGTTGAAAAACCATAAATCTTTAGGGCAGATTTTTTATTAGTTATAGAAGTGTCGTCTATCGTTACTTTTTCATCACTGCGATTTGCAAATTTAAATATTGTGGCGTGTTAAAAAAATGCCCTCCCGTTTGGGCGCAATTTTGTAACCTTTTAATAACGCCCTTCGTTGACGGCGTCATTTTTGTTGCCTCCTACGTTATCTTAATTTCTGACAATGGATTGAGTGAATATTAATATTGAAAGAACTAAAGAAATTAGACATCAACTAGCTCAGTTTTTTTGGTAGAGAAATATGGATAAGAGATAATTTCTGTACGTCTTTTGAAATAGTCTATATAGTTGTTTAAAATTTTGGTCGTACAGATTTTGGGCACCATTTATTTTAAAATAAAAGGAATCTAACTTCAGCTCAAAAAAATGAAAAAATACTGAAGGGTTATGTAGTTGTTAAAAAAATTTAATATGGTACAACCGTTATGTCCTGAAAGATATAGTAAAACGGGTGATTCAGTGTAACGTTAGATTTAAATAAAGAAAAGGGTTTATTAATGACAAAATTAAAAGTTCTAACTTTGCTACACTTTAACATTATTATTACTACTAAATAAAATCCCTTAGTCTAGTAGATTGTACTATTATCTAGAGTCTTTAAATCGGGATTCTAATTAAGGCTTAGCTAAACACGATGTTAAATGTTCGTGGGATTAACTTCACGAGTTACACGTGCTGAATACACGGTGTAAACGCACTTGTCAGCAGGAAGCAAGATCTATTAATTGATGTAGTGATGACTTACGGTTTTTCTATGAGTTTTTTGGCCTGTCCTGGTGAGATATTCATAACACTGATGTCTCCACCTTGGCTACCCCAGTTCCCTTTGGGCTGCTAAACATTTCTTGACCCCTAAAGGTTTGGGAATAAGCAGGATATTTCAAGGAAAAGGCCTTGAACTTGAAAACTAAAACCGTTTCTGCACTACTACATCACTAATATACGAGTACGGCAACGTGTAAAAAAAGCCTACTGGACGGCTGTTTGAAGGAAAAGCCCTCTCTGGCTACATGATCAAAAGGAGAGCTCACTGCGGCTCTATGATGGAAAAAGCCTTTATTACATCTCGGCTGGAAAAAGCCGTGAACCATGCCACCTGCGCGCTAAAATATTTTTCTCCCTTCCTTAAAGTAACGTCTTCAAGATGGCTACTTCCCGGATACAAATCTTTAGCTAATCGGATGCATTCGAAGCAAATTAAAGAGTCCATTTAAATTAAACTGCTCAACAATTTAAAACACTGTTTTAAACTACACTGCTTAAAAGTTGAAATCACAGCAATAAATATAAAAATGGAGAAAAAATATAAATTATAGACAGAAAAACAGTGTCGTAACATGATCTTAAAATCTAGGAAAAAATGAATATTACAATATATTGAATAATTATCATAACACTAGGTATATTTTTAAATATAAGCATACTAATTGTTATTAATTATTTTCTTTGTGTCACGCGTCGTCTGGTCCAATATCGTCTTACTTAAAAAAGATGGAGAAATGTGATGCGACAACTAAAAGTTCAATACCAAGTTTAAATCGTCTTACAATTACAAAACAATTTTGCTATATTCTCTTACATTCATTAATCATTGAAAGGAAATCTCATAGAAATTTTATATCGCTTACAAACAAGCAGATTTCAGAAGTTTGCAACCATTTTTCTTTTTTAAGTGAGAAAACGCTCTTTCAATATTCTAGGGGTCGAGTTTTATTTTAGCCTTTTCGATAAGAGGAAGTGTCTACATAACCGCTGGCAGAATTTCGCCACAAAGTATTGTAAACAACTAGAGCACAGATATGTTATTTCTTTATTTATTTACTAGCAACCGTTTCCGATTTCGTTAGTATGGAAGTGTTATTTTTTCAAAATTATTTTAATTGGTTCTCCCTATACTATGTTTGATGTTTTATTATTTTCTAGTAGCAAAATATACTGGTCTTCTGGAGGTCTGACTCTTGATAACCCGACGTATAATTGGCCACGAACCAGGAAACTATAACAAAAATCCACTTAAAACAACCTTTTCGTCTTCAAAAACACAATATCAAGGAATCAGAAATGAAACAATAAATATCTACAAAGAAAATATTATGTATCAAATCAACAAGTTATATCTAGTTCTTGTCACGGAGAAGCCTGTTTGTTGTACCAGGTATCGTGTATGACCCGAACTAAACTCCCCAAACAAAGTGTCAATTCAAAAGAGAAAAAATCAAATTATAGATCGTAGGACATGGATCGACAAAACTGAACGATAAACCATTGCGTGAGCACATCGGCCGGTCTGTGGGTCGTGTCGCGTCCCGCGCAGCGCGATTCGTTCACCCCGTATGCGACACTGCCGTTCGCTCACCACTTGCCGTCATCCACCCGTAGGGATGCACGCTCTAGGCCGTTTTTCTCCCACCGCGTCTTGCTTCGCCCCCCGCGCCCCGTTGATCATTTTACCTAATTATATGATATACTATGATCCTAAAATCACCCCTAACATTTTAAGGTCTATAATTCTTTTATATACAGCACAGTTTCGCCCGACTCTTACACAGGTCGTCCAAGATAGTTATATTTTTGAAACTGTGTCGCCGCATGTGTAGGTACTTTTATTTTAGTTACGCTTACTCAAAAACACGAAAATTTCAATGAAAGAGGAAAATTTTAGGGCATTGGTTCTTAGACTTGGTATATAATCAGTAATCAAAAAATTACGTGGGCAGGTCTAGGCCAATGACAAGACAGAGACATCAACATCTTTTTTGTATCAATTCTGTTAGATTTTATTTTAGGTCAAAACATATTTTGCGAATTATTTTGCAGTGCCTCTAGACTGTCCATTAATCCAGTTAAGAGACTTTCATAATGATTACCTGCTTCGGGATATACTCCACCAAGTTTAAAACTTGCGTACTTTAAAAAACGTTTTTGTATTTTCTCAATATTTCAAATTTTCATGTGATATAAAGGGCACCAAACAACGACTGAGCATTCCAGCCTCGACCTTACAAAGCTATTTGTGTTCAGTGTGTACATATATTTTACAAAGTCTGCAGCATTAAATATGATAAAACCTAATAGTTTAAATCTAAGAGGGGAACCTTTGTAATATTGTCTCAGAAAGATAATGTAGTGTCCAACATAACAGCCAAGTCACACACTGACTGACATCGCTGGAGAATATGGTCAGTCGTACTATAGTGTACTACATTAAATTAAGGTTTTGATAAAGGTGATAATACTGCATTTGGATATATTTAAAAGTAGTCTGTTATCGTCACACTAATCTTTCTTACTATTAGGGCTATTCTGTAGTCTTGTACAGTAGTTCAGATCTTTGATTCTGCAATATAATTTTACGTCATCGGCATAAAGTAGGTATTCAACAACCACAATAACAACAGGGTCATTTATAGCACCGCGAGGTGGTAACAAAGCTATTAAAATACCGACCATGACACTGTGTAAACTGCACTCAGACTTTCCCGCATCGTTGCTCGGTTCCGAGCGTTGTGACCTCTATTGCATTATTACACAGAATTTATAACAGCTGTTCAGGCTTCTGTATCTTCAGCACTTTTCATCATATCCGGTAACTCCAAGTGCATTGTAAACATGATCTGATCGATCTATCTGTTGTGTGTTCTACCTCTTTTTCTTCTGCCTTCGACCTTCCCTTGGATCATTAACTTTTCCGTGCCATCCCTTCTTATTATGTGACCAAAAAATGATGTTATTTTTCTTTGAATAGATGGTAACAGCCGGTCACTATTTTCGATATTAAGATCGCTCACAATAGACGCATTTGTCCTATGAGCTGTCCAGGACATTCTGAGCATCCTATTATAGCATATAGTTTCGAGAGCCTCTAGCCTTTACGGCATGCTGCATTAATAGTCCATGTCTCGGCTCCGTATGAGGCTATAGGAAATATTAATGAATTGACAAACCTTTTTTTTAGTCATTTTATTTATTCCGTGATCTTTTCATATATTGCATATGGTTTACTAAATATAAAGCGGAAAAATACAATAACTTAACTGAAAAGCCAATTGCGAGTAGTTTTTCTAAAAGTTGATCAAAGGCTTTAGAGCAATCGGTGTAAATTACATGAGCGATTAAAGTGACATCATCTACAAACCTTAAGTGATTTAATCATTCACAATGTTAATTTACTTTCCCACTTTATCGATTTGAACATGTCTTCTAGAGTAAATGTGAACAGCTTTGGGATATCAAGTCTAATTCCTCTTTTAATTTTCAAGAAGAGTTCTGTATCTTTCATCGACTCTGCTGTTACTAAAGACGTTAAGGACTGCCCATATCTCTACCGAATCAAATGCTTTTTCGTAGTCAACCGTTGCTATCCACAAGGTGACATTATATTCATTTGCTTTTTCCACTAATAATTTAATTGTTTGAAGATTGTCCAAAGGGCTGTATCCCTGTCTAAATCCCGCTTGTTCATGTGGTTGATAACTGTCTAATTTGTTCGTTAATCTATATGTTATAATTCTAGTGAGTATTCTGTATAGTATCGATAACAAGCTGATGGGTCTGTAATTCCCCAATTTAAATTTGTTCCCCTTTTTGGAAATAAGTACAATCAAGACGTTTACCCAATGTGTTGGTATTTTACTTTATATAAGGCACCTGTTAAATAGAGCTTGAAGAGATTGTATTATCGATGTCCCTCCATACCTCATCATTTCTATAGCATCAAGCATCTCCGTGAGATGCTGCGTAACACAAAATAAATTACTATTACATTATATAGTCCTTAATGAAACAACAATGCAAACACGGATATTTCAATATAAGTGACAGACTGTAGGTTTTAATGGAGAAAAAAATTATATGTTATTTTGGATTGTACAGATAAAGGCGTAAAAACAGGTAGAAGAATATTTTAATAATGTGCACTTACTCTTACATGTGTCACAAACTTTGAATTATATTTCGGAAATATTTTACTTGATTTTTTTAAAATTATTCGCAATTTTCAATATCAGTTACCCGAAAACAATTCTAACCCTTATATTGTATATCTACAATTGGAATTTTTTTTCTATATATTCCTACTGTTCGGCTAAACAAATCTATTTTTGTCGACTCAAGTTTTATTTAATTGTTTTTCTTAGTCCTCCATATATCCGCACCATGAATTAGGTTACCGAGTTTTATAGATATTACATTCTTTTTATTCAGCCTCAAAGCTCCAGAGTATTCCATCTGGACAGCTAATTATTTTGCTTGCATATATTATCCTTTTGTTAATCTCCTTGTCACTGGTTCCTGCTGTATGGAAGTCTACTCCTCTTAGGTGGGTATAATTAGTACAAGTTTGAATTGCTTCTGCTTCTAATCGGAATGCGTCTGTGTCTATACGCGGGTATTTTGATTCCTGCGTGTTGGGTTCTAATCCCGGCAGTTTTCTATTCCTGCTGTAACTTTTTCTGTCTTTGTTTAAAATTATCTTGCACTTGTGTATTGGCCGATTTACAGCACTATTGGAGGTGGAAAAATAATACCCCTCCGTACATATGGGATTTTTCTTTAATAACGTAGAAGAAAAATGAGTTATATATATATATATATATATATATATATATATATATATATATATATGGGCGGCGTCGTAAGAAGAAGTATTGAAGCTCTGATACATTTGTATCAGAGCTATGATGTTATGTGTTGATATTTAACAAGCTTTTATTAGAATGTCCTGGATTTTACGTTTAATTATATATATATATATATATATATATATATATATATATATATATATATATATAGATATATATATATATATATATATATATATATATATATATATACATATATATAGAAATTGATTTTTTGAACCTTTATGTACATAAATTTTGTAATTTTAATCTTGGGTGTAGGTTCGTTTAATTAACACACTTGAGATTTATTTTTTTTTTATTTTTGGCGTTTTGCCCCTGGATTTGGGCATTTAAAAAAAATTTTCTTGGGTGTAATTTTAATTTTTCGTACATAAGTGAACCAGACCAATGGATTGAACTGTATTGTTTCAAGAAATGAAAATTACACCAAAAAAACTTTTTTTTTAAAAACAAAAAAAAAAAGTTCAAGTGCATTAATTAAATGAACCTACACCCAAGATTAAAATTAAAAGATTTATATATATATATATATATATATATATATATATATATATATATATATATATATATATATATATATATATATATATATACTTAAAAACAGTTGGCTATTAAAACCTTTTGTTTAATTGTTAAGTTTTCGGATATATTCGATCCTTCTTCAGAACATCTAGAAATTATTTACAATCGGTTTTCAAAAACACAACTATAAGAAACTTAGACTTGCAAACCTTAGATTATCCAGTGGAAGTGCCATGATCAAAGGAAAATGGATCGAGATATTTTATAAAGAATTGCCACGTAGTAAAAACATTTGCCGATTATATTTTCCCGGGGCAACATAGCA
The DNA here is from genome assembly GCA_019049505.1 of Pachyrhynchus sulphureomaculatus. NCBI lineage: Eukaryota > Metazoa > Arthropoda > Insecta > Coleoptera > Curculionidae > Pachyrhynchus > Pachyrhynchus sulphureomaculatus. The sequence continues at coordinate 94,271,083 of CM032452.1, read as the reverse complement.
AGTGGTTTTAATTTTTAGGTTAGTAAAGAAAAGCAGTTGGCAGTTTTATAAGAGTAACAGTGAGAGATGTATTAGTATTATTGTATAATGTCCTAATTTTGTGACAGATCATTAGAAAGTTTAAGAATGTGAGAATAATCTAATCTATCGCAAAATTAGGACATTATACAATAATACTAATACATAAAAATCTTTTATTTTATTTTATTTCTTTACTTAATAATATGTTAAACGTTTTTACACCATAACAGATCACGGTATATATAATTTACTAAAAATTTTGTAATTCAAGGTCAATTTTAGTTCGTGTCTACCAACTGTACAACACGACTATTTCTGTTACTCTTATAAAACTGCCAATTGCTTTTCTTTATTAACCTAAAAATTAAAACCACGTGCTTTGTTGTCCCGGGAAAATATACCCGGAAAATATATTAACTACGTCGCAATTCTTTATAAAATTTCTCGATCCATTTTCCTTTGATCATGTCAGCTTCTACTGGATAATCTCACATTTGTAAGGCTGACTTTCTTATAGTTGTGTTTTTGAAAAGCGACTGCAAATAATTTCTAGATGTTCTGAATATATCCGAAAGCTTAAGAATCAAATAACGAGTTTTAATGGTCAACACTTTTTGACTGCATCCTCACTAAATTACTTTTTCTTTCCCACGAGTTAGTCACGACTACTTCTAAATAATATATATATATATATATATATATATATATATATATATATATATATATATATATATATATATATATATATATATATATATATATATATATATATATATATCCTTATAACAGGAATCTATTGGATGTTTATTCTTTTTAAAAACAGACAAACGCTCTTTCTAAAATGAATAGAAAATGACTCCGAATAAGACTCTCTTCGTGTATTTTTAACGAACAGCAATCTTTGAGAGAAGGAAAAATCTAAAAGCAGAATAGAAGCGGAGCATCGTTAAATATAGAATTTAATTATTCGGGACTCGTAAACCTTTCCTTTTGATGAAGTACTTTGAAATAGAGATTCTTTTATATTTGAAAATACTATTGTATTCTGTGATGGATATACAGGGTATTGAAAGGTATAGTTTATAACAGTATATTCTGGATTTCTTCGCTGTCATACTGAGTGACTCAAACTCATATATGACTTTTACCCAGTATATGCTTGTTTTATAGATTACAATAAAACCTTCGACTGTGTGATGCATGAGAAATTAACAAAAATTCTAGAAACAACAAATATAGAAAAGATATTATTAAAAATCTATACTGGAATCAATTAGTGGAAGTTCAAAAATGTGTTAGATAGAGATGCATTCCCTCACCATTTTAATTTAATTTTTATTCTGATACTGTGTTTAATGAGGCCATCTATGGCAACATACAGTATGCTGATGATACTGTTCTATTAGCAAATAATATCAAAGATCTCCAGCAACTGTCCAATCGAGTCGTATTAGCTAGCGAAAGATTTAGATTAACTATAAATATAAGAAAAACCAAGTGGATGGTAATAACAAAGAAAAATGTTCGACCAGAATCTATCGAGATCAGGGACAACATCGTAGATCATTTGGGAACCAAATTAAATAACAAGTGGGGATCAAGAAAGGAAATATATTCCCGAATTGAGCAGGCCCGAGTAACATACATGAATATGAATAAAATTTTCTCTCTCTCGAACTCCGAATGAGAATGGTGATGTGTATCGATGTGAGTGTTGAACCCTTAGCCTTGGCTCGGAGAAATTACTGGACTCTTTTTCGCATCTCCTGGGTACAGAAAATAAAAAACAGAAGTACTGGAAAGAATGAATAAAATGAAGGAATCACTGATAACTCTAAAAATAGGAAAAACTAAATACTTCGGACATATAATTAGGAGCCCAAAGTACGAATTGCTACGTATAATTTTTTGAAGTCAAATAAAGGGCAAACGATCGATCGGAAGACGACAGAATTCTTGGCAGAAGGACCTGAGAAGTTGATTTGGATGTGCTTCGAGTGATATTTTTCGAGCAGCAGTCTCTAAAGTTCGTTTAGCTATATAGATGGCCAACCTTCGTGAGAAGACGGCGTCGTAAGAAGAAGTATTGAAGCTCTGATACATTTGTATCAGAGCTATGATGTTATGTGTTGATATTTAACAAGCCTTTATGAGAATGTCCTGGATTTTACGTTTAATTATCTCAAGAAATTGTAGGTAGTTACGTTTATTGCCCTTGTTTTTTGAATGACAAATATTTCGATCAATGAAGTTAGTTTCCATATTTAAAAGTCCGTTTTAGCATTACCAGGTGTACAAGTATGAAATGCGAATTTCGGACAACAGATGGTGCACCAATGCAATTTGTGCTATAAAGATTTGACACTGCGCCATTTTGTTGTGTCATCAACAAGTGTCAGACGCGCATAAGTGATAAATTGGAAAAGTGTGTGCATAGTGTTGTGTTGTTGTGTTCAATATGTCGAAATTTATACCGAACAAAGAGCATTAGCGGACAGCATTAATTTTTTGTTTTCATTTGAAGAAAACTGCTGTTGAATCATACCGATTACTTCGAGAAGCTTATGGAGAACATGCTTCATCGCAAGATACGTGTGAACGATGGTTTCGGCGTTTCAAAAGTGGTGACTTTGATGTTGCAGACAAGGAACGTGGAAAACCGCCAAAAAAATACGAAGTTGTGGAATTGCAAGCATTGTTGTACGAAGATGATTCCCAAACACAAAAACAACTCGCCGAGCAATTGGGCGTTAGTCAACAAGCTGTTTCCAATCGGCTACAAGAGATGGGAAAGATTCAGAAGACCGGTAGATGGGTACCACATGAGTTGAACGACAGGCAAATGGAAAAGAGCAAAAACACGTGTGACATTTTGCTCGCTCGGTACAAAAGGAAGTCGTTTTTTTGCATCGTATAGTTACAGGGGATGAAAAGTGAATTCATTTTGAGAATCCCAAGCGCAAAAAATCATGGGTAGACCCAGACGCACCATTCACATCGACCGCAAGACCGAATCGCTTTGGCAAAAAGACGATGCTCTGTGTATGGTGGGACCAGAGGGGCGTGGTCTATTATGAGCTGTTAAAACCTGGGGAAACGGTTAATACTGTTACCAACAAAAATTGACTCATTTGAACCGTTCGCTGCTTGAAAGACCAGAATACCGAAAGAGGCAACACAAAGTCATTTTTCTTCATGACAATGCTCCATCACATACAGCAAAACCAGTTGGCGACACGTTGGAAGCACTCAGCTGGGAAGTTCTACCCCATGCGGCTTACTCACCAGACTTGGCTCCTTCCGATTACCACTTGCTGAGCAGCGCTTTGGTTCGTATGAAGATGTGAAAAATGGCACGATGAATGGTTCGCAGCAAAAGGGGAAAATTTTTACTGGCGTGGTATTCACAAATTGCCCGAAAGATGGGAAAAATGTATAACAAGCGATGGAGCATACTTTGAATAAAGCACTTTTTATCATTCTTTCGAATTTAACATGTTTTTTTAGAAAAAAAATCCTCATTTCATAATTGTACACCAGATATTTCTTTTTCTAAAATGTCCTTTAATCCTTTCATAAAATACAGTTTCCCCTTGAACAATATAACTTTTGTTATTTGATGTAAAATTTAATTAGTAAACTCCCTATTTTTGTTATTCTCAACGAAGTTCATTAAAAGAGGTGTACGAGTATGTATGTGATATTGTTTAAATATCGTTATATTTGTGGAAGTTAGTCTATATACGCTTACGAACCGACATACAAAATTTCTGAATTGGATTTATGCAGAGTTCCATTCCTAATGACCAGTTGTACGCCACTAATTCTTCTTTATTAAGCACTTACATTGTCAGGTCATTCCTTAATACATAATGGTAATAGCGTTTGTGCTGACTTGGCTTTGGCCCGTCAGCCAAACATGGAACCACATTGACTAAATGTGAGAAAGAAGAAACTTTTTGTAACAATAATAATAATAGCTTTATTCCCAACAGTAAGAACCATTTACAGGGAAAACAAGAAAGAATATGAATGAAATTTTCTCTTAAAACTAAGGTACTAAAGTAACAACAAAAAAGAAGAAAGAAAGAAATAAAAATGAATAAAAAAATTAAATGAATCAGCGCAGTACAAATTAGAATAAAAGTGAAATAAAACAAATATTAGTTACATACATCCAACAAGCAAAACAAGCTTCTAAAAGAATCTTTATAAATGTCCTATCAAGTGAAATGATCTAAACATATTGACCTAATCTTATTTTCGGTGTCTGCAAAAATGTCACATTCATTACTAATTAAGTTAAATTTATTGCACATAACATTGATTGGTTCAATTAACCTGAGATTAGTCCTAGTACGTGAACAAACAAAAGTAGCAGTATTTCGTGAATTAATTCTAGGCACCAATATAGCCACCTTCGATAGCAGTTGAGGACAGTCGATGACTCCGTGCAACAATCTATACAAGAAAATTATAGACGAACACTCTCTGCGAGCCTCAAGTGATTGAAAATTAAATCTCTTCAATAACAAAGAGTACTCTATTCCTCTCATTGGATAGACACCATCTACCTTATATGATAAATATTTTAGAAATCTTTTTTGAACTCGTTCTAGCATTAGTTTATAGCATAAGTAATATGGGCTCCAAATAAGAGAGACATACTCTAGTTTGGATCTCACATAAGACTCATATAGCAGCATTAAAGATCGTTCACTATTAAAGCTTCTACAGTTGCGCACTATAAAACCATATAGACGATTGGCTTCGAGCGTTACGTTATTAATGTGATTAGAAAAATTCATTTTGTTATCGAATACTACTCCTAAGTCCCTTACACTATTGGTGCGCTTGAGAGTTGACGCTCCTAGTGAATATTCGTATGCTATTATATGGTCTTTCTTCGTCACCGACATAATTTTACATTTAGAAATATTCAAGTCTAATTTATTGTGCTTACACCAATCCTCAAGCACGCAAAGCTCAGTTTGAAGCAATTTACAGTCCTGAATACATGAGACGGACGCATACAGCTTGAGATCATCAGCGAAAAGCAGCCTGCCACAATTCAGAGTATCACAAAGGTCATTAATATATAGCAAAAATAGTAGGGACCAAGATTGGATCCCTGTGGCACGCCCGAGGTTGCGGTATAGGAATCGGAAATATATCCATTATAGTGTACTGACTGAGAGCGGCCCCCCAAACCCATAAGCCAAAGCTTCTGCAGCAAAACGAAATGAGATATTCTATCAAAGGCTTTAGAAAAGTCCGTGTATATTACGTCAACCTGCCCTCCTGCGTCTAATATGTTCTCTGTAAAGTTTGTATACACTCCCAAGTTTGTTACAGTCGATCTACCATCAATAAATCCATGTTGATGGGTTGACAGAATACCTCTAACCTGAGTATAAATGCGATTATACAGAATTACTTCAAATAGCTTCGAAAAATTGTGTTTAGAACAGAAATAGGTCGATAATTGTTTACCTCGCTACGTTCGCCGGACTTGAAAATGGGGCACACCCTCGTTTGCTTCCAGTTCCCCGGAAATGTTAACGTCCTTAAACGCCAGATTATATATGTATTTTAGAGGCACCATAAGTGCACCCTTACAATCTTTAACCATAAAAGATGGAATACCATCAGGTTCTGCGGTCAGCCTATTCTTTAATTTTTTAGCAGCGTGTTGAATCTCACTGTCTGTTACAGAAGCTAATGAAATGTCAACACTACCGAAAAGCTGATAAGCACTCTCCGGAACAAAATCGATTTCATTCTCGTTAGGCAAGAATACACTTTCAAAATAAGAAGCGAACACATTTACTATGTCTTGCGGCTTTTCATACCAAGCATCACGCAAATGAATTGCTCCGGGAATCCTTGATTCTCGATTCTTCTGATTAATAAAGGATCAAAACTTTCCTGAATCACTGTTAATTGCTTCCTGGACACCAAGTATGTACCTATCAAAAGCTGATTTGCACTTAACCTTAATCAATCTTCTAATATTTGTAAATTCGATATTATACCATTGATCACGGGTTTTTTTAATATTTTGATCTCATTAGGGATTTATATTTAATATCCGTAATTATTTCTGATGTATACCAAACAGGAAATTTTCGCTTGAAATTTTTGCGAAGTGGAACATAAGTATCTAGTTGCTCATAGAGTATGTTATAAAACTCAGCAACTGCGATATTAACGTCAGTAGACTTACCCAGATTGGTCCAATCGGTAGACAGCAGAGAGTCATATAAAGACAAGAAATCGGCCCGTTTAAAATTGTATGCTCTTATTAAACAATTAGGGACACTCTGGGGTATATTACTGCCTAGATTAAAAAGATCAACAATTAGTGCCGGATGATAGGCATCCTCAGGAATAATCGGAACAAGGTTATGCACAACTGAACATTTAAAGTTACTAAAAACTAAATCCAAAATATTGCCAGTGTTTCTAATATTGTTATATTGCTCAAAATTAAAGAAGTTCATGAAGGTGCCATTCTCCCTCGCTTTGATATCATTATTGTCACGGGCCCCATATTGAGGGGCATTGAAGTCTCCTAAAATGATTACCCTCCCATTCTGCAAATATTCGCACTGTTCAAGCGATTCAAAGAAAAGTTCATATTCCTGCGGAGTGACATATGGAGGTATATAAATGACTGCCACAATTAACGATAAACCATGTGGCAATATACATTTACACATTAGCAAATCTATATTGGGGAACGCCGTTTCAAAATAGGAAGAGTTTAAGAGAGTAACTACTGATGTCACTCCTGATAGCCAACAAGACGCCTCCACCCCTAGTTTTACCGGTTTCATAAAGTTGTCTATCTTTGCGAAATACACTGTAATTTTCGCGAAAAAGTTCCGAACTCCGCCTATTTTGACTTCAAATTTTTGATTTGCCTGAAGAATTTTTTATTGCTTAACATATATACATCAAATTAGTCGACACATATATCGAGATTTTTTTTCTAAAGGTTTATTTTGCAAAATATGGATGTTATAAATTATCGTAGTCCACTAATCTGCGGCACATTAAAAAACAATTTCTCCGGTTCTATTTATAGTATAAAGTTCGTTATTCTGGCATTTTATTGCTCTTTATGTATGCTTTCCCAAAGTATAACAGTGGAATTTTTTAATTGTTTATTTATAAAAATAATTTCCCATTCAAATAATTCTTTGGCGTTGATATTAGATTGGTTACTCTTTGAAGGCTGGTTCTAGCAGCCAACCTTTTCAAAGTCCCACCCAAGCCATCGCACGCACCCTTGCCGTGGGATGTTGGAAAAAAATGCCACTCTGCAGCAAAACCAAAATCTTTCAGATGATTAGTAAGAGTGATAATATTTTTATTGTTTTTGTGTGACGCACTTACCCCATCAGAAAAATATGTAATTGTTTTAATTTTTATTTCAGCTGAGTTTGTCTCTGATCCAGTATTCAGTAATTACATTTATAAGTTTTCGATAAGTGTGAATTTAATAATTTAGTCTAATAATAAAGACCACTTTCTACTTGTTCATTTTTTTAGATAATGTATATATAATTTTCATATAGAAGTACTGATATAAAAGGATGACCTTTTAAAAGCAAGAAATGGGCGCAAACGTGAACGAGACTCCGTTAGAACTCTAAGCGGGCGGCTTGTGATGCACGCCCGAAATTATTTAATATTTTCCGACCTAATAAATACCCCACTTTTCAAAAATATGGGTTTTTTAAATTAAAACATAGCGATTATAATGGTATTTTTTTTTTCGATTTTATAAGTTGTTGGGGCAAGCATGAAAAGACTATTTAAACAATTTCATTGTTATTATTTTTTATAAATGAACAATTAAAAAATTTCACGGTTATACTTTGCGAAAGCCAATATAAAGGGCAATAAAATTGTGGAAGGACGAAGTTTATAGGATAAATAGAACGGGAGATATTAGTTTTTCAATTCGCAGCCGATTAGTGGAATATGGTAATTTATTATATCTACATTTTACAAAATATACATAAGGAAAAATTCCGATACACGTGTCGACTAATTTCACGTATAAAAGACATAAAAAAAATTTCAAGTAAATCGAAAATATGTAGACTTTTTTTCCGTATGGTCTGAAAAAGAATGACCTATATACAAGAATTGTAAACTTCAATAAAGTAAAAATCTGCAACATTCAATAGTACATCGAAAGAAGTTTCGGAAATCTGAATAAGAATTTTAAAACTATTACAAACTTCTATAATAATGGAACTTTTGGCTTCTATCCTGACTTTCTAATTTTCTCTGGGTAATTTGTGTATTTTTAATCCGGGTTGTTGCCCACGGGTATTACAGATCTGTCTTTAGCAATTTAATATGGAGGTATTAAAGGAAAATGATATCGAATAATTAATTAATATTGTTGCTACGTATTTCTTCGTTTTAACTTAGATTCACCTAAAATTACTATATGATATGATCCATAAAGTTTGTCGCTTTACATGGCTGGGAGGAGTAGTGCCTGTACTTTCTACAAGTATGCTTTGTCATTGATATATAGTTATATATCAGGTTTGTAAAATAATTCTCCAAATCAATCACTAAAAAGAATTTTTCTTTGATGTGTCTATGCCAAACAATATGAAATAATCAATAACATGCAAAAATAAAAATAACTTTAAAGTCAAATATCGCCACGATGTAAATCCCAGAACAGTTTACGTTTGTTCTGAGTTAAAGCCGCACATTCACCACATAGTCTGCATGTCGTGGTATGATTGGGGATCCCCGCTTTCCGTAAATATGTTCTCAGGTGACAATGGCCGGTGATCAGTTCCACCACTAGTTTGGCCTTGACCCTTTTAAACAAAGGACGGCATTGGTTAGTTTCTTTAAGGGGCCGCCAATTACGTCCCTCGGACGCATTTGGTCAGCTGTTGCGTGCCACCGATCTGGATATTGCTGCTATAACCACCTGGATCCATGTATGGTTTTGTAGCTCGTTTTATCCCGGAATGTTTCGGAACCCATTATAGTTTAACACTGTTGTTCCTGGATCAGACCCATCAGGAGTCTCTCCCTCCATTCATAGATTTGGAATGCATCCAATCCTATATGGTTTTTCTCGAAATTATACAACACCTGGCTATAAAACTTGTTTACATTTATCCATACAACACATCTGTTGTCCATAACTGTTAAATTAGATAAACTATTGGAGAATCAATATGAATTATCTACTTAATGTTTATAACTATTCCCTGAATATGTTCTATTCGGGTTAGTTTAGGTTAGTTCTGAACCAAAAGATATCTTATTATTGTTACATACGGAACACTTATAAGATCACTTCGGTATCTGTCACACCAGATTTTCTCAAAAACTATTTAACATAGAAAGTTGAATTTGGCCCTAATATAAGAATTGATGGCCCCATCAGAGCCGTGTATTTCTAAAAGTTAAATTTTGGGTTAGTTTTGGGGGTTGAAATCGGAAGTGAAAAAGATTTTTACCAGGTCATTGAGTGGGGTGTCAAATGAAAGCTTGTGAAAACACGAGTTCAAAAATATATATAATGTAATACTTGCGCACACTTTTCTTTATATTATTTTTAAAAAATTGCCAAGAATCGCTGTCCCCCCTTATCTCGAAAAGTAAATTTTAAAAAAATTCTGGAATATTCTCCGTAGGGTATAAATTGAACGAATATTATCACGAGTGCATTACCTTTAATAACACAAGTCTGCAAAAAAAAATTGAGAGCTGTTTTGGTTTTTTTTGCGTAATTTTTTATGTTTTTGGGTGTACTGAATCCGAAAATGACTTTCATTTTGTCATAGAACGTCACGTTTTCTGACAATGTAGGTATCTATGTTAAACAAGTTATCATCTTAAAATAAAAGATAAAAGACTAAACAATTTTTTTTAATTTATAATTGCGTAACAAAACTTATTTTGTTATCTAAAATACATTCATTAGTAAGCACTAAACACATTTCCTTTTCCCAGTGAGATTCCTTTTGGTACATTTTCGCTTGTAGGAAGCATCTGGAAGGTCTCTCTGAAGCGTCCAACAGTAGTCTGCCATCATTGAGACGCTCCATCTTCCCTGGTATCTTTTTTCCATCTCCTTAATATCTTGGTGAAATCGTTCACCTTGCTCTTCACTCAGATCTCCTAAATTTTCTGGAAAGTAGTCGAGGTGGGAATGAAGAAAATGTACTTTTAAACTCATTAGGCAATCTAAAGCTTGAAATGCTTTTAACATTCTTTTGACGATTTGTTTGTAGTTAGGGTCTTTATTATTGCCTAAAAATTTCTCTATAACTTCTTTAGAGGCATTCCACCCTTCCCTTTGAGGATCCGTCATGGTTGTGATGAATTGTGGATCAGCCATAAGCCGTCTAATATCTGGTCCAACGAAAACACCTTCCTTCAACTTTGCCTCCGAGAGGCCTGGAAACTTTGATATTAAGTATTTGAAGCAATTTCCATCTCTTGGAAGTGACTTTACAAATTGCTTCATTAATCCCAGCTTTATGTGAAGCGGTGGTAGAAGAACTTTATGAGGAGGCACCAAAGTTTCATGGAGGACGTTCTTTTCGTCAACTTTAAGCTCCCTCGGGGGCCAACACTTTTTGGTCCAGTGATTTGCTCGGTCTCTACTATCCTATAGACACAAAAAGCAAGGGAATTCGGTAAACCCAGATTGTTGTCCGAGCAACATGCCCAAGCTTTTCAAATCACCGCACACTTGCCAACCGTTTTATTTATATTTTAATTTGCAAACAACCAATTCCAAGTTCTTGTAGGTTTCCTTGAGGTGTACGGAATGACCGACATGAATGGAAGCATAGAAACCGCCATTCTGAAGCAGAACTGCTTTAAGGCTTCTTTTTGAAGAATCTATGAAAATATGCCACTGTGCTGGGTCGTATGAGATCTTAAATGTATACATCAAATCTTCAATATTGGTACAATAAACCAACTCGTCCTCTTGGGCAAAGTAGGAAGTGAACTGCTTCTCGCGATATCTAAACCAGGAGGAAGACACTCCCGGCAAAAGTAAGTTCCTGCTTTTGAGCCTTGATCCAAGCAACTCAGCAGCGTTTTTGGGAAGATTCAAGTCTCTTACCAAATCATTTAGCTCGCCCTGGGAAAACAATTTCGGACTGCTGTCATCTTCAAATTGAAAGCTTGACTTGTTATCGGGTTCAGGTACAGCACTATCTTCGTCAGAACTTGGAATCTCTTCCAAGGTAGCAGGGGCTTTGGGCACTGGTATTTCGGTCCCATGAGGGATGGGACGAATAGCTGATTGTAGATTGGGGTATGAAATGGACTGCTTCCATTTTGAATTATACCCTTTCACATTACACGAACAAAAGTAACAATCATCACTATGGTTCTTTTTCTCGCGCCACACCATAGGAATCGCATATCGGAAAGCTTTTTTCTTGCCCTTAAACCAATTTCGAAGGTCTTCAACACATCGTTTTCAGACTTTATGAGGTGCCCAAACTTTATCCTGATCTCCAAGTCTTAAGCCAAAATACGTGAAGTATACTTTTTTTACGAAATCCGTAATATTAAGTTGTTGCTTTAATACCATATATTCGTCACAAATATAACAGAAACTGCCAGACGAATTCACACACTTCCGCACAGATGACATTGCACTATATTGAACCAAGATCTATAAAACAATGACAAGTTAACACGTAATTGTACCGCGCCACTTTTTTCACTATCGGAGCGCGCACGTTCTGGTTACAACGTTTATGTTTGTTAATTTAGCTCACACAGGGCGTTCTTTATTTAGAAAGTAATGATAATTATGGCCTGTATACATTTAAAAACAGTAATCAAAATAAAATTGTACCTATTTATTTATGACTTCAAGTTAGCCCAAAAAAAAAAAAAACAATCAACGTACGGAACCTTCTTTATAATAAAATTTTGCGTTTTGCAAAATAACCTGACGTTCTGGAATTTTTTGAGTATTTTTTTAGTTTTCAGAAGACCTAAATACATAGAAATCAGTTGAAAACATCCAGACAGTATTTTTGTTGCAGACCTGTGTAATTTATCTGGTATATAAAAAAAAATTTCAAGGTCATCAGTTTTCAACAAAGATCAGAAGCAAACTTTGTTGTTTTGTGAAGTATTGATCATTTTATACCCTTGTAACAAATTTTTAGTGTTCCGTACGGAACATTTATAAGATCACTTCGGTGTCTGTCTGTCTGTCACATCCGATTTTCTCCGAAACTATTTAATATAGAAAGTTGAAATTTGGTAATAATATAGGAATTGGTGGCCTCATCAGAGCTATGTAGTTTTGAGAGTTAAATTTTGACTTAAGAGGTTAGTTTTGTGGGGTGAAATCGGAAGTGAAAAAAAAATTTTTTACTAGGTCATCGAGTATGGTGTCAAATGAAAGCTTGTAAAAACACGAGTAAAATATATATATATATATATATATATATATATATATATATATATATATAATATAATACTTGCGCGCACTTTTTTTTATATTATTTTTAAAAAATCGCGAAAAATCGCTGTCCCCCCGCCTTATCTCGAAAAGTACTTATCAAAAAATTTTGAAAAAATTCTAGAATATTCTCCACGGGGTGTAGATTGAACGAAAATTATCACGAGTGCATTACCTTTAATAATTTATCTATTATATAAAAAAAAAAACAAAAAATTCAAGATCATCAGATTTCAGTAAAGATTGGAAACAAACTTTGTTGAAAACTCATTTGGGGTGTGTTTTGTGAAGTCACTGATCATTTTATATCTCCGTAACAAAATTTTTTATTTTAAAAGCAATCAACGTACGGAACACTAATTGCGCAAGTTCAACTTGCACTTGACGAGTTATTTTATTTGAAAAGCAATCAACGTACGGAACACTAATTGTGCAAGTCCGACTTGTACTTGGCCGCTTATTCATATATTTATAGTATTTTTTCAAAAATATTACATAATATTATACAGATTTTAAAATTAAGATAATTATCACTTGTTTCTAGTAACTAAGAAGGGTGTTAGTATTTATTATAATAATAAATAATACATCAGGTTAAAAACCATACCAATCCTATACAAGTAGAGATACCCATTTAAAGTCCATCAGGCTCCTTTAAATAATTGTGTTCACTTTCAAAAAAGACACTTCCTGATTTCAATTTTTTACAGGATACTTATTGTGCTGTTAGAATATTTGTACTTAAGAAAAGTTTAGCAAATTTGCCAGATTTATGAGATTTTCCAGAATGTCCTTGTAGGTTTGTTTCTTGGTACAGTTGTAACTGCTGTGTGCCAATTCGTAACGTTGTAAATTAAAATAACTTGATTTTCATTTGAAATGGCGATTGCTAGATATAATTCTAATATTTCGTAGGCAGTTTTAGTAAGAGTCAGTTTAAACTAATGAGATTTTTCACATTACTTTATTAGAATTTCTATGGCCATGATGAAAGTTTACGTAAAGAAACCAAGGAAGCACACAATTAGAAACAAACTTCTCGCTTGTCCCAACAATTCCAGGTCCTTTTGGTCAGTCGCTAAGGCAGTTAGTCAAAATTTCACCAAATCCACCATACCACCACTCACACGACCAGATAGTTCTATTGCAACGACACCCGTGGAGAAAGCAAACTTGTTGGCCGAACTGTTTGCTTCACATTCTACTGCCGATTTCCAAGGGAAAACACCACCTACTATTCCCATAGTGCAGTCAAGGATGCCCGATGTTGTCTTCAGACAGCGTATCATAAAACGTATTTTAATGAAGCTAGACACCAAAAAAGCTTCTAGCGGTGACGGAATACCTGCCATAGTTCTCAAAAACTGTGCAAGGGAACTAACACCAGTTTTCTGTAGACTTTTCAACCTATCTTACAGAAAGGGAATATTTCCTTCCTGCTGGAAATGTGCCAGAGTTCGGCCGATACCTAAAAAAGGCAAGAAGACCTTGCCAAACAACTACCGACCAGTCGCACTGCTTTCAATAATATCGAAAGTCATGGAAAAGGTGTCAATCAGCATCTTCTAAAATACTTTGAAGGCTTCAACATAATTAGCGATCACCAATATGGCTTTCGTAAACATAGATCAACAGGAGATCTTCTGATTTATGTAACGCATGTTTGGAACAACGGAATTGAACACTTCGGAGAATCTCGAGCGGTTGCTCTTGACATATCCAAGGCATTCGACCGTGTTTGGCACGATGGACTGTTGGCTAAGATACGCTCTTATGGTATGTCTGAAAAGTTCTGTTTGTGGCACTCATGTTTCCTCAGAGAGCGTTCTTTACGAGTCGCAGTCTACGGATTTCTTTCTAACACCTTTACTGTTAACGTCGGTGTGCCTCAAGGCTCCATACTGTCTCGAACTCTCTTTCTCATTTACTTTAACGATCTGTTGGAAAGGACCGGGAATCTAATCTACAGCTTTGCAGATGACAGTACGCTTATCTCTTCATTCACTTTGAACGCTCGGACATCGGCTGCTCAGGCGAATATCCGCAGACAGCAGGAGGTCATTCAACTTAACAAAGACCTGGAAGAAATTCTATCTTGGGGTGACAGTAACCAAGTGGAATTTAACGCTACAAAAATCCAGGCGGCAGTTTTTTCTAACAAAGTTAACGTTGCTGAATTTGTTGGATTCTGTTCAGAGAAGAGCCGTTCGTCTGATTGGGGACCCAGAACTGACCGGCGGCCTTGATTCGCTGGAACATCGAAGAACTGTTGGCGCCTTGAGTCTATTCTACAGGTATTTTCACGGAGAGTGTTCGACGGATGTGGCCCGCTTAATTCCTCCCAGAGCGGTGCATGTTAGAAGTACACGTTGCGCTGATACTTCACATCCGTATGAGGTTCATCTTGTTACTCCTCGTACAATGCTTTTCAAGCAGTCTTTTATATGGAGAACATCATCGCTTTGGAATGGCTTACCCAGGACTGTGTTTCCCACCGAGTACATTTTACAACGATTCAAGAACAACGTGAATCGCTTTCTCCGCACACGTGTCGCTCCTGTAGCGCTTTAGGGACTATAAAAAAATAATAATAATAAAAAAAATAAAAGTCCAACCCTGCCTTGGACCGATGCCCGATAACTTTATTTTGCCTTGTTAAAGGCCCTAGAATCGACTAATTTAAATCCCTGTAATTTGTTTCCTGTCTTTTGTTTCAAAGCCAACGATTGAACTCTTTCTTCTACAGACTTCTCTAATCGCAATAAATTTTTTCGTCGATTTTTTCCTCTAATTTGTTTAAAATTCCTTTTGTGAAGTTTCGTAAATGAAAATATCAAGGTCTACATTAGCATTCGACGTGAATGTTTTTAGAATATCTGCTAATAAGATTATTATATAGTTTAAAAAATATATCCGTAGGCAATACACGTATTTTTACTTATAAAAAAGATAATTTACTTTTTTTCGTTTTGTCATTATCTTGAATGAACGCCTTTTAATACCTCAAAAATTTCACGAAATATACCGGGAATTTATAGTACTCTAGGTCGAAATGATCTTCAGGACATTCTTGCGAGTTTTTAGGAAATCGAATAAGGAAATTAGTTGAAATAAAGTATATATTTAAAAAATATTCAGGATAGGGAGAAATTAATATTTCTACCGGGTGATCACGAGATTACTAGCCATCTCTTATTTTAACATAAAAAAAAAGGTGCCAATGTCAAATTTTAGGGACCTATAGTTCAATTACGTGCAGAATTTTATCGTTAAAACAAGTAACTTTCACCTCTGGTTTAGCCGGAAAACTGAATTAACTTGGTTATCTCTTATAGAATACCCTGTATATTATATATGTATATATATATATATATATATATATATATATATATATATATATATATATATATATATATATATATATATATATGTATATGTTACAATAGAGGTTTTACGGATGGTGAAATGTGATACAATTTGCACGACGTTTCGCCAAATTCTCATTTGACGTTTTGAAGTGCTCCCACTGCTGCTGCTACTCGATACTGTAATTTTGCTGCTGCTGCCGCTTTAGTTAGCTTCGAGCGGCAGCCGTCGAGCCGACTTAGCTTCGAGCGGCAGCAGCAGCCAGAACACAGTATCTATTAGCACCAGCAGCGGGAGCACTTGAAAATGCCAAATGAGATTTTGGCGAAACGTCGTGCAAATTCATTGTTAGACGAACGGATTGAAACTCGGAATTTTCATATATATATATATATATATTGTTTGCTTATATATATATATATATATATATATATATATATATATATATATATATATATTCATCGTGAATCGTGAGGTCAATATTTTTATTTCCAAATTCGAAATTTTTTTTAAAAAAAAATTGCATCTTAAAAAATCATTTACAAAATTAATCCGCCCATGAAAGGCTGAGATTGAAAGGAAATAGTTTTTTGAAACACCCGAGAACAATTGGATCATTGCCCCTTAACAGCTGATTTTTTTTAAGGAAAAAATCGCAGATAAATTACATTTTCGTCTACAAACATATTTAAGGTTGATAAACGTTGAATTTTAAGATTAAAACGAAAGAAACAAATCGGTGCAATCACAAGACTAGAAAGAGGTCTTGTATTGTGTCAGTGTGGCTGGACAGTTTGTACAACCAATGCTGAATTGGGGAGTAGCAGACCTTCTCAGAATATGTCAACATTTTTGAATTCATTGAATCTTAAAATATGTATCGTGTCATATGCCTCGTCCATCGCTTAAGTGTTCAAAACGTTAACTATTCATTCATGTCATAAATGAATTCGTTCTGGAAATTCGCAAAGGATATTTTGTATTCGAAGTGAATTAATAGAATTGTTGACTTGAGTGATTCTATTTTTATCGTCTTAAATATTCTCTGATGTGCTCTTATGTAAATTTTCTTAGGTCCATATCATCCCCAGTAGAAGAAATCAAGAGATGTAAGGTCTGGTGACCTTGGCGGCCATCTTATTGGACCGCGGGTCTCGATCTATCGATTTCCAAAAGTAAAGTTTAAATAGCTAATTGCTATTTTAGTGTTATGGGGCAGGGGTACCGTCCTGTTGGCAATTTTTGTGAAATCGGCAACAGGTTAATGTTCAATAAAATAAGTTATTTCGTTTTCTAAAAACACTGGATATTTAAAGGTTTTTCGAAAACAAAATTTGCCCTATTATTTGTCTTTCTATAACGCCAATCCAAAAGTTAGTTCCAAGTCTTTCTTGGAAAGCATCATCTCTGACTAAATGAAGAATTTCCGTTGTCATCCATCCTCATGTTAGTGAAAGGAGATTCGTCCGAAAATAAAATGAGAAAATTTTCAATTTGGTTGCTTACGTTCCTCTTGAAGACATCAATTTGTAAAGTCTATTCATGGTAGGTATTAGCTCTTATATTGGTTGAGTTCTTTCTCACATTTTCGCGACCTAAACATGAGTCACCAGCCAATCGGATGGAAACTATTTGATCGACTTCGACAAAAGCCAATGCGTTTATTTGTCCCTCTTCACTTACTATAAAAAAATATTCATTTAAGTTATTATTTTCTTGTAAATTATTTTCTAACCAGGAAATATTTTTACATGGTATATCCCGCTCCTCGTAGATCCGTTGAATATACAATGCTTCCGCCTATCTTCGATCTTTTTCTAGCCTCTCTGAATACTAGTACCATTTCAGTTTTCTACTCTCAGGTAAATAAAGGCATTTTAATAAGTAATAAAACAATAAAATTTATAATCTTTTTTATAGGAATAAAGTCAATACTACCGAGAAAAGAACAGCTTAACTATGATATATATATTTTTGAAATTCTCTGTAGGATATAAATATTCAAGAATACAATCATTCATTAATCAATTCATAAAAATTATTGAAGTTATTTACTTACCTTAAAAATTGATCTCCGTTACTCTTTCGGTTGGATCAGAAGCAATAATTTTGTGACATTAGGCATTAGTATTTCCAATTAAAGTACAATTATTTTGTTTATATTATCATCAACACAATATTAATGTATTATTTGATATTTTCGACCATTATTTTTTCAAAAAATATCAAAGAGAAGTATATGATATGAAGCATTTTTTAGAATTAGTTTCTTTAGCAAAATTCAAAAATTATATAATATATAGGGCCTTCCATAAGAAATAACAAAGTTATTTTGTTTTCCACTAAACCAAAAATGATGGTAACTTATTTTTACACTCCCATTCTGCACTTATTTAAACTACTTACGTTTCTAAAATTTTAAGGTAATATCTTTTTTTATGCTATATTGGCTAGTAATCTCGTGATAACCTAGTATAACCTTGTTTGGGACATACAAACACACACACGCTCTTTTACACTTAAGATTATATACAAATTGGAAGACAAACACTTCACTATTGAAGAAGAGTTGATGAATTCCGTAGTACATGTTCTACAATCACTTATTTATTTATTTTTTTAGTGACCGCTGAATGCTATGCTGTAAGCGTCTTCTCCACTTGACGAGAGCGCCACCTCTGCGAGGTTAGTTCAGGTTAAATATACATGATAATATTATTTAAAATTATTTACTAATTTAATACTTTATTATTTAAGATTATTTCTTAACGCTAATTTCGTCCAATTTCTAAAATACATTTTTATATAGCTAAAGATAATTTTAAGAATTGAAAACATTTAAAACAAATAAAATGTATTAAATTATTGAATATTTATTTAAGTACCATAACTAGACTGCTGAAATTAATTATACAAGCTTTGTGAAATATTCGTAGCATTTTTTGATGTACTTAGTCTTTAAAACTTACAAGCATAAGAATACACTCTCGACGCAAGGACCTGACTCTATAAATTCCTTCTTATTATTGAAGAATTTGCTTACTAATTTGCATACAGTGTCAAGTATCTCACTTATTGCAGAAACGCACCTTTCTCGAGCTTACTGCTCGAAGGCATGGATGGCAGCATTGGTATAACAACTAAAGACGAAACGAAAAGAATCGCATTTTTTAGATTACCAAAAGTGTTCTTCGTATTTGCTGAACCATCCCACGACGCGTTTCGCCGTATCACGGCTCATCAGCTGGGCTAGGTTCAGCAAATACGAGAACACATTTTTAGTCCTTTATCCAAGTAACTAACGGAAAACTATAACAAATACGTAGCTTATACTACGTACTCGTAGCTTATACTGCACTCTGTCGGCGACTTACTAAGTCTATTCAAGCAGAGCGGCACAGTACGGCTGGCATTTATTGCAGAAACGCACCTTTCTCGAGCTTACTGCTCGAAGGCATGGATGGCAGCATTGGTATAACAACTAAAGACGAAACGAAAAATGTTATTTTTAGTGTTCCTTACGGAACACTTACGGGATCACTTCGATGTCTGCCTTCCTGTCTGTCTGTCACACCAAGTTGAAATTTGGCATAAATATAAGAATTGATGGCCCAAGCAGAACTGTATAGTTTTGAAAGTTAAATATTATTGAGTTAAGGAGTTAATTTTGGGGAGTGAAATTTGAAGTGAAAAAAAAATTCTTTAAGGTCATCAAAGTGGAGTGTCAAATCAAAGCTTGTGAAAGCACGAGTATAAAAATACATATATTTTAAAACTTGCACACACTTTTCTTTGTATTTTCTGAAAAAAATGGCCAAAAATCGCTGCCTCCGCACCCTATCTCGAAAGTGCTGATCAAAAAAATTTTAAAAAAGTTCTGGAATAATCTTCGTAAAGTGTAGATTGAGCGAAAATTATGACAAGTACATTATATTTGATAATTTATCTGGTATATAAAAAAAACCATTGCTTGAAAATATGGTTGAGATTTTTTTTAGTACACTTTTCAGCACATTAGTGCTACCGCATTGCTCGTCGCTGGACCGAGACAAAATAATTTTATTTTATTTTATTTGTTTATAATTAAACAAATATTTAGGTAGTAAGTATTTATTTTACACTTTTGTTACTCGATTCTAGATTGGGCTGGATTGTTTTATTGCCTATTAGGTAGTTAAGATGGTATAACTATTATATTTTATTGACTCAGAAAATATGTGAAATTACATATTGGATCTTAAGATACATACAAGTCAGGGACCTAATTAACTAAGCTAAGGATTTTATTTTGTTTTAAAATCAATTACTCTATGCAATACTAATTGCGCAAGTCCGACTTGCACTTGGCCGGTATTTTCTAATGTTTACCTTCGCGCCTGGCAAGGGAGTTAGTCCTTTTTTATACCATATGGATATATCTTTGAGGATATCATAATGTTTGCCAGCGTTGTCCAAATGCGGACACATACATTTGTATTTCACGGCTATTGCACAAAATGCCCTCAAAAAACCGTTTTTGCAATTTGTTAGCGAAAATTTCCGGAACTATACGTAACATGTATTCGTTCTCTACAGAAAAATAACTATCAGAATTATGCTATGCTCCCTTTGTTGTCCGGTGTAATTCCGTTAAGGCTAGAAATTAATGCGAAGTTAGGAAAGTTAATAAATAAACTGATGTAAAGACTTGATATAATTTTATTTTATAATTTTATACACTAGAACGAACATCTAACTTTATTTACAAAGTATTGTAACAATCGTACAGCTAGAAAATGGAAAAATTTTCACATTATGTACAGAAAAATCGTTGCGCTCTTATTCTCAGTAATAATTTTTAAAATTAATTTTATTGATATGTACAAACATTTGTAAAACGTCTCTATTATTGAGTTACACAATGGACCTTAAGGTAACTTCTATTGGTAATTTAAAATTTTAAATTGGTAACTAATTGGAGAGCCAAGAAATATTTTAGGTTTATAATAATTACAACGTTAGTTAAAATATTCAGATTCTATTGTAGAAGAGCACTTTAACTATATACTCATTACGACTCCATTTGAACTACTAAATTTCTTTTTACATTTCAAGACAATGAAAAATTTTAGAAAGCTTAGATTCCTAGCCTGTTTAAGTCTATAAAATTTTAGATGACTAAATATTAAAATTCATTTTTGTTAGTAGATGTAACTATGTTCAAACTAATGTTGTGTCAAAAACAGCTTGAAAATAAATTAAAGAAAATGTATAAAAAATATGTCAAAAATAAATGGACTGTATTGTATTTATTCAAATATCCTCGTAGTGCTGTAAAAAAGCATTTAAAACTTGTTAGTCTAGATACAGTAATATTATGATTTTATCCTCTCTGGGGTATTACCAGGAGTGTTCTGAATTTTAGACCCCTAAGAACTTGTGCCCTTTCGTTTATAAACAATTTAAATGTTGAAAACGCAGACGGAGACAAAAAAAAACCAAACTCTTCGTAGTGAAATTGCCAATAAATCCTCGTTTTACGTCGCTCAAGTATATAACCTACAAAATTTAAAGAACAGATAAAAATCTGTTTTTTGTATATTTTTTTGTATAGGTTGACTAAGTGAATCAATCGGCTTGAAACTTTCAGAAAATATGCCTTTTGTTATAGCAAAAATACCTTGAAATTTTGTTACAAAAATATTGAACCCAGTGGCACAATTGAATTTGTTATTTAAAATTTGAATTGCCCGCCATATTATGCCATTTGATCCAAAATGGCTCTTTTTTTTTAAAAAAAAATTAGGCCTTTTTTGGAGTCATTTTAATAATTTTTTTTACATTTGCTTATTAATCAAATAACAACAAATGTGGTTTTCCGATCATTTTGAAAAAAAAAAAAATTGAAAATTTTTTATCACATCTGGTAGAGAATTGCGAAACCTTTATTAAGAAAAATCATTTTCATTAACATTTTTTTTTTTAAATTTGTTGTTATTAGATTAATAAAAAAAACAGTCAAAATAACTCCAAAAAACATTTTTTTTAATGGCATGGGAAAGTTGGCGTCGATACCTAAATGTTGAAAGAAAAAAGATCCAGTTTGGACCAAATGGCATAAAATGGAGGACAATTCAAATTTTAAATAACAAATTTAACCCACTGTGTTTAATACTGTGTTTAGTACCAGGCTATTCTTGCTATAACAAAAGGCATATTTTTTGAAAGTTTGCATAATAAAAAGAAAAAAAAAACAGTTTTTTACCTGTTTTTTCAATTCTATAGGTTATGTATGCACTTAAGCGACTTAAAACCAACAAGGATTTGTTGGAAATTTCATTACGAAGAGTTTAGCTTTTTTTTTGTCTCGATCCGAGTTATATAACCGGAGTTATTCACATTCTAAGCCCAAAAAACGCCTTTTGAAAACTTAAATTGTTTATAAACAAAAGAACACAAGTCCAAAACTCAGAACAGTACTCCTGGTGATACCTCAGGGAGGATAAAATCACAATATTGCTGTATTTAAAGTATGCCTGTCTCATCATTATTTTGACCTTTTTTTACTGCACAACTCGGCACTTGAAAAAACTTGAGACAAAATAAAAACTATTTAATATTTTGGGATGATGACCTCTTTTATTTTTCAACCTAGTTTTCTTATCGATTTATTCACTTCATCACACCTTACTGTAGTTTGTTCTTTTCAATAATAGGATTTGGTCTACTTATTCAAAAAGTGAACATGTCCCACAGAAAGGAAATATTTTGTTCCTGCTGGAAATCAGCTGCAGTTCATCCGATACCCAAAAAAGAATTATAACCAGTAGCAAATAGGCAAGTATGCCTAATTAAAAGAGGAAGAAGAAGAAGAAAAAAAAAATAAAATTTGACGTGGCATAGAAAACAACTATCAAATGACCCACCGGAGTGCCAGTTCGCGAGAATCCCGATATCTCAACGCACAAACGACTAAGTCCTGTAAATGTACCAAGGAGTATGCATTTCCCTTCAAGATTTATGTCTGTCAAGTATTGCTTTCTATTTTTAGCTATCTGTTTGAAATGTCAATAGTTCAAGCCACTCAAAGAGTTTAGTAAAATTTAGTTCAAGCTACTCTTGTACAACTGAATGTTTTCTTTGATATATGTAACAAACAATAAAACATTTTTACTTTTTAAGTAACAAGAGGTTGTACCGTAAATAATTAGCTTACAGCCGTAATATCATGAGAGGCAAATTAATTTATGAAAATTTATATTTAGTGCAGTAAAAAAAATACTTGAAATTACACAGTGTAGACATAGCAATATTATGATTTTATCCTATCTGTAGTATCACCAGGAGTATTGCTTTGAGTTTTTGACCCCAGGCAAAGAACTGTTTTTTTTTTTTCATTTTATTGTACAGATCGACTAAGTGAACCGATCGGCTTGAAACTTTCAGACAAAATGCCCTTGTGCCAGTGGGCACAATTGAATTTGTTACTTAAAATTTGAATTGCACGCCATTTTATGCCATTTGGTCCAAAATGGATCTTTTTTTAAAAAAAAAAAAAATTAGGTCTAGACGCCAACTTTCCGATGCCATTAAAAAAATTTTTTTTTGAAGTTATTTTAACCATTTTTTTGTATTTGTTTATTAGTCAAATAACAACAAATTTTCGGTCATTTTCACATTAAAGAAAATTATTTTTTTTTAACTAAAGTTCTCGTGACCGAAACAACACATTTGTTGTTATTTTATTAATAAACAAATGTAAAGAAATAAACAGTTAAAATGACCCCAAAAAAAATTTTGAAAGAAAAAGACCCATTTTGGACCTGATGGCATAAAATGGCGGGCAATTCAAATTCAATTATGCCCACTGGTTTGAATATTTTTGTATTAAAGTTTCAGGGTATTTTTGCTCTAACAAAGGACATATTTTCTGAAAGTTTCAACCCGATCGGCACTTAGTCGACCTGTACAATAAAATGAAAAAAAAAAACAATTTCTTATCTGTTTTTCAATTTTGTAGGTCATGTGCGCACTTGAGCGACTTAAAGCTAACGAGGATTTGTTGGAAATTTCATTACGAAGAATTAATTTTTTTTTGTGTCTCGATCCGACCTACATAACCGGAGTTATTCACATTTTAAGCTCAAAAAACGCGTTTTGAAAACTTTGTTTATAAACAAAAACCAGTCTTTCAAGGTCCAAAACTCAAGACAATGTGATACCCTAGAGAGGATAAAATCATAATATTGCTGTATCTAAAGTGTGCCTATCTCATCATTTTTTTTTACCTTTTTTTTACTGCACTAATTTCTGGTATTCAGATATTTTAAATGCTGTTATGCTAAAAATTCTACAATCTAAATTAAAACGAAAAAATAACATTCCTAATGTTCTTCAGGATATAATTTTGACAATACTAGTAAAAACAACTCTTGCAGAAAAACCTTGCTTCGACTGATACATACGGTTGGTGGGTCATTCTCCTTAAATTTTACTTAGTAGTGAAACTTCATCGCGATATGCTACTATATATATATACTCGAAAAAATTTAATCACCAGTATTTGAGCCTGGAATCTTGGACATTCCGTTTTAATTTCGTAACATTAATATGTAAAGACTTACGACTTCCATCAACTACTCTTTTATACATTTTACTGACCTGTTCTAACGGACGTCGGTCGTCTTCCTTCCCTGTTAGGGTCCCAAATTATGTATAACATCCATTTCAATTTTCTTATATTTGTCAGTCACTCTTTGTGTCTGACTGTCTCGGTTGGCGCGATAGCTTCTTAACGAAATACGAACGATATTGATTTAGAGAAAGGGGTTGATAGGGGTGAAGGTAGAGCAATCTTGTAGAGTCTCAATCCTACTATTGGAATTTTTGATTAAAGAATAAGCAAATTTTAGATAATGCTCTGTAGGAGCGGCACGGGTGCGGAAAAAAAAAAAACGATTCACGTTGGTCTTTAATCTCTGTAAATTTTAATCGGTAGAAAACATAAATCATTCCAAAGGAATGAGGTTCTGCATATAAAAGACTACTTGAAGAGGCTTGTACGAGAAGTAACAAGCTTAAGTTCATACGGATGTAAAGTGTTAGCGCGACATGTATTTCTAACATGTAGCGGTTTGGGAGAAATTCAGCCGGATATATCCACCGAACACTTTCCAGGAAAATACTTGTAGAATAACCTGAAGTCATCCTCTGTTCTTCGATGTTGCAAGGAATCAAGGTTGCTTGTCAGTTTTGGGTCTCCAAGCAGGCGAACAGCTTTTTTCTGAACAGAATTCAACAAATACGGTGTACATTTGAACGCAGAGCCACAAACATGGGAGCAATATTCCATCGTTGGTCGAATTAGAGCTTTGGACAGAATTAACAGCTGTTGTGGAGTGAATTCGAAATAATATTCCCAGCTTTTAAAAAACTATTTTTGCTATGCTTGCAACAACATATTTGCTACCAAATTAACGCCCAGCAGATTGAGTGACAATGCTAGAGTAATGGAGCTTATAAAATATCATGATCATACCAGCGGAGTCAATGAGGGCCAGGTGACGGGAGCATATATCCCGTAAGTCTCGTACATTCTTAGAAATTCGACTTTTTTTTATTTTGGAGGAAATTTGTTGTTGATGTATGCAGTGTTTTGATTTCAAGCGTGTTGTATGTAATTTACGCGCGGATATCCATGATTTAAAATGGATAACTTTATTCAAATAAATAGAAAACGTGTTGAAGACGTAGTAGAGAGCAGAAAAAAAACTGTAGAAAAACGAAAAAATTTTATAATTGAAATTTTGTGAAAATTCCATTCGTTTCTAAATGAGATTTTAGCTTTTAAAGTACCACTGTATGAAAAACTACTCCTGTGAAAAATTTTTCCTCCTTCCCATCACGGTCGCCGACTTTGAAAGGGGTGTAACATTGTTAATAATCGTCCTTCCGTGGTCATCTATTTCGAGTTTATTATTGTGTCTAAGCTTTTCGACTTTCAATGCAAGAGGCAAAAAAAATTGTCTTTAACTCTCCCTCACCCCGTTTGTTGATTGGAGCTCTCTTCTATAAATAGTTTTACTTATTAGTTCATTTTTTCAAAAACGGCTCATTGTATCCATATACTTGTCCCGCCATTTCAATCGGGCTACGTCATATTTTTTCTGATTTTTTGGAATCCCGAAATCTGAAAATTATGTAACCTTTCATTATTTTCTGTCCTAACTGAAATAGAAAGAAAGACATGGCATGAATCCTTTTTTTTCGGAAAGAACCGAAATTTTGAGCATACTTATTTAGGATCAACCACATACGAGATAACAAGGGTTTGAGAGAGAGATACGATCGCTTTCGCTATATCGTGTCGTCTGCTCTATTTATATTTTTAAAGTAGAGGAAATCTTGTTGTTTTTCATTACCTTTTAATTTAGTAAAAACTGATTTGGTTGCCAGAGCGTAATTCAATCTTCATGGCATTTATCGAGATGCAATGTTCGGAATATATTATTTTATGTTGTAAAATTCGTCTGAATACCATTATAATAATTTTTTTATTAATATCTTTTGTTTGTTCATATGTTACCATAGAATCGTGAATTTCATTACAGCAACAAAACGATTTAGAAAACAATAAATTTTAGAGAATAACCCATTTTTGCATTGGTGATATCACTATAATCTTAATTAGACAGCGTACAATGCCAAATTCTAATTTAAATTTTCAATCTTTATTCATGAACAACATGTATTCCATTTTTAATTAATATTATTGCATGTTGCTATGTTTTTGAGAAATTATATTGTTAAATCCTAATCCACTATATACTGATTCTGTTTTAATATTTAAATTTTGTGAAATATGTTGATTCTGTTTAAGTTAAAGTTTGATACTTTTGAATAAACATGAGATTAAATTTAATAAATAACATTAATATATATTTTTAAATTACACATATACTGAACCTTATAAATTAAAGAAAATGAACGATCAGATTATAGATTTCAACAAATAGAGGGATATAACACACACACATATTAAAAAACGAAATCCTTTATTGTTGTAGTTATTTATATCCCTTAAATTTAATTACCAAATGCTTAGTTGCCATACTGTTTACTAAAAATATTTATTTTAATATCTTAAAACAACAACAAGAACTATTTAAAAATTAGAAACAGACTTTGGTCCACTCACTTACACTAAATTACCGAAAAATAACTTTTTACCAAGAATATCACAAAAATCGTCAAATTTGTAAACATTATCATTGAAATACTTTGTTATTGTACAACCTTACATATTAATTTTCTATATTTTGGGAATTCATTTATTATTTTATATTATTATATGTGGCAACAGAAATACAATTTACAAGAAGCTCCTCTTTGTTGCTTAAAAATTATTTACAAACCGTTAATTTGGTTAGTAATCAAATTTGAATATTAATATTTGAGAAAGTAGTTGACTTGTTCATATATGAAAACCACTTAATGGTAGAAAAGTGTTTCCAATGGTACGGCAATAAGTAATTTTCTCCTTTTTTTTTAATTAATAAGAATTATTAATCGTCAAATGTAAATTCGACGGAGCTGTCACCATCAAAATATATTAAATGGCTTACAAAATTGTGTAGATTCAAGTCATGGAATTTATCGAAAATATATATAAAAAATACAACCAGTATGGTAAAATTACGTTCAGAGTGAAAATTATATGAATAAAAAGCAATGCAGAACGCCAGAATAGTAAGTATCATGGAAGGGATTGATGAACAAAAGACAGAAACAAACGGAAATTGGGGAGACGTATTTGTGGATGATGAGTGTTAATTAAAGAGGAAGAGAGTTGAATAGGCTTTAAACTTGTCATATCTTTACACCTTAATGAGGAGAAAGAGAGAGGGAGAGAAACAGAGTCAGTTACTGACGATCATTAGCAACTGAACTAGTGATTCATGTAATAGTACTCAATATAGTACTTTATTAGGTGCTAACATTGCAGAAATGTAGTAATAAACTTGCTGTACAATCGGCGTCTATAATATCTTATGACAAAAATAAACGAAGTCTGTAATTGATACAAAGTACATGGTAATCAGCAAGTCTCCGGTTCCTGCTACCTTGTTGATGGTTAACAATCAACAAATACAAAGAACTCCAAAATATTCATATGTAGGTACCATGATAAACGAGCAATGGGATCGTTAGCAGGAAATTCGTGGCCGTATCGAAAAAGCTCCTCAAAAGCCTCAAAATAACATCACTTTTCAAAATCTCAACAATAAAATTGAGCACGAAAATGAGACTCCTAAGATATTATGCCTTCAGTGTCCTTCTTTATGGTGTAGAATCTTGAACTCTGACTGAAGCCACTTCTAAGAAACTTGAGGCATTTGAAATTCGAAATTATGGAAACTGTTAAAGTAGGAAAATTATAGTATTTAGGACACATAATGAGAAATCCTCACAGATATGGATTACTACAGCAAATAATCCAAGGAAGGGTATTTGGAAAAAATGGACCAGGACGCAGACGTATTTCCTGGCTAAACAATCTGCGAAATTGGTTCTCAACAAATACTACCGGTCTTTTCAGAGCTGCAGCGGATAAAGTAATAATTGCCAGAATGATTGTCAACATTCGAACCGAATAGGCATTTTAAGAAGAAGGCAATCGGCGTGTCCCTGGTTCATATACAATGTGAGTTAGAAAGTAAATTTTCAAAAACCTCTAGAACATTTTGCTGGCACAAGAAACAAAATCAATATGTGGTTAAAAAATTGTATAACATTCCCCGTCGAAATTAGTTGAAATAAATAAATCTATACCGTGCTAGTTTAACTCGATTTTTTAAAAACTGTGTTTGGTTTTTAAGCAACAAAAAATGTAAATTTTGTTAAATTACTGACGTAAGAGTTCAACATCTGTAGGTCTTCCAAATTGTCGATATCTTGTAGGTGTGATTTATTTTTAAATAACAAAGAGAATTATCACTCTGATGTTACCATGTTCTTTTTAAAGCAATTTATCTAGAAAGATCCACATTAACCAGATACTGGAATCACGTGTAATTTTCAGGAAAACTTTTGTGAGGAACTGGGCTACTTTATATACACATTCAACAAAATGGAATATTTGATCAAATTTTTAAAATATTGGTCTACAAATTTCCAGGATCCACTGTTTCATTTTTTACATTTATTTTCTTATAACAACTTAAATTTTATGATGCACGCTGTATGTGAGATTTGGTAATTTTACAGTACTATCTATTACATGATCAACTTTTACGTTTAATAAAATAAATTGTTTTAACTTCATATATATTAATGCAGTCAACGTATTTCGAAAAATTACCAACCATATCCAAATGCATGGTTACTGTTTATCAGACATGAATTGATTCGTATGACCCGAAAAAATATTTAATAATAAGAGCGAAAAAACCAGTCAAGCCAAGTCAATATCAATCAAAAATCAGTATCATGGTTTTCTTCGATTATCGTGGTGTTGTATACGAAAAGTTCCTTTCAATTTACCAAACAGTTAATAAGGAGTATTATTTAGATGTTTTCGCTCATTTACGTGAGCCAATCCGTAAAAATTTGCCTGTTTGGCAGCAGAATAATTTATGTATTTTGCATTAGTGCAATAATTATTCGTAAATTTTTAAATGAAATCACCGTATTTACCAAAATGCTATTGTGCAATTTTTCCTATACCACGAATTGAAATTACTACTCCGTGGACACCGTTGTAAGTCAGTAGAAGAGAATTTGCTGGTCTCTATATGATTATAGTTGTTAATTATATGCCATGAAATGAAACGAATTACTTTGTTATTTATCACTTATACCGCAGTTTCGTAGGTTTTCTACATGGTCAAGCGTAATAATGTAGAAAACCTACGAAACTGCAGTAGCAGATAAATAAAAAATAAGTGACTAATAACAAAATAATTCGTTTCATTTCATTTAGAAATTTATAATGTGTTGTCACAAAGTAACGGGCACCTCAATTATACAATTATATGCGAACTGCAAAAGTTTAATTTCCAAATAATTCTAGATAAATTGCTTTTAAAAAAGTAATTTTCTTAAAACCATTTTCGTAAGTTAATCAATATATTTTACACAATTTGATATATATACTCAATATATTACACAATATATATAAAAAAAGTAAAAAACACTAACGAAGTCTTTTTATCAAGTTAAAAGTCTCTGGCGCGTTTGTTTCTTTTTTTAAGTAAATTATTTTAATAATTATATCGCTACGTGATTGGCCGCACCAATAAAAAAATCACTAAACTTAAGAGAAGGGTTGCATGTGATGTTTTGGTTAAAGTACCATGTCCATGGTGCATTGCGGCTGGATATTCACCTGAAACAAAAGAAGTTATGCTATATTATGTAGTATTAAATTAATGCAGAAGCAGAAGCTTCGTCTGTTTTTATTTTGCATGAAGTGTGGTATGGAAAATGCATACAGAGACTGGTCGATAAATTAGACTTCATTTCTCGGGTTTTAATTGCTGCTAGTTTACGTTTACTCTACCTCGACTTAAAACTAAAGATATAGAAAATAATAAGACTTTTTCTCTCCATATTTTATCTTAAAAATTGATGGAAAACTACTGATAAATAATAATGTTTCGCTGTAACTAATAAGAAAATCAACCCTGAAGATTTATTGTTTTCAGCAAATGGTTGCAGCAAATATATACATCAGAAAGGATAGACGTCAGTTTCCCAGGTTTATAATTAAAAAAATATTTACAACGTGACGGTCACCTCTCTCAGGAAGGCAATAGCAAACCACCTGTAGTATCATGCCTAGTAAACACCTCTCACTTTGGCCGTTCGGAATCAGCATTAAACTATAGGTCCCCACTTAAAAAGGTACCAATCACAGGCAAAGTAGAGAGGTTCACTTACTTGCGTATCGGATATGGCACTTCAAGAAGAAGAAATTTCAGTGCCTTAAGAGAAATTATTGACTAACAAAAGTAACAAACACCAACAATTTTCTATTTGCGGCATCGGTAGCATAATGGGATAATAAATCAAGAGTTGCTGGTTTGTTCCTGTAATCTGTGGGTGTTGTGTATATATTTGTAGGTAGTAATTGATGTACAAATGCACACGCCCGTGGTAAAACGTTGACTTAAAAATGCCGTGAAAATCGGCACCTACGCAACGCTGATGGATATTACGATATTCATGTCAAGTCGTATCTTATAAGAGATATAGCAATAAAAATGATTAAAATATTTATAGAGGTCAGTAGGTAGATAATAAATAAAATCCACTGCTAACATTTTCCACACCAACTAATTAACGCTGCATTTCCGTTAAGCACATTGTACAACTTTTATTGCAGTTTCGTCATGACCTAATCTAGAACCATACAAAATATAATTTCTTATTACTACAATACCAACAATTATCCGTCCAGGACAACGTCTATGCTACGCGATCGTATGCGCGATAATTCACATGTTGCTAATAATTTAAAACCCAATATCATTAACAGCACCATGCCTGCTTAGCCGTCCACTAAGTTCTAATTCCGCTGGAGTTGATAAAGTTCATACTAAAATGCTAAAAACTTGTGTTCATCTTATAGCAGGTCCACTAACATTTTTGATAAATATGATACTATCCGAGGGTGTGTTTCCTAAGGCGTTGAAAATTGCAAAAATTATTCTCGTATATAAAAAGGGTAAAAAAGATTGTATTGAAAATTTTCGGCCCATCGCGCTGCTCTCTATATTATCAAAAATTGTGGAAAGAGTAATGGTTAATAAAATATTAGCATTTGTAATAAAGTACGGCATCTTGCATGGGGCACAAAATGGATTTCTCAAGGGCAAATCCACAATATCGGCAATTTACGAATTTATTAATAAACTTTACATAAATCTAGATCTGAAAATGAAAACATTAGGCCTATTTATGGACTTAAGACGTTTGACCTTGTAAATCAGGATCTTCTTTTGGATAAGTTGAATGCGTATGGATTGAGGGGAAAAATTAGTGAACTACTTAGGAGTTACTTAACTGGGAGAACTCAACTCGTACATGTAAATACAGCAAAGTCGGACACATTATCGATAAATATAGGTGTACTGCAGGGATCTTTCTTAGGACCTCTGTTGTTTTTGCTTTTGTCAACGATCTTCCTAATATAGAACAGCAACATAATCTCATCATGCTTGCCGATGACAATAGTTACGTTTGCTCTCACAAAAGTAGAGAAGAAGTACTAGTGTGTGCACAAGATGTTTTAAATAAATATTTAGAATGGTTTAATGCAAATAAATTTTGTATAAATACACAAAAGACTGTATTCATTGATTTTACTCCTTGATCTAAAGCAATATCTGAAAGTTACCTATTAAAAATTCAAGGGAAAAGTATCGAACAAGTAGACGAAGTAAAATTTTTAGGAATACATTTGGAAAATAGCTTAAGTTGGAATGCCATGTTGATACTCTTTGTAGGACGTCGTGTTTTGCATTATATGAATTGAATTAAATATGACATAAATTTTTGGGGTTGTTCTTCTTATAGCCTCAGAATTTTTCGGCTACAAAAGAGAGCTTTGAGAGAGATCGTTAACGCTCAGAAAAGTGCATCCTGTGAGTGAATTTTTAGGGCAATAAGGATCCTCACAGTACCTTGTATTTTCATGGTTGAAATCTTGTTATTTGTCAAGCAAAAACCACAGAATTTCGTTACTAACAATTATTATCACGATTATAATACAAGATACCGTGATAACTATGCTATTCCAGACCACAGTTTGTCTACAACGGAAAACAATCCCCGTTATATTGGCATTCACCTATGCAATAAATTGCCCCCCAATTTTCGAGATATTGATAATATAAAATTGTATAAAAGAACATTAACTGATTTTTTTTTGGAATCTTACTATAGTATAAACGATTTTTTAACAGATAGAGGCTACTAATGTTAAGTTGCTTTTGTTTACTTTATTACATTTATATAAATTCATTTATAATACTCCTTCTCATTCATTGAAAATAGTGCCTGACTTGTCCTATGCTATTGTGTATGGGCTCTTGGATTAATAAAGTTTATTTATTTATTTATTTATTGACTTAGTTACAGATATCCTCGTATAATCGTAGAGGAAATGTCAATAGATCATTCCACTTTGAAGTATGATTACTTGTTTAACCAAGGACGTGGAGGCATTCGTTTCATGTTAAAAAAACAAGGATATTAACGTGAATTACAAATACTGTTCTTGGAACACATGGACACAGATTTACGGCTGTTTCATCTTTTGATGGGATCTACTGTTAAATTTATTGATTATAATGATTTAAATGGAGTGTTTGAATTGATTTCACCCCAAAAATTCGTCTTTACTTCAAAATTAATTTTGCCGACAACCCTTTATAGGAAACATGGTTTTATTCGCATATTACAAGAACATTAAAACTTTTAAGCTATTTACACAAACAACATAAATTTAACCCTATTATAGGGTTATCTACGCCTCTGTTACTAATCTCTTCTTACTTGAAAATATCCTCCGAAGATCCTCCATCTTGTCTATCAGAATGTTTGGGCCGCTAAGCATTAAGAGCCATAAGTGGCTTATGTTGCGCCGACAGCTGGCTTTATCTGGCATGGAGTAAATTTGAAGTTGTAAATTTTCAATTTACGACCTTATACACACGCTCAGTGTTTCTTCTTCTCTTTAATTATTTATTGTTTAGGAGTTGTACCTCTTAAAGTTTGCGTATAATAGGTATAAACTGTATGAAATTGTAATAAATATCTGGGCTTTTACGCTTAGTAAACACAATACCCACTAATTATTTATTAGTGTAAAGAAAGAACGTGTAGTTAATTTAAATTTAATATTCTCAGCCCAGGCTCAGAGAAGAGAGGAAATATCCTTAAGGCTAACCTTTTTTACGGATTTGCACGACTATACAGAGCTAGATGAATAAATCTTCTGGACAGAGTAATCGAGGGATTAAGATGACTATTGCATCATGTCAGTTATTCTCTCTTTTTGTCTTTAAGATACCCTTAAAATAGTATTGGAGAGTGTGTAGGGTCGTTATCTTGTTGAAAGATAAAATTGCGATCAATATTATTTAGTACACGTGAATAAGCTGGATTTAAAAGGGGATACAGCACTTTGGACCATCTTCGGAGAATTAGATTACTAGCGGAAAAAGCAAATGAATTTTGTGGATAGCAATGGTTGACTACGAAAAAGCATTTGATTCGGTTGAGATATGGGCAGTCCTTAACGCCTTAAGTAACAGCAGAGTTGATGAAAGAAAATCAAAATTAAAAGAGGAATTAGACAAGGCGAGTTGTTATCTCCAAAGCTATTCACGTTGACTCTAGAAGCTATGTACAAATCGTTAAAGTGGGAAAATAAAGGAATACTAATGGATGGTGAACGATTAAATCACTTAAGGTTCGCAGATGATGTCACTCTGATGGCTAACACAAGAGAAGAATTACAAGAAATGCTGATGGAATTAAACAACAAGTCTCGAGAAATAGATTTAAAAATAAACGTCACCAAAACCAAATATTCGAATAACGAAAATGAGGATAAGAGCCAAAAACTATTAATAGAAGGTGAAAAAATAGGAAAGGTACAAACATTCATATATTTGGTGACTTGGATAGTCTCGTTAGCTTGGTCTGCGTTCGGGAGGTTACCATTTATATTTAAATTGAAATACAATAAAACCCAGAGTATTTGATCAATATGAACTCCTTGTATTAATATATGGCACTGAAACGTGGGCTTTAAATAAAAGTATAATAAATAAACTCCAGATAACCTAAAGAGCCATGGAGAGAAGAATTCTAAATATTAGGCTGCAAGATTATATTCCTAACATCGAGATTCGAACAAGATTAAAAGTTACAGATGCAATACAACGAATATATATATTAAGGTGGATTTGGGAGGGGCATGTCGCAAGGATGAAGAATAACAGAAGGACACGCCGTATAATTAAATGGAGGCCTAGAGAACACAAAAGATGCAGAGGTAGACCACAGGCCAGATGGACGGACGACATAAAAAGATTAGCAGGACACGACTGGATGCAAAAGACAAACAACATAGCTCATTGGAGATAACTTGGAAAGGTTAACATCCGACTATGAATGGAACAAGCTAATATGATGTGGATTATTTAGTCCAAATGATACGGTATGCTCTTGTGAAATTTCAAGGGTCATTCTTTATTTAATTTCCAATCTATTTTCACGAATACTTTTACTGCCACCAAAACATCGTTAAATTATAAACCTGGACAGCTGAAATAGAGCACACTCCTGAAGCTCTTTCGTTAGTTGAGCAGTGTGTAAATATTCTTCAATTAGATCCAAAAATTTGCTATACAGTCACATCCGTTTAAAGAACTTTAGTTTATGAGTCGCATCGTTCAGTTTTTATGTGTTTTACCACTTTGCAATCTGTTTTACTTCTGTCGAATTGTTATGTTTGGCTTAATAGAAGCTACATATCCTCATGGGCCTGCAGATAGAATTGCCTCTAAACAATTGTATCTCGGACTAGTTCAATACAACTTTTATTAAAAGCAGCTGTATTTTCAGGAGTAATTATGCATTGATTTGCTTTCTACATCACTGTTATGAAGTGATTTTCACATTCAGCTGCAACTCTAAGTCGACCAAACCGTTTTCTGTCTTCATTTTCTTCTGTTACGGTTCTTTGTGAATGGTGTAGTATACAACTTTTGTTGATATACCAAGTTTTCTTGCCATTTGTCGCTTACTATATCCTTTCTAATATAAGGTACAGATGATACTTCATTGTTTGACATACAAACTGTTTTCTTGGCACTATTTTAAAAACGACCGCAAGAAGACTTTGAAGTGGAAGAAATTCTGGAAATCTCGCTTTGAAATGTTTGCTTACAACTGCTAAGATCTTATTTTATTAAATTCATCCATTGTAAATGAATAACTCTTTTTTGGAATAAAAATTCTAGTAACTTTCTAAGATAACTTATTGTATTTACAGTAGGTAACAAAGCTTTATTGATTAACTCAGCTGACTGATTTATATTTGAACTAATCAGCCCTTAAAGTGGATATTAATTTTTATTAAAGGCATGTTTTTACTGGTAAATACTCGTAACTACTTTCGCATACTAAATTTCAGGTTAATTTTAACAAATATTATGTATCTTACAGATTGTCCGAAGATTTGTATAAAAGTTGAACCAGTTTGGTTTACTGCGAGCTGAGATACTATGGATGATTGAAACATGTTGTTCCGAAAAAATTCTATCTTCTTTTTAAGGAAAGATGTTACTATTTTCTTTGACCTTCATTGAATACAGAACTAAGAAAAATGAATCAAAACTGCTGCCTAAAGTTATAAATTGTACGAGGCTGGTTTGTCCAAGTCTGCAAAATATCCATGAGTGTCTGCAATCACCTCCTCGTTTGAATAAAATCTTTGTCCCGCCAGCCATTTCTTCAAATTGGGGAACAAATAGTAATTCGAGGGAGCCAAGTCTGGAGAACAGGGGGGATGTGAAACGAGTTGGAATCCTATTTCCATTAATTTTGCGACCACAACTGCTGAGGTGTGTGCTGGTGTGCGTTGTCGTGATGGAAAAGGACTTTCTTGTGGGCCAATCGCGGGCGTTTTTCTTGCAGCTCGGTTTTCAAACGGTCCAATAACGATGAATAATATTCACCTGTAATAGTTTTACCCTTTTCCAGATAGTCGATGAGGATTATCCCTTGCGAATCCCAAAAGACAGTCGCCATAAACTTTCCGGCCGAAGGAACGGTCTTCGCCTTTTTTGGTGCAGATTCCCCCTTGGTAACCCATTGTTTAGATTGTTGTTTGGTCTCAGGAGTATAGTAATGTATCCATGTTTCATCCATAGTGACGAAACGACGCTTAAAGTCCTCCGGATTCTTCTGGAACAGCTGCAAACCATCCTGGCAACACTTCACACGATTCCGTTTTTGGTCAAGCGTGAGCAATCGCGGCACCCATCTTGCGGATAGCTTTCTCATGTCCAAATGTTTATGCAAAATATTATGTACCCGTTCAGTCGAGATGCCCACAGCACTAGCAATCTCACGCACCTTAACTCTTCTGTCATCCATCACCATATCATTGATTTGATCAATGATTTCTGGAGTCGTAACCTCCACAGGCCGTCCAGAACGTTCAGCGCCACTTGTGCCCATATGGCCAGTCCGAAAATTTTGAAACCACTTATAAACTGTTCTAATCGAAGGTGCAGAGTCACCATAATGTTTATCAAGCTTCTCTTTAGTCTCCTGAGGCGTTTTGTCTTTCATAAAGTAATGTTTAATCACCACACGAAATTCTTTTTCGTCCATTTCTTGAAAATCACTCGACTTCCTTGATTCACACGAATGCCAAACACAAAGAAATAGACCAATATGGCTGAAACTTGGTGTGCGTTCATTCAAGAGATGCTACTAACTAAACATGACCTCGATACGCGCCAGTGGTGCCATCTCTCGGACTTTGTACGGACTTTTCAAACCAGCCTCGTATACCATGATTTTGGTTTCTATCTGTAACCTTCAGAAAAATCATAAAAGCAATATTTTATTGATATTTCTTTTTACCTTCCTCTGTACCTCCGTTATTGTTTCGAATCCGAATCTTCTCAAATTAGTTCAAGTGAACAAAAAATTTGGATCTAGACTAAAACAGTTTCTTAAGTATTGTATCATTACATTAAAATTGCCACTGTGATACGCTGTTATAGTGTGTCTGAAAGGTTCTGTTTCTGGTCCTCATGTTTCCTCAGAGAGCGTTCTTTACGAGTGGCAGTCGACGGATTTCTTACTAACACCTTCACTATCAACGCCGGTGTGCCCCAAGGCTCTATACTCTCTCCTACTATCTTTCTCATTTACATTAACTATCAGCTGGAAAAGACCGGGAATCCAATCTACAGCTTTGCAGATGACAGTACGCTTATCTCTTCATTCACTTTGAACGCTCGGACATCGATCGGCTACTCAGACGAATATCCGCAGACAGCAGGAAGTCATTCAACTTAATAAAGACCTGGAAGAAATTCTATCTTGGGGTGACAGTAACCAAGTGGAATTTAACGTTACAAAAACCCAGGCGGCAGTTTTTTCAAGAAAAGTTAACGTTGCTGAACCCGACATAGTTATGTCGGGGCACTCTATTTCTCTAACATCGTCACTCAATTTGTTGGGCGTTAATTTGGGAGCAAATATGTCCTACAGACATAGCAAGGAGAGCTTCTCAAAAGTTGGGAATATTATTTCGAACCAGAAAGCTTTACATTCCACAACTGTTCTTTACAAAGATCAAATTCGACCAACTATGGAATACTGCTCCCAAGTTTGGGGCTCCGCTCCCAAACATACACTGCATTTGTTGGATTCTATTTAGAGAAGAGCTGTTCGTCTGATTGGAGACTCGGAACTGACCGGCGGAACATCCAAGAACATCGAAGAAAGGTTGGCCACTTGAGTCTATTCTACAAGTATTTTCATGGAAGGTGTTTGAAGGATGTAGCCCGCTTAATTCCTCTTAGAGCGGTGCTTATTAGAAATACTCGCGAGCTTATACTTCACATCCGTATGAGGTTCAGCTTGTTACTCCTCGTACAATGCTTTTCAAGAACTCTTTTATATGGAAAATATCATCCCTTTGGAATAATTTGCCCAGGGCTGTATTTCCCACCGAGTACAATTTACAACGATTCAACAACAACGTGAATCGCTTTTTCCGCACACATGTCGCTCCTGTAGCGCTCTAGGGACTTCCCTGCAGCGCGTGTGCTAGACCCATAAAAAAAAACTGTGATACTGTGATCTCTGGGTTTGTTTAGAGTGAGGTACTCGTATATTAGAGAGAGCATATATTTTCTGTAAGTTATTTGTAACTGCCCTATCTTTCACCGGAACCGTTGTTTTATCCACACTGTCTATAACAGATATAGATTTAACCTTTTCCGATATATTACTATTATAAAAAATAGTTAGTATTTATAGCGATTTCCTATAGCTTCTATGTATTATGTAAAAACTTCAAAAATTCAACTTCAAAACCACAAACAAATAACGTGAACAAAAAACATTGAAAGTGTGTGGAAATTCGTAAATTGAAAGTTTACAACTTCAACTTTGTGCTGTGTTGGGTCAAGCCTGCTAATGGCGCAACATAAACCACTTAAGGCCCTTTATGCTTAGCGGCCCAAACATTTTAATAATTGAATTACGGTTATCGATGTCCGTAAAATCCACAACCAGACCATCAAAAACCTTTACATTTCCCATAAGTTGGCCTCAACGTAGTACAGAGTAAACGCAGATAAAAATTTCTGGTTGGAATATTCAAAAATTAAAGTAAGTGACCTAGAATAATTAAAAGAAACTTCCGGCAAGAAATGACGTGCTAAGAAGTCATCAATAATTTTACTGCAAGCTTAAAAGAACACCAGGAACGTAAATGTTTCCATTTAGATAATAATATTTTTACGAAATAAATTTTCAAAAAATGTTAGTTTGACATTCATTAAACGTTATTTTTCTTTTCACTTGTGAATCTGTATTTTCGCTGGTAATATTTTAAAATTCAACTTTCTTATGAGGGACCCTTTGTAACTTTTACAACCTGCTTTAAATTTAGAACATTAATGCTTAAGTTTATTCCTAATGTATATTTAAGCTCCTTAAAACCTGATGTCCTCATAACGCTCATATTTAGTAGACGTGCCAGCTAACATGCTGTTTACTGTGAACTTCTAACTTTCCCCATCATGACAAGCTAACATTTAAAGGTCTAAAAAGGTCAAAATTTATCGTAAGTAGAGTAACGGCCTAATTGAAAGTCGTTAAGGATATCGTTCTTAGGCGAACTCGTTCCTTCTGGGATGCGTGGGTCTTTTAAACTTCTCACACATCATTAAGAGCAAGGATTATGCAGATTATTTACTAACATGAGCTAACTTGTTGTGTTTAAGTCAATTTATTTTCATACAAAGATATTTATATTTCCAAATTAACACCCAGAAAATTATATAAGGAAGTTAACCGTACAGAGTGTTCCGATATATATTAATTATGTCATATTCTACAACATCAATGGTTTTCAGGGCCCCATTTCAGCGCTGGAAACAATATTATCATCAAAAGACTGTGTCATAAGTTGAGAGATATCCTGTTAATCTTAGCTTACAAATTTTGGCTTGCGAAGCTTCGCTTATAAATACTAAAACTCGATTACTTTACCGGTTTAGGTGTCGTGTATAGATCCAAGTTTTAGACAAATGAGTTTTGTGTTCTAGTAGCCCCCGCTCTTATCATTCGGCTATTATGAAACTTTTTTTTAATATTTGTGTATTGGATCGCTTTCAATATTCATCCCTGTGTGTGTGTCAACGCGATACCAAGTAATTGCGTCAGTAATATAGATCGCCAACAGTAACTTAAAAAGAAATTTAAAAATTAGGAAAATAAATTACCTTGCCAAATATATATATATATATATATATATATATATATATATATATATATATATATATATATATATATATATATACAGTGTGACAATTTAAGTCCGCATCATATGGGATTTTTTTTAAATAATCACTGTAGCCCAGATCTTGTTATTGCAAGCAAGGATTATGCAGATTATTTACTAACATGAGCTAACTTGTTGTGTTTAAGTCAATTTATTTTCATACAAAGACATTTAGATTTCCAAATTAACACCCAGAAAATTATGCAAGGAAGTTAACCGTACAGAGTGTTCCGATATATATTAATTATGTCATAT
The DNA here is from genome assembly GCA_019049505.1 of Pachyrhynchus sulphureomaculatus. NCBI lineage: Eukaryota > Metazoa > Arthropoda > Insecta > Coleoptera > Curculionidae > Pachyrhynchus > Pachyrhynchus sulphureomaculatus. The sequence goes on along the minus strand of CM032452.1, from coordinate 94,230,353 downwards.
TCTACAACATCAATGGTTTTCTGGGCCCCATTTCAGCGCTGGAAACAATATTATCATCAAAAGACTGTGTCATAAGTTGAGAGATATCCTGTTAATCTGAGCTTACAAATTTTGGCTTGCGAAGCTTCGCTTATAAATACTAAAACTCGATTACTTTACCGGTTTAGGTGTCGTGTATAGATCCAAGTTTTAGACAAATGAGTTTTGTGTTCTAGTAGCCCCCGCTCTTATCATTCGGCTATTATGAAACTTTTTTTTAATATTTGTGTATTGGATCGCTTTCAATATTCATCCCTGTGTGTGTGTCAACGCGATACCAAGTAATTGCGTCAGTAATATAGATCGCCAACAGTAACTTAAAAAGAAATTTAAAAATTAGGAAAATAAATTACCTTGCCAAATATATATATATATATATATATATATATATATATATATATATATATATATATATATATATATATATATATATATACAGTGTGACAATTTAAGTCCGCATCATATGGGATTTTTTTTAAATAATCACTGTAGCCCAGATCTTGTTATTGCAAGCAAGGATTATGCAGATTATTTACTAACATGAGCTAACTTGTTGTGTTTAAGTCAATTTATTTTCATACAAAGACATTTAGATTTCCAAATTAACACCCAGAAAATTATGCAAGGAAGTTAACCGTACAGAGTGTTCCGATATATATTAATTATGTCATATTCTACAACATCAATGGTTTTCAGGGCCCCATTTCAGCGCTGGAAACAATATTATCATCAAAAGACTGTGTCATAAGTTGAGAGATATCCTGTTAATCTTAGCTTACAAATTTTGGCTTGCGAAGCTTCGCTTATAAATACTAAAACTCGATTACTTTACCGGTTTAGGTGTCGTGTATAGATTCAAGTTTTAGACAAATGAGTTTTGTGTTCTAGTAGCCCCCGCTCTTATCATTCGGCTATTATGAAACTTTTTTTTAATATTTGTGTATTGGATCGCTTTCAATATTCATCCCTGTGTGTGTGTCAACGCGATACCAAGTAATTGCGTCAGTAATATAGATCGCCAACAGTAACTTAAAAAGAAATTTAAATTAGGAAAATAAATTACCTTGCCAAATATATATATATATATATATATATATATATATATATATATATATATATATATATATATATATATATATACAGTGTGACAATTTAAGTCCGCATCATATGGGATTTTTTTTAAATAATCACTGTAGCTCAGATCTTGTTATTGCATCCATTTGTGCTTCAAATAATATCAGAAATAAAGTATAGTAAGTCATTTTTACGCATGACGTCACCTGTCAAAAATGACATTTTTTGACAGGTGAAAAAACGTATAATTTGGCCAGATTTTAAAAAAAGTTATTAGACAAAATGGTTTATTTTGTAATTCTAGATCTGCTTGCCAAATTTCAATGGCCTACTACGATTTTGAATTTTTGCCAGTTTTTTTTGACATTTCGGCAATTGTTTTTCATCTTGATTTATTGCAACCTTATTTAAATCATTTAACATGTAATGGTTCTGACTATAAACACCAAATTAACAACTTGCTGCTTTATCCTATTTGTTTTTTTATACTTCAGCTAAAACCACTTTTTAGATCAATAAAACATTTTAGATTCTAATTAGCAACCGTAATAAAAATATTACCCATATTCTAGTTATTAATTTGGCAGTTACGCGTTAATAATACCACCGAAAAATTACATTAAAATGCTTTCGGTGTCATTGTTGACGTAACTGCTAATTTAAAATAAATCCAGCCATATTTTAGTCGTGACTAGAAAATTAACGTTCGCAAAATTAGAAAGACCTTTTAGGGTTGTGCCGATTTCCTCCTGAAAACTTACCTTCTACAGGAAAAAGAGATACACAGAGAAGTTAACACGCCAAGCAAAACTCAATATTTCTATGCGTTTATTAATAGTAGGCCCTGGAAACTATTGAGAACTAGAGAAAGCAATGTGGTGTTGTAAGCTGTCAAATATTTAGTTAGAAATTCAAACTAGAATGGAAAGAAACAGATGTTGTCACAACATGCTTTCTCTTCAAGAAAAAATTGAAATTGTTTTATTGTGGTGGTGGTTGATAAAAATTTAAATGCGTTATTAAAAAGATCGAAATATAAGATTTGTGTTAATTTACAAACGTTTAAGTGTGTTCACTATCAAAATACGTAAGCGAGAACCATTTTTCTATTTAAAAACAAAAGCTAATTGAACTTTGCATCAAATATGATTCATCATAATGTGTGAATTTTAATATTCTATAAAAAAATTATGGACAAGACTTCATCTTGTTCTTAAATAGATTATAGGTGCCTGGTTTTGGCAAATTAAATGATTTAAATAAGGTTGCAATAAATCAAGGTGAAAAACCGACGAATTGCCGAACTGTCAAAAAGCTGCCAAAAATTCAAGATTGTCGTAGGCCATTGAAATTTGACAAACAAATCTAGAATCACAAAATAAACCATTTTGTCTAATAACTTTTTTTAAAATTTGGCGAAATTATACGTTTTTTTTCAAAAATGTTTACGAAAAATATATATATATATATATATATATATATATATATATATATATATATATATACATGTATATATACGAGGCTGGTTTGAAAAGTCCGTGCAAAAATAAAAACTACTTAGGTGTTTGGGGTAAACCTTTTTTATTTTTCGACATAGTCTCCTTTTAGGCTTATACACTTCGTCCAACGATGTTCTAGTTTGTTGATCCCTTCCAAATAATAGATTTGTCCAAGTCTGCAAAATATCCATTAGTGTCTGCAATCACCTCCTCGTTTGAATAAAATCTTTGTCCCGCCAGCCATTTCTTCAAATTGGGGAGCAAATAGTAGTCCGAGGGAGCCAAGTCTGGAGAATAGGGGGAATGTGAAACGAGTTGGAATCCTATTTCCATTAATTTTGCGAACACAACTGCTCAGGTGTGTGCTGGTGCGTTGTCTTGATGGAAAAAGACTTTCTTGTGGGCCAATCGCGGGCGTTTTTCGTGCAGCTCGGTTTTCAAACTGTCCAATAACGATGACTAATATTCACCTGTAATAGTTTTACCTTTTTCTAGATAGTCGATGGGGATTATTCCTTGCGAATCCCAAAAGACAGTCGCCATAACCTTTCCGGCCGAAGGAACGGTCTTCGCCTTTTTTGGTGCAGATTCCCCCTTGGTAACCCATTGTTTAGATTGTTGTTTGGTCTCAGTACTATAGTAATGTATCCATGTTTCATCCACAGTGACGAAACGACGCTTAAAGTCTTCCGGATTCTTCTGGAACAGCTGCAAACCATCCTTGCAACACTTCACACGATTCCGTTTTTGGTCAAGCGTGAGCAATCGCTGCACCCATCTTGCGGATAGCTTTCTCATGTCCAAATGTTTATGCAAAATATTATGTACCTGTTCAGTCGAGATGCTCACTGCACTAGCAATCTCACGCACCTTAACTCTTTTGTCATCCATCACCATATCATGGATTTGATCAATGATTTCTGGAGTCGTAAGCTCCACAGGCCGTCTAGAACGTTCAGCGTCACTTGTGCCCATATGGCCAGTCCGAAAATTTTGAAACCACTTATAAACTGTTCTAATCGAAGGTGCAGAGTCACCATAATGTTTATCAAGCTTCTCTTTAGTCTCCCGAGGCGTTTTGCCTTTCATAAAGTAATGTTTAATCACCACACGAAATTCTTTTTCGTCCATTTCTTGAAAAATCACTCGACTTCCTTGATTCACACGAATGCCAAACACAAAGAAATAGACCAATATGGCTGAAACTTGGTGTGCGTTCATTCAAGAGATGCTACTAACTAAACATGACCTCGATACGCGCCGGTGTTGCCATCTCTCGGACTTTGCACGGACTTTTCAAACCAGCCTCGTATATATATATATATATATATATATATATATATATATATATATATATATATATATATATATATAACAATAGAGGTTTTCACGGATGGTGGAATGTAATACATTAAAATTCCGGGTTTCGATCCGTTCGTCTAACAATGACTTTGCACGATATTTCGCCAAAATCTCATTTGGCATTTTCAAGCGCTCTTGCTGCTCCTGCTACTCAATACTGTGATCTTGCTGCTGGTGCCGCTCGAAGCTAACTGAGAAGTGCGGTCTCCGTCTTTATAGGTCGGCGTCTACGCAGATTGTAAATGGGGGGATCGGCAGTGTTCGTCCAGGCATCGGAGTTTGCAGGCTGGGTGCCCGTTTCGGTAGAGCGTTATGCTGACTGTTGCCTTCTCGATTTTTTGGTATTCCTGTAATTACAGGTTCCAGCGTTATGCTGACTGTTGCCTTCTCGATATTTTGGTTATTCCTTGGTTTAGCTAGTAGACCCTTCCAAGTAGTGGTGATATTGACTGCATCATCCCTCTTATTTAGCTGTCCATTCTTTTCGATTAACAGTTCATTCTGTCTCACTTTAAGACCTTAAAAGAAGAACAATAAACTGAAGTTTGGTTAATTGACAAGAAATAGGTCATAACAATTCCATTTCTCTTCATTTTCTCCGGAAGTATATTTCCTTTTTCTCTATTTAACTTTAAGGTGCTACTTAGGATAACTTCTAATATGTATTTAAACTCTTCAAAAGCTAATGTCCTTATACCGCTTATATATAATAAACGTGCCAGCCAGCATGCTGTTTACCCTAAACTTCTGAACTTTTCACATCATGACAAACTAACATTCAAAGGTCTTAAAAGGTCAAAATTTATCGTTAGTATAGTAACGGCCTAATTGAAAGTCGTTAAGGATATCGTTTTTAGGCAGAAGTTAACTCTCTCCCTCCGGGCTAGGTCGTGTGCAGGGCCTTTTTAGGGCACTTTCAACTTTTCACAAATCATTAACAACAAGGGTTGAGCAGATTATTCGCTAAGATCAGCCAATTTGTTTCATTTAACCTTATTATGAACCAAGCAAATCAGGCGGGATGCTGAAATTCAAAGTTTCCTTTCGTAATTTCGAAATCAGTTAAATCGATATCCTATTCCAATCGTAAAATAGTTGAAAAATAGTGAATACTCGACTAATTATTAATCTTTGTTTTCACGTCTTTCATTTTCTAAATATATTGTTATTTTTCCAGCTTTCTTCTCATGATTGGACATTTTTTGCTACAAATTTTATGGGTAGATACGAAACCGGCCCTGGTAATATAATAATTTTATATATTTCCATTATCCAGATAATACCAGTATTCGATGATATCTATTTCATTTTATTTAATGTCAAAACAATAGATGAGTTTTCCTATATCGGTGTATTATATCTATCCCCACATGCCAGTTTTATACATTGATTATAAAGACTCCTTCTTTCGTCTGACGTTTTATATTATATTTTTCTAAGGACACTACTAGATCTTTACGGGTTATTCTTTAAAAATAGAACGTTCTATAACTAAGAAGTTCATATATTTTTTTTGGAATTAACGACTTTGCAATTTTAAATAGAATAGTGACACTTACGTGGATAGCTTTTGGAAAATTAAATAATATATTGCAAAACAAAAGTAAACGAATTAATTTTCTGCATGATCGCAGAAAATTGTTTATATAACTCTTATTACAAATACCTATAGGGGGAAGCCGCCGGAGGTTAGTTTGGGTTACTAGTTAGTAGGTGGGTAAGGAGACTTCTGTTACTTTTTTTTATTTTTATGTTTTTTGTTACCTTATTATATTGATTTTAACGAATTTCAAAATGATGCACTTCGGCTGGATTGGAATTCAACTTTTATATTGATAATATTGAAACCAAAATGCAAGTGCTTAACTTTTTCATATTATGCTTAATAAATAGGTATGTGCCCTACAAGCATACAAAGGTCAAAGAAAAGAATAGTGCTCCTTGGATTATTGATAATATAAAGCTTTTAATGCGGTTAAGAGATAAAGCTCAATCCAAATATCTAAACAATAGATCACCAGAGCGTCTCCAATATTACAGAGAGCTTAGAAATTTTGCCAAGCGCGCTATTATAAGGGAAAAAATTTCACACTTTAATCACTTTTCTCGAAAAAATGGTCAAGCCCTCTGGACAGAAGCAGCTCAGTTGAACTTAACACGTAACGTTATATTCCGGATGATTAAATAATTATTTTTCTTCGTGTACTGGAGGATTAAATAACGTATCAGCAAATCAAAATGATTTATTATAAATCTAATACTCATTCAAAGGTAACAAATGAAATGAAATTTAGTTTTAATCTAATTACCGAGGGAGAGTTGTTAGCCATCATAAATAAAATCTCTACTAATGCCATAGGAGAGGATGGTATTTCGGTTAAAGATCTTAGACTCTGTCTTCAATACTGCACGGGTCGGCTAATAAATATAATCAATTGTTGTATACGGGAAGGATACTTTCCGAATATCTGGAAAAAAGCTATTATTAAATCATGTGCCAAAGTGACAAACCCCATGGAACCAAAGGACCTACGACCAACTAGTATACTCCCAACTTTATCAAAAATTCCGAAACGACATGTATATCAGCAAATACCTACCCCAATACCTCAGAGAACAATTTAGTGTTTTTCTGCATCCGCAAGATACGAGAAACATTAATTCTTTTAGAGGTCCTCAACATAGGAAGGCTGCCTTTCAAAAGTCCTTCATTTTTGTTGCTGTGCATTTGTTGAATTATTTGTCACAAGAAGTTAAACAATTATCAACAGGCAATTTTCTTCCTATGTAAAACACCTACTTATTAACCAGCAAAAGAATTCTAATTTAACGTAATATGTACCTACTTCTTTGCACATAATTTTTTGGGATCTTTTTAGAGGTGGTATCACTTGCTTACCATATCATATTATGTAAAATTTACTCTGTTTATTTTTATACATCTCCCCGTGCCTCCGCCGCCCGTTTCGCTGCGTGCTCGCCGATTCCTTTTTGCGCTCTGCTATTTTTAGAATTTTTACAATTAGTTTTTTTATTTATTTTTAATGTATATATTCGTTACAGGGGAGTTGAGTTTCGGATCGCTATGTGTGTACACGTGAATCGAACGCCCGGCAAGAGTCAACTCGTTCAACGAGCATTATTACGGTAGTGTTTCGATCTATTTAATTATTTTGTCGATTGTAAACGAGAGGGACTAGAAATAAAGCTGAGTGTAGTGTTAGATTAAAAAAGTAAGTAAAAAATTTGGAGATTTATGAGAATAATTTTGTGAAATTGTATGAAGCTAACGAAACGATATGCGACGTCCTTGATCATTTTACTGTTTACGGTCATAAGAAATATAAACAATAATTTTTTTCTTTTTTTCCCGTGTTTGAAAATGGAATATACGAGGAACACACGTACAGTTTTTATAACAGAAAAAACAATGGATAGCGATGACTATACCCCAGGAGACTCGAGACGAGGAAGAGTCGAGGAAAAAGAAAAGCCAATGGGATTATTCAAGAAGAGTAAAAAGCTGATAAGAACACCACAGAAAAGAAAAACGAAAGAGTAGATAAGATAAACAATTTGATAGAAATGATTAGAGAGCTAATGTCAGATATAAAGGATATAAAATAAGATTAGAAGAGACACCAACAAGAATTGAAGAAACTAAAAAAGGAGAATGAAGTATTGAAAGAGGAAAATAAGATAATTAGAGCAAACATGAGAAGTATAGATTTGAAGATGGATAGACTGGAAAAAGACAACGTAAAGAAAAATATTATAATATCGGGAATGACTTTTGAGGCGAATAGCCAACCAGATCTGAAAATGGGTGTAGAACATTTTATGGAGAGGAGTATGAACACAAAAGTACAGATTAAAAATGTGATAAAAATAAGAGCGACTATATACAAGATAAATCTTGGAAATACGGGAGATAAGGAAGCTGTAATAAAAAATACTGAGAAACCTAAGGGAGACAGTTTATATAAACAACGATTTAATAAAAGATGAAGACGAAATACAAAAGAAATTGAAGCATATAGCAGAGAACGAGAGAAAGAATGGAAAGAGGGCTTAAGTAGGATATCAAAAATCGTAATCGAAGGAAGAGAATATACAGGGTGTCCCATTATTCCGTGGACATAGAACTACCACGTATTTTTGGAATGAAAATAAGTCGATTGGACATAATTTACCTCTATACAAAAGTGCTTCTTTGTATTTTTTAAGATATTTTAAGAACCGATATTCCGATTTGAATGAGATTTAGGGTGCCCATGTTTTGCTAGGCGCTCTAATATTTGACTTTCTCAAAAAACCCGAAAGGGTTCGAGAAGGGTGAAAACTACCCTCACTCCTACATAAATTCTAGTAGAAATGTTTTACAACTTTAACGACGACTCTGAATTTTTTTTCGTAAAAGGTCCTTATATTTACTTCATTTTTGTCTCTTGTACAAAATTATTCTGGCTAATGATTTACGCAAAAATCAAAAGACTAACAAGCATTTTACTTATAATTAAAATTAGCTGGTGAAATTAAACGATTAAGTATGATATTAATTATTATTACGAGTTTTATTTAACACAGGTAATAGTATTTTTTACAAAAGTTGTTCAATATGACCACCACCTTCGTTTCTGCACATAACAATACTGCGCAAAAAGTTGAAACTAACTCTCTCTAAAATATCATTATTACTTAATGTATTCGCAGCATTTTGAATCCTATCCCATAGTTGATCGGCGTTGTTTATCTGGACCTCGTATACCTTTGTTTTCAACGATTAAGGTCCGGGGAACGAGGTGGCCATTGAATTGGAGCTTCTTGACCTCTACCAATCCATCTACCTCAAAAATTCTCGTTCAGATAATTTCTTATAGCACGCACAAAGTGGGGTGGTGCTCCATTGTGCATAAAAAACATGTCTCTTCTTACATTCAGAGGCAGTTCTTCTAATAATTCAGGTAAAGAATACTGTAGAAAATGTAGATAGCTATCTCCATTTAGGTTATCAGGCAACCTATATGGGCCAACTAAAAAGTTACCAACAATCCTCAAACAAACGTTAATTTTAAATTCTCGTTGAAAATGTCTTTCTGTAACTGCATGCGGATTTTCTTCGGCGTAAACATGTGTATTATGCAAATTTATCATACCACGACGGGTAAAACATGACTCATCAGTAAACAAAAATTTTTTGTAAAATAGCCTATTAATTGCTCTGCATTCTAAAACATTTCGTACAAATCTTAGACGTGAGTGATGATCAATGGGCAATTCTTGGACGGGCTGAACGTGAAGTGAACGAATGAGTTATTCATTTAAAATCCGGTTAACAGTGCTTTTTTTAACTCTTTGTTCAAGTTCTAACCTGCAAGTGCTGATACCTGGACTTGCTTCGACTACTTCAAGAACAGCTTCTTCCACTAGAGGTGTTCGGGCTTGCGGCAGTTTTCCAGCATTGACTCTCAAGGGTTGGAATCGTCCAATTTCTCGAAGTCGACGTTCTATGCTGGCAAAAGTCTGGCGATTTGGAATTTGTCGATTCGGATATCTCTCTTGATACACTCGAACACTTTTCCTACAATTACTTTCGCAAAAACCAAGTACTAGCAACATATCAGGCTGTTCATCAAAAGAATATTCCATATTGACAAGGAAAACAAGCAACAACAATAATAAATTATCAATCAAAAATAAGCCCAAACGTTAATTAATTTAAAATTTATGAAGCTTATTGTCAAAAATCATTTGTGACACTGACATAACATTCCACATTTTCGCCAACTAGATCATTATCGCCTACTAGATTTTAACGGTTGATGTGACAAGAAAATTGTTTTGTAGGTCAGCATCGGAAAAACTTTTTTTTTCTCAAGAACTATGTGAGGTGGCGTTTTTTTACATGAGACAAAAAATGAAGTAAATAAAAGGACCTTTTTATGAAAAAAAATTCAGAGTCGTCGTTAAAGTTGCAAAACATTTCTACTAGAATTTATGTAGGGGCGAGGGTAGTTTTCACCCTTCTCGAACCCTTTCGGTTTTTTGTGAAAGTCAAATATTAGAGCGCCTAGCAAAACATGGGCACACTAAATCTCATTCAAATCGAAATATCGGTTCTTAAAATATCTTAAAAAATGTGTTTATTTTTTTTTTTACTTTGATGCCCTCTAACGGACAAACGAAGCACTTTTGTATAGAGGTAAATTATGTCCAATCGACTTATTTTCATTCCAAAAATACGTGGTAGTTCTATGTCGACGGAATAATAGGGCACCCGGTAGATGGGACATCGAAGAAGATATACTGAAAGAACAAACAAAGAATACTACGACCCTCAAGTCAAAAAACTGAGAAAAAGGAGAGAGATAGGTAGATTGACGACGACCCTGGCAAAGATAAAGGATACTAGTAAAATGAATACAGATAAGAAGATAATCAAAGAAATGGGAAATAATTATCGAGTTTTTAGATTGAGAACACGGAATAATAGAGGTATAAACGGAAAAGACGATGAACTGACGGAAGAACAACAAATGCACTATGTAGGAATCACTAAAACAGAGAGGAAAGGAAATGGATGCAAAAAATTAGAAGGAAAAGCATACAAAAATCAACATAGAGACATAATACCGGAACAAGATACAGAACTTATACAAACAGAAGAAACTAATACAGAAGAAACAAAAGAGGCAAACGGCAATTTAAACAGGATGGAAGGATATAGAAGGAAATATGGAAAAGACAGATATAGAATAACTCAACTCCACGGGCCTTACACTCTTAACAAGGAGTAGAAAGGCATAAGGACACATGCCCAAATAGTGAAAGGCTTGTGCTATCGACTATTTATAGTCACTGTGCCATCCTTTTTATCGTATTTCGAGCAAATTTAATTCTGTCACTTTATTACTTTGTAGATATTGGCAAATAAACTGAATTTGAATTTGAATTAGCTTAATAAAATAAATCATTTAATTTACGCCGGCTGAGCCGCGGTTATGCTAATAATAAAATATATTCTAGTTAGGAGTCTTAAGATATAGGGAATTTCGTAACGGTACGATGTATTCGATTTATAACTCCTCCCTATTTTCAGGAATGACTCTCTACTTTTCTGCAGCGTCCACAAGACCTTTATTCGATTTTCCGGTAAAAATAGGGACATGAAAAACGTGCAAAATTCAATGTTGCATTAAATAACACCCCTGACTGTTATTAAGTTTTATGAAAGGAGTAAAGGCGTTTCGAAGGAAATGACCTATATGGAAGACCGATACAAAGAGATCATGTTTTTCTATGTAGAGGTTATTTTTAGAAATAGCCTCGGTTACATATTTCGTTTCATGTTATGGCAAGGTAATGGTTTATATTGAAACGTTGTTTTTTCTTCATCCCATTGCATTATAGAAAAAGGAGTTATTATTTTTTCACGAGCGTAATTGCTCTAAAGGCATTATTTATATCATTTTTAGCTTGTAATGGAAAATAAAAAATATCTACTTCTACTTAAGTAATTACTCTTGTTTTATAAATATTAATGATTTCGAGCTTGCCTGCTTTGCCGTCTCATGATCGATAACATTTAAAAAGAATTCAGGAGAATTAGCAACGAATTAAGTAAGTTAGAATCCAATGTGGTGACAAAATCTGAGGCTAATATTGTTTAAATATTCTCGTAGCACTTCATGAATACCCATACAAAGCAAGAGTCCAATTGACAGCCTTGCTGATGTAAGTTTGTTATTTCTTTGTTCACCTTACGATGTGCATATTCGAGGACAATACGAAATTATAAATTTACGGAGAACCTAGAAAACAACTGTGTTAATGTGACAGTAACCAAGACGAATTTAATAGTACAAAAACGCAGATAGATTTAGGTTGGGATTTTCTGTGTGACTAGGTGCATGGCTCACTTTTTGGGGGAGCGGGATAGAATATCTCCCCCGGTACGTTCTGCCTGTCGTAGGAGGCGACTTAAAGAACAACCTAGATAGTAGATGCTCAGATCCCACCAGCATCGCCCAGTGTGATACCATCGCATCGGCTTAGGCTGCGTGAAGTTGCTTAACGTTTCGTGGCTGTGCCGATGTCCCGGACTGTGGGACCAGATAGCATGATGAGGCACCTGGATACAAAAAATTCAAGAGGTAAAATCTCCGGGTGGGGGATAGTTCAGGTTAGCGCGTCGACATGCAGAAATCAGAATTTTAAAATGGATTTCTGCAACATACGAGGTTTAAACTCGAACATAAATTTAGTGCACCAACAGCTGTAATCAAATAAACCTCATGAACTCGCTCTCAGTGAAATGAAGGTCAGTTCATCGACCAGCACCGTCAACTATCTTTATCCTGGGTACGACTTCTATTCCCGATTTAGGAGTAACTTTGGAATCTGTATTTTTGTTAGAAGCGACCTCTCTTGCCACCGAGAAGAGGCTCTGGAGCCCCCAAACTTTGATCTTATGTGGTTAAAAATAACGACTCGACCAACCACAAGGTTCATCTGTATCCTCTATCGACCACCAAGTGATACTAACTTTAGAACACTTTTCGCTTCTCTTGCAGACACCATCGATCATTTACAAATTAACTATCTAAATGCCGAAATTGCCATCCTGGGCGACTTTAATGTCCACAACATCAACTGGCTTAAATATTCAAATATTAACGACGAACTAGGTCGTGAAGCCGAATCATTTTCAAATAATTGTGGCTGAACTCAGCTTATTGATGAACCAACACGGATCCTTGATCGAGACGGGAAGTTCGCCATTCTTCTTGATCTGTTTTTAACCACCAATCCACACGGTCAGCATAAATCCGCCGCTATTCAGCAGTTTATCAGCTAGTGGACTTCTGTCTATTTTCAGTTGCTTTACGATAACTATATATGCCTGAAGAGGGTCCCTCGAAAAGCGCTACCTGCTTTTAAGCATTGACTGTGTCAACCACTCTGTCGGTTCGAAAGCTGCTGTGTCAGCTTTCGATGAAGTAATAGGTATGCGTATTTAATACAATTCGTTGTATCCTACTATCGTACTCCGTAACTTCTGGGATAAGTACCAGTAGATTCCGTTCTCTTATTTGTCAATCCTAACCGGGCTGACGAGCCGTGATACGATGAAACGCGTCTCAGGATGGATTTGATGAACAAGAGAACAGCTAGTAAACTGCTGAAATATGGAGTTCTGTCTATTTTCAGTTGTTTTACAATAAATATATATGTCTGAGGAGGGTCTCTCGAAAAGCGCTACCTGCTTTGAAGCATTGACTGTGTCAACCACTCTGTCGGTTCGAAAGCTGCTGTGTCAGTTTTCGATAGAATAATAGGTATGCGAACTTAATGCAATTCGTTGTATCCTGCCATCGTACTCCATAACTTCTGGGATAAGTACCAGTAGATTCCGTTCTCTTATTTGTCAATCCTAGCCTGACTGACGAGCCGTGATACGACGAAACGCATCTCAGGATGGATTTGAGGAACAAGAGAACAGCTAGTAAACTGCTGAAATATGGACTTCTGTCTATTTTCAGTTGCTTTACAATAATTAAATAGGATTAAACATACTCACGTTACTTCCCAGAAACTTGGAACTTTGTTTCTTACTAGAAGAGCATAACTTTTAACATTGTGTGCAACATAAACTACTGTTGGAATGCTGTTTATATGTCTTTGATGATAACCGTAATAGACCAGTCATCAGAGGCAAATTTTGACGAAAAGCTCTCATTAAATGTTAACAGGCTGCATTTTGGCATACAAGTGTACGTTAAGCATACAGAATCGAAAATAAAATAAAAAATTTGGTTTTTCGCAAATATATTTGAAAAATAAGAAATATATTGAAAAATTATATAGCGCCATATGAAAGAACGGAAAATTTTCCAAAAAATGGTATATAGATTATTTTTTTTTTTAGTTTTATCGTAATTTAAACAAAAATATTTAATATAAAATGGTTCATTTAACCCCTTCAGCTGTCGTGGGAGTCATGCTTCCAACCTCAATTACACAGGGCAAAAAAAAAATTTTTTTGTTTTGGTGCCTGGGATTTTAGAGCTGATTTTAACTATATTTGGGACGCTAAATCTATACATGCAATCCGTTTTTCTCTATCAGCTCTACTTTTTTAGATACATCAACTTATCTACCAATGTGGTTTTTATTCAGTATATTCATTTATGAGAGTTCTAAAATTATTATATATTCATTAATGTAGGTACAATGGTTTTATTGTCAGTCTGTAATTGAGTAAATTCCAGGTAAATCTATAAATAGTGGAACCATTGCCTATCAGGTACCTGAACTGACCCTTTTAATCACCGAACTCGGGTAAGTCTCGTCAGTTTGTGCGTTCTTACTAATGAGAGTAGATCGAATTCGGCGTGTTATTTTATGTTAAGAAAAGAGTGTTTTTGTGTTATTGAACAGAATTAAAATGAGTTCAGGTTCCAGTTCAAGAAGAAGTTGTGTAAATCAACCTGATGTGTTTGCTATATATGCGGAGAATACATGTTTCAACAAAACAGACAAACTTTTACTGACTTTGTAAAGCGAGCGTATCTTGGATACTTTGGAGTTAAGCTTGGTGATCAGGACAAAACGTGGGCCCCGCATCTCGTATGTAAAACTTGTACAGAGCATTTACGGCAGTGGACTACCAGGAAAAGAAAATGTCTAAAATTCGGCGTACCAATGGTTTGGAGAGAACCAAAAAACCACTTCAATGATTGTTATTTCTGTTTAGTAAATACTAATGGAATCAATCGAAATAACCGCAGTAAGTGGACTTATCCCAATTTAGACTCGGCAATATGCCCTATCCCGCACTCAGATGAAATACCGATTCCAACATTTCATCAGCTACCACATATCTCTGATGACGAATATTTTCCCTCTGATCGCTCTTCTGATGCTAATAAAAGTTCTGATGCTAATGAAACTAACAGTGACTATGAGGGGGACGTCATCAGTTCCTCAACGCTTCAATCAAAATGAATTAAATGATCTCACCAGGGATCTCAATTTATCGAAAAAAGCTTCTGAAGTACTGGCTTCTAGGTTGAACGACAAAAATTTACTGGAACAAGGAACCAAAATTACCTTTTACCGTACAAGAGAAAAAGATCTGCTACCATTCTTTTCTCAAGAAGACAATCTTGTATTTTGTCACGAAATTAGGGGACTCATGAAAGAAATGGGACTTTCTGAATATATTCCAGATAATTGGCGCCTATTTATTGACAGTTCAAAGCGAAGTTTAAAATGTGTCCTTCTACATAAATGGGAATAAATATGGTTCAATACCACTAGCTCACTCAACGAAACTGAAAGAAGAATATAATACCATAGCTTTGGTCTTGCAGAAGATAAAGTATTACGAACATCAATGGATGATTTGTGTAGACTTAAAAATGGTAAACTTTCTTCTTGGGCAGCAAAGTGGTTACACGAAATATCCGTGTTTGTTGTGCCTCTGGGATAGTAGGGACAAAACACACCACAGGGTTAGAAAAGATTGGCCTCAGAGAGAAAACATGGACGTTGGGGAAAAGAATGTCATTAACGACGCTTTGGTTGAAAGAGAAAAAATCATACTTCCTCCGTTACATATAAAGTTGGGCTTAATGAAGCAATTTGTAAAGGCTCTTGATAAGAATGGGTCTTGTTTTGCATATATAGGGGTAAAAATGCATCAGTTGAGCACAGAAAAACTCAAAGCAGGGATATTTGACGGCCCACAAATAAGACAATTAATTAAGGATCCTGCCTTCATAAATTCAATGAATCAAGTTGAACGAGAAGCTTGGACATCATTTGTTGCAGTTGTAGAAAATTTTCTAGGCAAACATAAAGCTCAAAACTATGTTGAAATGGTTAACAAGATGCTTAATAGTTTCAAATCCTTAGGGTGCAATATGAGTATTAAAATACACTATTTACACAGCCACTTAGACCGTTTTCCAGAAAATTTAGGAGACATGAGTGAGGAACAAGGTGAAAGATTTCACCAAGATATTAAAGTTATGGAGGACCGCTACCAAGGAAGATGGGACATGCACATGATGGCAGATTACTGCTGGAGTTTAAAAAGGGACTGTTTAAAAAAACATTCAAGAATGTCGCGGAAAAGAAGCTTTCCAAGTGTTGAGTGACTACTTCATTTCTTCAATGTTTTTTTTTTGTTTGTAAGTACGACATAATATTGCATTTTGTATAACTAAAATAAAAATTTCGTATCTACTTTTGTTTACTACACTTACGGATTTGAGTTACAATAATGTAACTTATATTTCTCTAAAATTGTATATCTTAAAAATTTGAGCTCCTAGGTACAAATGAATACGTTATTTGAATTCAGGACATCAAATTGATATAGAATCAGCTCAAAAAACCTCGACACCAAAAACAGCTGTTCCCCTGTGTTATGATTAAATTTCTGTAATCCTCTAAATATTTTGAAATTGGCTATTAAAGGGTTTTACGGAGTGCTGATTAAGAATCCGATGACAGATTTAAAAAATTCAAAATGGCGGATTTAACATGACGGCCAGCGAGTACGTAATTCATTTAATTTCCTTGAGTAATTTAGAATTCTTGTGTTTTCTGTAACTATTTTCTTTGCACCTAGATGTTTAAATGAAATATAAAAAATACTTTAAACTTAAAGCTTAGACTTTTATCTTTCATTTCCCACCTTTAAATATTTTTTTTTATTTGAAGTTTAAGTTGTATAACTAATAATAAGCAAAAAATACATTTACCATAAACACTTTTTTAAGAGCAAAATTATAAAAAGAGGACTTTTTGAGTTTTTAATAATTTTCCCCCCCCTTCTAATATCAAGTATACTTTTAACTGTAACTAGAGAAAAAAAGATTTGTCCGACTTGTTTTAACCGTTTCGTACTGCTTTGATCGTAAAATTGCCGGCGGCGCACTATAGCAGGCAAATTTTCATATTTTAAAACTTAATTTTCAAATAACACAGACAATGTGGATATTTTTAATTATTCTTATATTGAAACGGAGGGTATAGTAATGATATATGCACAAGGATTTTTCTAATACTATATTTTATTAAATATTTGTAATTTACTGTATGCCTCGCCTAAACAAAAATTTCGTTTTAAGTTTTACAAATTATAAAGCAACAAAAATAAAAACTATTAGTATCATCGGAAAGCTGAAAGTGTCCTCTTCAAAAAATTATCTTTTAATTTTTTTTACACTCTGAAAACAAGTAATATCGAATAACCTTCGAGCCCTGCTCCTAGATTTTCAAATTAACCTATTCGGTGCGTTATACTTTTTGAATTATCTATGCGAATTTTTAATAAGTTCTCACGCTAACAAAAAAAATCTGGAAAATATACACCATTTTTTGATAAATTTCCGATTCATTTATGTGGTGCTATTAGTTTTTCGTTATATTATCGAGATATTTATCGAGATATTACTGAAAAGCATAATTTTTTATTTTGTTTTGAATTTTGTGGGCTCAGCTTACATCAAACTTTAGCAAACTTTATTTATCGTATTCTGCGTCAAAAAAACTACCTATATGCCAAAATGTATCCTGTTAACAATTATTGAGAGCTTAAAACCCCTGGCGACTTGTTTCTCTCTGGATTGTAATTAATAGGTACGCTCAAACAGGTGATGCTCAAATCTTTTAAAACAAACTTTATAGAATTTCTTTTTTTTTTTTATGGGTCTAGCACACGTGCTGCAGGGAAGTTCCTAAAGCGCTCTCCAGGAGCGGCATGAGTGCGGAAAAAGCGATTTACGTTGTTCTTGAATCGCTGTAAATTGTACTCGGTGGGAAACACAGCGCTGGGCCAATTATTCCAAAGGGATGACGTTCTCCATATAAAAGATTGCTTGAAAAGCGTTGTACGCGGAGTAACAAGCTTAAGCTCATACGGATGTGAAGCACCAGCGCGACGTGTATTTCTAACATTCCCCGCTTTGGGAGGAATTAAGCGGGCTACTTCCTTCGAACACTTTCCATGAAAATACTTGTAGAACAGACTCAAGTCGCCAACCGTTCTTCGATGTTCCAGCGAATCAAGACCGCCGGTCAATTCCGGGTCCCCAATCAGACGGACCGCTCTTCTCTGAACAGAATCCAACAAATGCAGTGTATGTTTGAGAGCGGAGTCCCAAACGTAGTATTCCATAGTTGGTCGAATTTGGGCTTTGTAAAGAATTAACAGTTGTTGTGGGGTGTAAAGCTTTCTGGTTCTAAATAATATTCCCAACTTTTGAGAAGCTCTCCTTGCTATGCCTGCAACATGTTCATGCCAGGACATATTTTCTCCCAAACTAATACCCAACAAATTGAGCGACGATGCTAGGGGAATGGTGTGCCCCGACATAACTATATCGGGTTCAGCAACGTTAACTTTTTTAGAAAACTGCCGCCTGGGTTTTTGTAGCGTTAAATTCCACTTGGTTACTGTCACCCCAAGATAGAATTTCTTCCAGGTCTTTGTTAAGATGAATGACCTCCTGCTGTCTGCGGATATTCGCCTGAGCAGCCGATGTCCGAGCGTTCAAGGTGAATGAAGAGACAAGCGTACTGTCATCTGCAAAGCTGTAGATTGGATTCCCGGTCTTTTCCAGCAGATCGTTAATGTAAATTAGAAAGAGTGTAGGAGACAGTATGGAGCCTTGGGGTACACCAGCGTTGATAGTTAGGGTGTTAGAAAGAAATCCGTCGACTGCCACTCGTAAAGAACGCTCTCTGAGGAAACATCAGAGCCACAAACAGAACCTTTCAGACATACCATAAGAGCGTAACTTAGCCAACAGTCCATCGTGCCAAACACGGTCGAATGCCTTGGATATGTCAAGAGCAACCGCTCGAGATTCTCCAAAGTATTCAATTGCGTTGTTCCAAACATGTGTTACATAGTTACATGTTTGATTGATGATTGTTGATTTCAAATAACTTAGACTCATTTTGTACAAAAGAATAACCGTTCGCAATCTAGTTAAGCAAAATATGCTACATGATGATGAAATGTAGTTTGTCTGGCCAAAAAAGGAGAAAAGAAAGATTTGTCCGACTTGTTTTGACCAATTCGTAGAGCTTCGAACGTAAAATTGCCGACGGCGCACTATAGCAGGCAAATTTTCATATTTTAAAACTTAATTTTTAAATAACACAGACAATGTGGGTATTTTTAATTATTCTTATATTAAAACCGAAGGTATAGCAATGATATATGCACAAGGATTTTTTCTAATACTATATTTTATTAAATATTTGTAATTTACTGTATGCCTCGCGCAAACAAAAATTTCGTTTAAAGTTTTACGAATTATAAAGCAACAAAAATAAAAACTATTAGTATCGTCGGAAAGCTGAAAGTCTCCTTTTCAAAAAATTATATTTTAATTTTTTTTTCACTCTGAAAACAAGTAATATCGAAAACCTTCGAGCCCTGCTCGTAGATTTTCAAATTAACCTACTTGGTGCGTTACACTTTTTGAATCACCTATCCGAATTTGTAGTAAATTCTCGCGCTAATAAAAAAATCTGAAAAACATTTATATACCATTTTTTGATAAATTTTCCGTTCTTGCAAGTGGTGCTATTAGTTTTTGGTTATAATTCTTATTTTTCGAGATATTACTGAAAAACCGAATTTTTGACTTTGTTTTGGATTTTGTGGGCTCAGCGTACATCAAACTTTAGCAAATTTTTTTTATCGTATTCTACGTCCAACAAACTACCTCTATGCCAAAATGCAGCCTGTTAACACTTAATGAGAGCTCAACACAACCCCTGGCGATTGGGCTATTAATATATTTTGTTGCTTTATGAATCGTCAACATCGCTTGTTTTTCTCTAGGTTATAATCAATAGGTACGCTCAAACAGGTAGTGCCTAAAATTTTTAAAACAAACTTCATAGTGTTTCAAATAACTAAGGTTCACTTTGCACGAAAGAGCAATCGTTCTCAATCTAGTTAAGCAAAATATGCTTCATGGTATGGAATGTAGTTTGTCTGTCCAAATTTTTGAGAAAACATCAAATTAGTGAAATTACTTTGCTGTGAATATTTAAAAGTTATTCTTAATTATAAAAGTTATACTTTGTATAACTTACCATTTAATATATGAACCCTGACAGTAGCTGAGTTTACTTTGGACGGCGTGCAAGTATACAATCCTGAGTCCTGCTGACCTGCTTTCTGTATTAGCAGTCGGCTAGTGGTAGTGAATCCCTGTAATAAATAATTAAATCATTACGAACCGATACTAATGTTTAGAAAACTAAAAGAAATATTTTACAAATTTACAGCTACAAATCGTAAATTACTATAGGGCATAGGTATACTTGAAATATACAGTCAGTCAAGTAAGAACTTGTCCGCTATAATTCATTTTTGGTAGATGCGATTCTAGCGATTCAAGAAAAAATCGGTAGAGGGAACCTTTGTCCATGACGCGTTTTAGTAAAAGTCTCAGTCGTAAAATCTAAAATGAGTCACTTGTTTGCGCGTCGGTTCGAGGCAGTATTTCTTTGTTCCCATCTAAAGGGGCCTAAAATGACATTCCGCAGCCGTTAGATATATTAAAAAGTCGGTACCGTTTGTGAAGAAGAGGGCAAATCATTTTAATGTGACGAACAATTTCGACGACTTGCCGAAACGTGGCACTCTACAACATCTCCAGTCTCAGGATGCCAAGTTCTGAAGCGCGTTGAAGAAGCCTTTGCTGGACGAAAATCACGTTGTGAAAGCGACTCGCTTGGGACCACGATAAGATACTAGAGTGGACTTCACGCCAACTCTATTGAAAACATTTGGTCCCTTGTAAAGAGAAAGCCCAGAGGAAAGGCTCTGAGGAGTTTGACTCTCGAGATTCGGAAAATTTGCAGAGCTCGTCGATGGCACGCCTTGAAAATGCCAGGCGATTATTGATGCAGGAGGCGATTTGGCAACTTACTGAGGTAATTGCGCCGTTGTTAACACACCAAAGAATACATGCATGGAAAAAAATATTCTCGAAACACATTTTTTCAAGAATACGGGTGGTCACTTTTTTACTTGACAGACTGTACTATAAATAGAATACAATGACAAGAGGTTCGTTTCTCTGATACAAACTTTTATGTAATAAATCTGACGAACTACAAAGCTACTTAATAATAGAGTTATGTTGACAATAAAGCGGTAGTCTCGCTCCGAGGTACACCTTCTTCTTCCTGATCCTGATCGCCGTGTAAAGGCACCAATTTCTTGGTAACGTTTGGTGACTCTGGAGACAGCTGACTGACTCAGGTGTAGCTGCGCAGCGACTACATGTTGACTATGCCTTTCTTACAATAGGGTGGTGGGGGTGGTATCCATATTTCAAAGTCGTAATTAATGAGCAGGTATAGCAGAGATGTTGACGGTTCAAATTCCGATAAAGTTTTAGAATTTTAGTTTCTGGGCAAAAGTTTTGTTGGCATTTAACATTGCCTTTTTAAAAACAATTATTTTACTGCATTTTTAATTATTAATTAGTACTTATTATTAAATTTCTTTATGCATAAATCTTTTAGGACTATTTGGTATTTCTGAAGAGGAAGTAAAAATTACGAAAAAATAAGTAACAACAAAACACAGCGCCAAGCTTTTGCCAAACTTCCAACACGATCATACTAAGATATATTTGGACCAAGAAATGAAGCACAAACGATGGCAAAGCGCAGATTGACGCCAAAAAAGGTGATGCTGTGTGTTTGGTGGAATTGGAGGGGAATCGAGACTGCATCATGAGCTGCAACAGTCTGGCCAATCGATTGACTCTGTTCTTTACTGTTAGCAATTGACAAGATTGAAGCAAGCAATTAAAAAAAGTCGGCTGGCAACAGAAAAGGTGTCGTCTTCCACCAAAGCAACCCTAGACCACACATATTTTTGATAACTCAGCAAAACTTAAGAGAGGTAACTTTTCCTTTTTTTTATGAGTCTAGCATACGTGCTGCAGAGAAGTCCCTAAAGCGCTACAGGAGCGACACGTGTACGGAAAAAGCGATTTACGTTGTTCTTGAATCGCTGTAAATTGTACTCGGTGGGAAACGCAGTCCTGGGCAAATTGTTCCAAAGGTATGATGTTCTCCAGATAAAAGACTGCTTGAAAAGCGTTGTACGAGGAGTAACAAGCTGAACCTCATACGGAAGTGAAGTGTTAGCGTAGCGACGTATACTTCTCACATGTACCGCTCTGGGAGGAATTAAGCGGGCCACATCCCGCGAACACTTTCCATGAAAATACTTGTAGAATAAGCTCAAGTCGCAAACAATTCTCCGATGTTCCAGCGAATCAAGACCGCCGGTCAGTTCCGGGTCTCCAATCAGACAAACAGCTTTTTTCTGAATATAATCCAACAAATGCAGTGTATGTTTGGAAGTGAAGCTACAAACATGGGAGCAGTATTCCATAGTTGGTCGAATTTGAGCTTTGTAAAGAATTAACAGTTGTTGTGGAGTGTAAAGCTTTCTGGTTCGAAAAAATATTCCCAACTTTTGAGAAGCTCTCCTTGCTATGCCTGCAACATGTTCATGCCAGGACATATTTGCTCCCAAATTAACGCCCAACAAACTGAGTGACGATGTTAGAGGAATGAAGTGCCCCGACATAACTATGTCGGGTTCAGTAACGTTAACTTTTTTAGAAAAAACTGCCGCCTGGGTTTTTGTAGCGTTAAATACCACTTGGTTACTGTCACCCCAAGATAGAATTTCTTCCAGGTCTTTGTTAAGTTGAATGACTTCCTGCTATCTGCGGACATTCGTCTGAGTAGCCGATATCCGAGCGTTCAAAGTGAATGAAGAAATAAGTGTACTGTCATCTGCAAAGCTGTAGACTGAATTCTCGGTCTTTTCTAGCAGATCGTTAATATAAATGAGAAAGAGGGTAGGAGACAGTATGGAGCCTTGGGGTACACCGGCGTTGAAAGTGAAGGCGTTAGAAAGAAATCCGTCGACTGCCACTCGTATAGAACGCTCTGTGAGGAAACATGAGAGTCACAAACAGAACTTTTCAGACATACCATAAGAACGTAGCTTAGCCAACAGCCCATAGTGCCAAACACGGTCGAATGCCTTGGATATGTCAAGAGCAACCGCTCGAGACTGTCTTGTAGTTTAAATCCCAAAGTTTCTTACTCCGACAAGTTTTTCTCCAATAGCATTCACATAAGAATAAAAACGGCCCACGACACACGATTTTTGTATGGAAATATTCTTTCGAGATGGTGAACTCTGAATGGCTTATAACGTTTTTCAATGGTTTTAATTCTTCAAGAAACTGTTTAAAATTAAGCAATCATGCAGCGAACATG
This sequence comes from Pachyrhynchus sulphureomaculatus, assembly GCA_019049505.1. NCBI lineage: Eukaryota > Metazoa > Arthropoda > Insecta > Coleoptera > Curculionidae > Pachyrhynchus > Pachyrhynchus sulphureomaculatus. The sequence goes on along the minus strand of CM032452.1, from coordinate 94,207,023 downwards.
AGTACATTACCGTATATATTATATTACCGATTTTTATTTTCATTAAAATGGAAGTATGATGATAATTTTTGTTTTGCTTTGAAGACTAGCACCACTCGCCACCAAAGCACCTCTTATTTGCTTAGATAGCAGGTACTATGAGGTTCTATTTCCCGCAAAGAATGCCACCGAATATCACCGAATGTGCTTTCAGTTGATAGTCCAGTAAACAGTGGACAAGAAGTGATCATTTCAGGAAAAACTATGAAAGTTTTTTTCTCAACTGCTGTTTACGATTTTTGAAGTGCTGAATCCGAATTTTAACTTTGCCATCTCGTAAATCTTGAGAGGTTTGAGTAAAATACAAAAACGGCGAAAAAAATGTTATTTTTTCAATTTTTCGCATATAACTTCAAAACTATGAACTTTTCGATAAAAGTATTCCTCTATAACTAAATTTCCAACAAGTTATGTTTTTTAGGTTTTCTTTTTGTCAGGCGAGCGATGCCGCTGCTAGAGCGCTTTGAAATTTAAAGGTATTTTAAATATAGCGCTAAGCCAAGTGTACTCCGTCATTTATCGACCGGAGTTCTCTTTTCACGATATCCTTATTTAAAACGATTTAATTAGATTTAATTAGTTAGTGGTATTTAATAAAATTATTAACGTACATTTGTGACCAGAAAATAGAGTTGCGAGCGAGAAATGAAACAGTTGCTCTTGGCTTGGGGTTATGTCCGAAGTTTCACTAAATTTCAAAGCGCTCTAGAGGCTAAACCTTTCGCTTGACCAAAAAACCTATAGAATATAATTTGTAGGAAATTTAATGTAGTTGGATAGGAATACTTTTCTCGAAAAGCGCCCAGTTTTCAAGTTATAAGCGAAAATCTGAAAAAAAACGAGTTTTTGTGGCTATTTTTTGCATTTTACTCAAAACATTTACGAGGTGACAAAGTTAAAATTGGGATTCAGCACTCAAAAAAACATAAAAAACAGTTAAGAAAAAAGCTTCTATATTTTTGTTCTAAAATTACCACTTTTTGTCCCATGTTTACTAGATTATCAACTAAAATCGCATTCGGTGATATTCATTGGCATTCATTGCGGGAAATCGAACCTCATAGTACCCACTATCTTAGCATACAAGAAGCTCTTTGGAGGTGAGTGGAGCTAGTCTTCAAAACTCAAGGGAAACAAAAACTATCACCATACTTCCATTTTCATGAAAGTAAAAAATCGGTAATAAAATATATACGGTAATATAGTCATATTCGCTGCATGATTGATTAATTTTGATGAGTTTCTTGAAGAATAAAAACCACTAAAAGATGTTATCAGCAATGTAGAGTCCATTATCTCTAAAGAACATTTCCATACAAAAATCGTGTGTAAGTAGTGATTTCTAGTTTGTACCTACATAAAATGTCTGGTTTTGAAATAGTATTCTTACTATATTTTGATATAAAATTAATCTTAGTGACACTAAAATAGTTTAACTAAGCACGAAAATACATTAAAAATTTCACTAATTTTGAAATAATTTAGAAAAACCACGTTTTATGGGTAATAACATTGAATAAATTGGCATAGCATGCAGCCAGTTGGTCCTATCGACTTGAAAATTATTCTATTGTTTCAGCATGAACAACGCATTGAAACCGACACCACAAATAAGTAACTGATATTACTGAAATACTTTAGATTTTTTTTTGCCCTACTGTGCGTGTAGTCTTGACCTTGTACCGTCAGATTACTATTTGTTTTGATCTCTGCAGAACTCCTTGAATAATATTAAGTTAGTTTCGAACGAAGCTTGTGAAAAACCACTTGTCACAACTTTTTGCACAAAAACCACAAAAGTTCTACGTTGACGTGCTGCCAAAAAAGGCCAGAATGTCATCGAACAAAATGATAGATATCTAGTTTAATTAAGTTCTTTCAAAATTGTCTTGATTTCGACTAGATCCTTTTCGACAACCTAATATACGAGGCTGGTTTGAAAAGTCCGTGCAAAAATAAAAACTACTTATGTGTTTGGGGTAAATCTTTTTTATTTTTCGACATAGTCTCCTTTTAGGCTTATACACTTCGTCCAACGATGTTCTAGTTTGTTGATCCCTTCCGAATAATAGGATTTGTCCAAGTCTGCAAAATATCCATTAATGTCTGCAATCACCTCCTCGTTTGAATAAAATCTTTGTCCCGCCAGCCATTTCTTCAAATTGGGGAACAAATAGTAGTCCGAGGGAGCCAAGTCTGGAGAATAGGGGGGATGTGAAACGAGTTGGAATTCTATTTTCATTAATTTTGCGACCACAACTGCTGAGGTGTGTGCTGGTGCATTGTCGTGATGGAAAAGGACTTTCTTGTGGGCCACTCGCGGGCGTTTTTCTTGCAGCTCGGTTTTCAAACGGTCCAATAACGATGAATAATATTCACCTGTAATAGTTTTACCCTTTTCCAGATAGTCGATGAGGATTATCCCTTGCGAATCCCAAAAGACAGTCGCCATAACCTTTCCGGCCGAAGGAACGGTCTTCGCCTTTTTTGGTGCAGATTCCCCCTTGGTAACCCATTGTTTAGATTGTTGTTTGGTCTCAGGAGTATAGTAATGTATCCATGTTTCATCCACAGTGACGAAACGACGCTTAAAGTCCTCCGGATTCTTCTGGAATAGCTGCAAACCATCCTTGCAACACTTCACACAATTCCGTTTCTGGTCAAGCGTGAGCAATCGCGGCACCCATCTTGCGGATAGCTTTCTCATGTCCAAATGTTTATGCAAAATATTATGTACCCGTTCAGTCGATATGCCCACAGCACTAGCAATCTCACGCACCTTAACTCTTCTGTCATCCATCACCATATCATGGATTTGATCAATGATTTCTGGAGTCGTAACCTCCACAGGCCGTCCAGAACGTTCAGCGTCACTTGTGCCCATATGGCCAGTCCGAAAATTTTGAAACCACTTATAAACTGTTCTAATCGAAGGTGAGGCGTTTTGCCTTTCATAAAGTAATGTTTAACACCACACGAAATTCTTTTTCGTCCATTTCTTGAAAATCATTCGACTTCCTTGATTCACACGAATGCCAAACACAAAGAAATAGACCAATATGGCTGAAACTTGGTGTGCGTTCATTCAGGAGATGCTACTAACTAAACATGACCTCGATACGCGCCGGTGGTGCTATCTCTCGGACTTTGCACGGACTTTTCAAACCAGCCTCGTATGTAGCAGCTAGTATATTTTTATTTAAATTGATCTTAAATAGTATTATTCATATAATTGAAAGTTAAGTTAACTTCTCTCTATATTACCTCAAATATTAAGAGCTTTTTTAACAGAATATTATTTGAATATCATTTATCAGTCCAAACGCTTTTTACGACACGTCATTTTGGTGCTTTTAAGCCAAAAGTGCGGGTCGTTTTACAGAAAAAACCTGTTGGCTTAAAAGTTTTTGCTTAGAATCTAGAAAGGATAATTCTTTGAATAAATATAAATCGTTCCGATCAAAGGTAAATAAAAAGTTTCCTTTGAATGAATGAATAAAAGTTTTCTTTGAGTGAATGAACTATGAATAGCTTTCCAAATCGTGGTTTTTGTGCTGCGAATGTTCAGAAATATATAAACATTTGTGTTATTTTAGTAAACAGAGGATTAAAATATTTGAATGTTATATAAAAATAAAATAATGTGTTTTCTACAACAGTTCTGAAAATTATATAAAAACAACACTATGTTTTAATTTCCAATATATTTAAAGTCACTTGACAATTGTTTCACCATACAATGGCTTCTTCAGAAGTAAATAAGAAAGAAAAATATTTGGTGGTTAAATAAACTATCCTTAATTGCCTAAGATTATGCTAATCATTTTATTATATTATTTACAGACAGAATTATTTTAAGAATGCAAATCTATGGTACTATTTCCGAGAACTAATAAAGATTAAGTAAGGGTGAATGGTTTAAGTCTACCTGTTCGTTTAATAATTGATTGGAGTTTTTCCGTTTGTTAATTTCAAGACATTCAAGCAAATTTAATTTTTTAGATTTATTTTCTACATGTAGGATTTTTAAAGTATCATCAAAATTATGAGACTCGTTTATTATATGAGTTGCGTAATGTGAATTGTTCTTATTTTTTAAATAACTATGTTTATGTTCTTTAATGCGAGTTTCAAAAGATCTACCAGTTTGTCCTACGTAGGTTTTAGTACAAGATCCACAATTTAATAAGTAAACTCCTGATTTTAAGGAATTCTTAGATTTGGTTTTGTTATTCAAAATTATACTCCCTAAGGAATTACTGGTTTTGAATGCTATTTTATTGTTCTTTTTTATTAAATGTTTGGAAATTGTTCTAGTTATTTTCCCTGTGTATGTGAGTGTACTAAATTTTCCTTTTTTGTCATTCATTGTGGGATGAATTAGAGAGATTGCTTGTTTAAAGGATTTTTTATTCAAGATATTATCTATAATGTTGGGGTCATATCCATTATTAATTGCTATTTGTTTGATTATGTTGAATTCTTTGTTAAAATTAGTTTTAGTCATAGGGATATGTAACAATCTATGTATGAAAGAGTTAAAAGCTGCCATTTTGTGAGGATACGGGTGGGATGAGCTATTGTGTATGACTGTGTCAGTATGTGAAGGTTTGTGAAAAATCGAGAAATCGTGTTTATTGTTAACTTTTGATATAGATATGTCTAAGAAATTTATAGAGTTATTGGTTTCTAATTCTATGGTAAATTTAATATTAGGATGCAAATTATTTAGGAAGTTAAGGAAGATTGTTAGTTGTCTATCTGTTCCCGTGAAACAGGAAATGATATCGTCAACATATCTATACCAGTAAACCATATTTTTGCTTATCGCGTTTTGATGAATTTTTAGTTCTAAGTGATCCATAAAAATTTCCGCTAGTAACGGACTTAAAGGATTACCCATTATTAGACCTTCTTTAGATGTATAAAAGTTGTCGTTGAATTCAAAATAGTTTTGATCCAAGCACGTCGTAAGTAAATTTAAAATATCCCGTTTAATAACTTCGTTTACTTTATTTTTGATTAAGAGCTTATCTATTAATTCTATGACTTCATATGGTGGGATACTAGGAAATAAGTTTTGTACCCCCACCATATGAAGTCATAGAATTAATAGATAAGCTCTTAATCAAAAATAAAGTAAACGAAGTTATTAAACGGGATATTTTAGATTTACTTACGACGTGCTTGGATCAAAACTATTTTGAATTCAACGACAACTTTTATACATCTAAAGAAGGTCTAATAATGGGTAATCCTTTAAGTCTGTTACTAGCGGAAATTTTTATGGATCACTTAGAACTAAAAATTCATCAAAACGCGATAAGCAAAAATATGGTTTACTGGTATAGATATGTTGACGATATCATTTCCTGTTTCACGGGAACAGATAGACAACTAACAATCTTCCTTAACTTCCTAAATAATTTGCATCCTAATATTAAATTTACCATAGAATTAGACACCAATAACTCTATAAATTTCTTAGACATATCTATATCAAAAGTTAACAATAAACACGATTTCTCGATTTTTCACAAACCTTCACATACTGACACAGTCATACACAATAGCTCATCCCACCCGTATCCTCACAAAATGGCAGCTTTTAACTCTTTCATACATAGATTGTTACATATCCCTATGACTAAAACTAATTTTAACAAAGAATTCAACATAATCAAACAAATAGCAATTAATAATGGATATGACCCCAACATTATAGATAATATCTTGAATAAAAAAATCCTTTAAACAAGCAATCTCTCTAATTCATCCCACAATGAATGACAAAAAAGGAAAATTTAGTACACTCACATACACAGGGAAAATAACTAGAACAATTTCCAAACATTTAATAAAAAAGAACAATAAAATAGCATTCAAAACCAGTAATTCCTTAGGGAGTATAATTTTGAATAACAAAACCAAATCTAAGAATTCCTTAAAATCAGGAGTTTACTTATTAAATTGTGGATCTTGTACTAAAACCTACGTAGGACAAACTGGTAGATCTTTTGAAACTCGCATTAAAGAACATAAACATAGTTATTTAAAAAATAAGAACAATTCACATTACGCAACTCATATAATAAACGAGTCTCATAATTTTGATGATACTTTAAAAATCCTACATGTAGAAAATAAATCTAAAAAATTAAATTTGCTTGAATGTCTTGAAATTAACAAACGGAAAAACTCCAATCAATTATTAAACGAACAGGTAGACTTAAACCATTCACCCTTACTTAATCTTTATTAGTTCTCGGAAATAGTACCATAGATTTGCATTCTTAAAATAATTCTGTCTGTAAATAATATAATAAAATGATTAGCATAATCTTAAGCAATTAAGGATAGTTTATTTAACCACCAAATATTTTTCTTTCTTATTTACTTCTGAAGAAGCCATTGTATGGTGAAACAATTGTCAAGTGACTTTAAATATATTGGAAATTAAAACATAGTGTTGTTTTTATATAATTTTATCATGAATTTCCAACAAGTATCGGCTAACACAATCAAAGAAGTTCTGAAAATTTTCAAACGGTATCTAATATGAATCAGTAAGATACAACCATTTGCATTTTTGGTTACTGTAACCCTAATTTTAAGGGGAGACCTACTCCCTTTCAGCGACACAGAACGATAACGTGAACTTCTATACCATTAGGAAAATTGCAAAATACATTGTCTGTCAAGGTGCTATCTCTAGTATAGAGCAGAGTAGAGAAAGAGATCTTTTATCATTTATATAAGCCCAGTTCTATTCAAATAGGTGGATGGACTATTAATAATACATTCCAAAAAATTTATATTAAAATCTCCCACAATATTTTATCTTAGATCCTTGCAGTGCATGTGTGTTTATATTTTTATCTATACAGTGAATAACATTTCTTATTAAACAAGTTGGGGGCTTGATTAGACGTAGGGCGACAGAAAGCGATTTTTGGCAATTTTTTCAAAATAATGTAACGAAAAGTTTGCGCGACATATATTTTTGAACTCATGTTTTCGCAAGCTTTCATTTGACACCCCATTTGATGACCTTGAAAAAAAAATTATCTTCCGATTTCACCCCTTAAATCAAAATTTTATTTTCGGAATTTGTGACTGCGCTATCAATTCCTATATTTATGACAAATTTCAATTTTCTATGTCAGATAGTTTCGGGAAAAATTGGCTGTGACAGACACACAGACTTTCTATGTCAGATAGTTTCGGAAAAAAATTGGCTGTGATAGACACACAGAACCGAAGTAATTCCATAAGTGTTTCGTTCGTCAATTTTGGTACGGAACACTATAAATCAATATCACCTACTGAAATTGAGCAAAATCCATATTTCAGCAATTATTTACTCTTCTTTCATCTGCGAAACCATCTCGGGACGTATTTGGTCATATTGTAACGTGTGCACTTCGCCCCGAATTGACAGCGTCAATTTGTGGGGTGTCAATTTTCACTTCGCCCGCACCTTGAGGTGCACCTTTTACAGCCCCGTTTTAATTTCTGAGAATGGATTGAATGAATACTAATTTTAAAGGAACTAAAGAAATTAAACATACACTAGCTCAGTTTTTCTTGGTAGAGTAATATGGGTAAGAGATAATTTTTGTACGTCTTTTTGGAATTAGTTTCTATCGTTGTTAAAAAATTTTTGGTTGTACTAATTTTTGGGCACCATTCATTTTAAAATAGAAAGGATCAGCTTTCAGCTAAAAAAAATGAAAAAATACTGAAGTGTTATGCAGTTGTTAAGAAAAGAATTTGTCTGGTACAACCCTTTTATCCTGAAAAGTAAGATAAGTGTACAGTGAAACACTAGCTTTAATCAACAAAAAAAAAATTATTAATGATTTAAATTAAAAGTTCTAACTCTTGTAGTTTAGTAATTATAAAAACTTTAGCCTAAAAGGTAGTTATTACTAAATAGAGTTCTTAAATCAGACATTTTGCTTTTAATATTTTGCTACACCCGATATTGAAGAATCGTGACGTTTACTTCACGATTTATCAGTTCAGTTCGATGTTAAATCACTTATCTGCGGGAAATAGGTCTACTGATGTATATATTGGTGACTTACGGTTTTCCTACGGGCTTCTAGGCCTTAAATTTAACACTTAAAACCGCTTTCACACATTCCATCACTAATTTATCGATACTGCTTCATGACGAGAAGAGCCTACAACGGCTACTTCGTGTTAAAAAACAAAGCCCACTACGGCTTCACTTTAAAAAACTCGTACTCGACTTGGCTCTCAATAAAATTGACGAAGCCTCTACTGCGGCTAGATGGACAAAGCCTGACTGCGGCTTAATCGGAGAAAAGCCAACTACGGCTACTGGTTGCAGAACAGCCTTCTGCCACTACATGTTGGAAATAAGCCTCGGCAGCGGCTTGATGGGAAAAAGCCTCGGCAGCGGCTTGATGGGAAAAAGCCTTCTCTGCAGCTCGATGGAAAAAAGCCTCGATCTGCGTTCTGCAGACCCTTAAATATGCCGTGAGAATTACGTCTCTAAGAAGGCCCGCTTCCGGGAAACAAATATTTGACCAATCGCGACGTACCACGAATTGAATAAATTCGGTCGGAAACCCGCACTGCACACTGTACCATGAGCGGCTAGAAGTTCCAGCGAAATACACTGCTCGATACAAAGATAAAAAAGGGTAAATTGTAAAGCCAAAAATCAGTAACATTACATGCTCTTAAAATCAAGGAAAAAATGAATGTTACAATATCACATGTAAAGCCAAAAATCAGTAACATTACATGCTCTTAAAATCTAGGAAAAAATGAATGTTACAATATCACATCTCATCAGCCGAGCAAGGATCGACAGAGAAGAAAACAAAACTCAAGAGGGCAGGTATATGTTTAAAAAACTAAGCTTGCAGCAGACAAACATGCAAATTGTTGGATCTTACTGATTTTTTACGCTGGTACCGTAATAAATAATTTAAGTTTTGTTCCCTTCTCTGTCGCTCTTAACTAATTCGAGGAATCGTGGTATGACGAAAGATGTCCCGAAATAGTTTGACGAATGAGATAACAGTAAATAATTGCTGCAATATGAACTGAATTGATATTAATATCCAATATGAGTTACAGCAGAAAATATGAATGTCGGGATATAATTCAGCTTCATTAGAGGACTCAAAAATATTGAAAATATATTTTCCATGAAATTATTGGCACAGAAAGACCACGTTCAAAGGCAAAAAGTATTTGAGTCAATCCGAAAAAAAGAGTTTTTAGAGCAGTCAAAAACCAAAAAAATTTTTTTACACTTACATTAGTTTAGTTGCATTTTTTAGAAAATTTGAAATATTTGGAACGTGATGCCAGGGTGGTGCAAGCTCAAATTGAGGGTATCCAAAAAGCAAAGTTTTTTATTTTTATATGTTAATGCTCGTAAAACAAAAGTCAAAAATATTTAATAAATCAATATTTTTGTTTTTTTTTATAAGAAGAGCAGCGTAACCGTAGCCTAAAATAATTTAGTGTTTTTTGTGTTTCGTATGGAACACTTATGAGATCGCCTCGGTGTCTGTCTGTCTGTCTGTTTGTATGTCACACCCGATTTTCTCCGAGACTATTTGACATAGAAAGTTAAAATTTGGCACAAATATAGGAATTGATGGTCCAATCTGAGCCGTATAGTTTTCAAAGTTAAACTTTAAGTTTTGGGGGTGTGAAAAAATAATTTTACCAAGTCGTCGAGTGGGGCGTCAAATAAAACTAGTGTGTTTGTTAAAAAAATTCGGTTTCTGACTGTTCTCTAAATACTATTTTTTTCGGATTTACTCATTTATCTAATTTAAAGCCTGTTACAAAATTTTTGACAATTTTACACAAAACTCTACTGAAAAGATTTTAAGACATCGGAATTGTTAATATCAGCATAATAAAAGAGCTAAACTGACAGTACTTCAGTAATATTCACATTAATAGGGATCTCCCAACGGAGATATGCGTAATAGTGAGAGGATTTCGTCAAGGATGCTCGTTCAGTTTAATAGCTATGTTGAGAATATTTTTTAGTTAGCACCAGACAAAAAAAGGTAGGTATTATAGTCAACTACAACATCAGTGTAGCAAATCTGTTAATGGACGCTGAACCGTTATATTCTACCAATAATGGAATTTAATCCATCAAGAAAGGAGTGCGACAGGGATGTATCTTATCTCTGCTTCTCTTCAACCTCTATTCGGAGGCTGTTTTCAGAGAAGCTCTAGCCCAGATTACAATGGGAATTAACAACCTAAGATATGCAGATGACACCGTTATTGTGGCTGATGAGTCTCATAGTTCGTTCTAGTGAGCAATTTCGACTACGTATAAAAACAATCAAGACCAAGCTGGCTGTGTTTTCTTATTGTTAATGGACATAGAATTCAGCAGGTTTTGTCTTTTAAATACCTGGGAATATTAATTGACAGTGTGATCCAAAAATAGAGATTAGATCGGGAATCGGGCAGGCCCGTGGGACCTTTATGAACATGAAAAATCTTTTCACTAGGTCGGACATTAGTCTAGAACTTAGAGTGCGTATGATTAGATGCTATGTTTTTTCGTGCTCCTATATGGATGTGAAGGTTGGACTCTTGATCCCAGCACAGAGAAACGACTCGATGTTTTCGAAATATATGTCTACGGTGGATAGAGTAACAAATGCTAAAGTACTTAGTCGGAATGAGCAAATCCATAGAACTGCTGCTATAAATGAAAGAATAACTAGTTATATCGGTCATATAATGAGAGGAGCATCGAAAGCAAAATACAAGGAAGAAAGTCGGTTGGAAGACGTTAAAACTTCTGGTTAAAGCACATCCGAAGTGGAAAGAGGGCCCCAGAGTATCAAGAAGAATAGGAAATGACAAGTACGTACAGGCTAACGTCATAGTGTATAAGCTATAGGACGAAGAAATTAGAAACGAATACTGCGGAAGAATAAACGACCAAGTGTCGAATGAATTTGAAACGAGGGCAAGAGTGAGACAGGACGGTGTGTTAAGTCCTTTACTGTTTATTGCGTTGATGGATGAAATCTCGAAGAAAGCCGGGAGTAAGGTCAAGAAGATGAGAGTGTCTACAAACTAGGCAAGTATATGTTTCGGAATTTATATATGCAGATGACCTGGTCATTGTGACAGGTTCGGAAAGGGACATGCAGACAAACCTAAATGTATAGAATGATATGGAATGAAAGTGAATACGGCTAAGACAGAGCTGATAGTGATCGCTAAAACACCGAGAGAAGCAGAAATCACCATGAATGATGTGAAAATTAAGCAAGTTGAGAATTTTAGCTACCTGGATTCTTTTTGAGTGCATGTGGAAAGCTTCATACTGAAGTGGATAGTAGAGTGACCGGGGCAACTAAGTTATTTTACGCATTGAACAAATCATTTATTAGAAAAAGAGAAATTAGTCTGAATCCTAAAATAAGGGTGTTTAATACGGTGTACATCCCGGTGCTGCTGTATGGAGGTGAGACTTGGAGTTTGGATGAGCGAAACCGAAGTAGAATCCTGGCGTGTGAAATGCGCTTTTTGAGGACGGCTATGGGAGTAATGAGACAAGACCGCATCAGAAACACTATAGTCCGTGAAAAGTGTAATGTGAATTCCGTGGTAACAACTATGAAGAGAAAACAGTTAACGTGGTTCGGGTACATGGTGCAAATAAGCGACTGTAAAATGGTAAAGAAAATATGGAAAGTGGCAGTAAATAAAAAGCGTAAAAGAGGTAGGCCAGCAAGAACGTGGAATGATGGTGTAGGAAGAATCTTGAAAGAAAAGAACATTACCTGGAAAAAGGCGGAGAAAATTGCAGAGGGCTGAAAGGAGTGACGACTCATTTCCTGCGCCACTACCTCGACACCGTAAGGTAGAAGAGGAAGGATTATGTCTGTATGTGTGTAGCACATCCGAATTAAGAAGAAGGAATTTACTACGATTGCTACATAGAATTTACTACATTTGCAATTAACTGGACAGTAAATGTAGTAAATGCTGTATACGTTATTAACATAAAATTTTTGCCACGTTTCCGATCCTGGTCACAAAACCGTGAAAATTTTGAAAATTTACTGTTCATATTAGATATTGTTTCAGTAATTTATTCCCTAGAGAGAAGATCCAAAGTTATGGTTGATGGAGTGACCTTACAGGAGAAAAAATTGAAGACGCTGGAATCCGATAAGTCTATTGTCACCATTAGTAATAAATGTCTTTACGAATGACATGCCATAGAGAAGACACACCAACCTGACGACGATACTAACATAATCGCATCTTTAAAAAGCCGCACTAATAATAACAAGTGGGTTCAAATTTTCCGATGGCAAATGGAAGAATCAAGCTGTAGCTATAACCATCATCAACGCGCTATCCACGACCTTTGATTTAGCAAAAAGTGACAATTTTTAACATAGTTATAGCGCTCCTGTACCATTGCTAGATAGCGATTTATGAGTGTAAAATAATGGTAAAACCCGTACTAGCAGTTCAGGTTACCAGTTCTATTGAGTTCCTTTGAAACTGTATCGAAAATGTATCGAGATATGATTATCCAGCCAATATGATAATATATGTTAGCAGTAGGATACAGCAAATTTTACAAATGGCAGTCTAACATGCTAAGCCAACGATTCACAAGGATTTTACGCAGAATCCAAATGGTGGGATAGGTACGAGAAACCCAGCGATCCCGTACCAGCATGTCTAAACAAGTATAGTAGAGCGCTGCTTGACGCAGTCAAATCTAAACTCTCCTCATATACTGGAAAAGAGCAATTCAAAGGCCCTGATCTAATTAAAATGTATTCTTAAGCAATTAGGCGTAATAAAAGTAGATATTCATTGTGAAATTAATGCAAATTAAACCCACAAATTAGTCAAATACTTTTAGTAGATTGTAGATATTATCTTTAAGAATAGATTGACTTACCTTTTCTGTTACTAAACTAATTCCACCCCTTGGCGAATCGAAATTGATAACTTGTGAGTTGTGGGACCAAGAGATTGCGGGGGGTGGTTCAGGTGCATACTGGACTACACATGTTAAATTTATTGTCGATCCCATGTTGATAAAAAGTTCCGGACTTCCCAAGATTTCCGTAACCGGTTCTGAAATAAATGAAAACTATTTTAGAACAACACCGATATAGATATACGAGGGTGAATTGAAAGGTCTTGTAAATACGAGAGAAATAACATAATATTGCAGGAACAAAAATTTATTTGTCAACATAATCTCCATTGAGCTTCACACATTTGGTCCAGCGATATTCAAATTTTTTTATTTCCTCGGAAAAAAGAAAATGTTTTGAATCGTGCGCACAGGTAACTTCTTCATTCGAGGAAAATTTCTTATCTCCAAAACTTTGAATTGTTGTGTTGTTGATGGAAATTCATCACGAATGTAATGGAAGACTGATTTTGTCAAATTTCCACTTTATTTAGTTTCACTGAAACTGTATGACGTGTTTCGCTATACTATAGCTTCTTCTGATACAAAATGATATTTGAATATTAGTGTTGTTACATTTATACAAATACCCTAAGGTAGATAGGTAATAAAATTAATACTATATGCTAATGGATATTGGTGGGAAATCCATTTTGAATATTAATTGTATAAATTGAGTAAAGGTGAGTTACCTTTTTGTTCGTTTAAGATGTTGTCTGAATTTTTAATTCTATTTATTTCTAAATTTTCTAATAGGGTTTCTTATCTCCAAGCCTATTTTTGAGGTTAGGAACAAAAAAAAGTCACTTTGCGCCAAATATAGGGAATATGGTGTGCGGGAAACTATTGCAAAGCTCAGTTCGTGAACATTTGTACCATTGCAACGGACGATGTGTGAGCAGGAGCATTATTTTGGTAAAGGAGCACTTTTTTGTACGTTAATCTTAGTTGATTTTGCTTCAAACCAATATATAAATGGTCCAAAACCGCTGAGTAATAAGAGTCAGTCCTGTATTCCAAATACTCAATCATGATGATACCATGTGAATTCCAAAAAACAGTTTCTACAACTTTTTCCGCCGTTAAAACTGTTTTCGCTTTTTCGGTGCACTCTCTCTTCGGTAACCGACTGTCATGGTAGATTCAAGTTTCGTCTACAGTCACAAAATGTGCCAGAAGTCCTTCGGATTATCCTGCAACTTTTCCAAACACGATTATGAGATGTCCTTCTTCGGCGTTCTTAGTCTGGAGTCAAGAAACGCGACACGCATCGTGCTCTCATGTTTTTTTTTTTTATATTTTAAGAACTTCATGCAGGTTATTTCGCACCCGTTTATGTCTATCATCTTACGAAGCTTAACGCGACGTTCTTCCATCACGATACCGTGAATTTTATCGACCATGCCCTCAGAAGATAATTCAATTGGGTATCTTTCGCGTTTAAATTCATTTATCCAGTAACGAATGGTCTTGGGCACTGGTGCAGAGTCCTCATAAATTTCCTTCAGTTTAATTTCTACAGGGGCCGCAGTTCATCTTTAGTGTTCCGTACGGAACACTTATAAGATGACTTCGATGTCCGTCCGTCTGTCTGTCTATCACACCCGATTTTCTCCGAAACTATTTGACGAAGTAAGTTGATATTCGACAATAATATAGGCGGCTTCATCAGAGCCGTGCAGTTCTGAAAGTTAAATTTTGACTTAAGGGGTTAGTTTTGGGAGATGAAATCGGAAGTGAAAAAAAAAATTACCAGGTCATCGAGAGGGGTGTCAAATGAAAGCTTGTAAAAAGACGAGTTCAAAAAGTATATATAATGTAATATTTGCCCACACTTCTCTTCGTATTATTTTTAAAAAACTGCAAAAAATCGCTGTCCCCCCTCTTATGTCGAAATGTACTGATCAAAAATTTTTGAAAAAATTCTGGTATATTCTGTACAAGATGTAGATTGAACGAAAATTACCACGAGTGCATTACCTTTAATAATTTATCTGGCATATAAAAGAAACAGAAATTTCAAGGTCATCAGTTTTCAGTAAAGATCGGAAAAAAAAACTTTGTTGAAAACTCATTTGGGATGTGTTTTATGCAGTCGATCATTTTAAAAAAAAATTTTTATTTTAAAAGCAGTCAACATACGGAACACTAATTGCGCAACTCCGACTTGCACTTGACCGGTTATTTTAAATAAAAAATATTTTATCAATGCATGATACTCGACTTTATTCATTTTTACGAAACGTGTAATACACTTACGTCAACAAACAACTGCTCATTGCATTTGTCTTAAACTTTGAACACAACCGTTACAAGAATCACGTTTACCAATAGTCCTGTCGCTTAACAAAATTTCCGGCCATTTATTAAAAATTCATTAATTCACCCTAGTATTCGTATACCTCTCATTAAGGATAGATATAAAATAGGAATAGACAAAAAAGTTCCTGAACTTATTTTATAATAAAGTACCAATATTTACAAAATTTACATAATACCTAGGCTGGCGAAAAGTGGTTCGCCTGACAAATAAATGGCGTTAGGAACTATGACTCTATAATTGTATGCAAAAGTTCCATCTTTTATATAAATACATGTACAATTTTGTTTCGATCTGTTAATTCATTCGAGTAGTAGCAGCTGGTTAATATTGACGTGTCATAGATTTTTTTAAAATTGAAAAAACTGAATATCGTGCAGTGATTAAATTCTTTGTTTTAGATGATTTAACACCAACAGAAATTCATCCGAAATTATTAAAAGCGTATACTTTACTTTCCACTATGAAAAAATGTGCTGCTCTTTTTAAATCTGGTCGTACAAGCATCGAAGATGATCCACGCGAAGGTCGGTCAAAAACTGCCACAACACCACAAATCACAAGTGTTAGATAATCGACGAGTGAAAGTGCGTGAAATAGCTGAGGCCATAGGCATCTCAAAAGAATGAATTGGAAATATTTTGCAAGAAGAATTAGATATAAAAAACTTTGTACAAGATGGGTGCCGCATTTGCTGACAATTGGCCAAATATGCATTCGAATGCGTATTTTTCAAGTGTGTTTGGATCATTTGGAGCAAAATAAAATGGATTTTAAGCATTATTTCATCACTGCTGATGGAATTTGTATTCATCACTATATAACAGAGCGAAAGAAATGGAATGGAAATGGATTGAAGCTGGCGGAAGTGTCCTAAAGAAGACAAAGACGGCTCCATCAGCAGAGAAGGTTATGGCAGCAGTCTTTTGAGATTACAAAGGTGTTTTTAATCGATTAGCTTCAGAAACAATTAAGTCTGAATATTATTGTAACCTTTTGGATCAGTCGAATGCAAAAATTCGTACGAAATACCTGCTTTAAAGAAGAAAAGAATCAGTTTTCAACAAGACAATGCACTTTTTCACACAAGTGTTTTCACGATGCAAAATTCAACGACTTAAAGTACGAATTGCTTGAATATCCAGCATATTCACTAGATTTGGGTCCCTCTGACTATTATCTGTTTCCAAACCTGAAAAAATTCCGGGCTGGAATGCGGTTTATATCAAATGACGAAGCTGTTGCAGCCGTGGATGGATATTTTGCAGTCCTCCAGGAATCACACGTTAATGATGGTAATTGAATTAATGGAAAAACATTGAAATAAATGTATTGAAGTTTCAGGAGATTATATTGAAAAATAAATTATATTTCACGCCAACAAAAATTTTCTTTCGTTGTTAGGCCAAGAAGTTTCCAGTCCGCCCACAATATGAAAGCTATATTAATAAACAAAAAACATAACTTCTCTGCAAAAATACAAATAAATTTCGTAAGTACACCAGTTTATTCGATTTCGATACAAATAATTTTTATTAGGGCAATGAGAAACAATACCGAAGATTTGTTTTTTTAATAAAAATTATTATGGAAAAACTTCCACAAATTTCAGATACCCAAGAATGGAAACAAACTCAATATTTGTGTAAATAACGATGAAAACTTCGGAATATATTAATATATTACAACTCCCACGTTTTTATTAACTAGCTTACTCACTTTTGTGTAAAATATTTATGTATTCATGATTCTCGTTTATGATTGTACGCTTTTGTTAAACTCTGACGTCGTTATTAGGTGTATTTATGTCTAAATAAAACAGGAGCTCATGAAAGCAGTATGGGGGATTATGTTGTTTACATATAGTAACTATACTCTATTTATTTGAAAGTGATAGCAGTAAATCATCTAGAATTATGCAAATTAGCATCAAGCAGTAGTAAGGGCATACCAAAATATATTTATTTCCAAGATCTAACGCCCTGCCAATTAAAAAGCCAGTCTCGTGAGCGTCTTGACAATTTTGTGTTGGTCTTTCAATGTATGGAACAGCCATCAGGAGCAACTATTAGATACATGGTGCTTTGGCACTATGTTTTATTATTTAAATGATGTAAATTATAGAGCTCGTGCTAGTAGAACCGTGGCTAACTTCCAGTAGCAAATTTGATTAAAAAACGAAATACTCTTTCTGTTGTTAGAACAAAAAGTAAAAGAAAAAGGATTTGATGCAACCGAGTACCTATTTTAGAATAGAAAAACCTTACAGCGGAGCACAGACAATTTAACACCAACAAAAACCAAACACAAAGAACAAGATAATAATTAATGGCGAATTTTAAATTAATTAAGAAACTGTCGATGCTTTCGCAGTGTCTATGAAATACAATGAACGATAAATTGCACAGTTTAGAAAATAAAGATTTTTAACCGTGGCTAACTTCCAGTAGCAAATTTGATGAAAAAACGAAATATTCTCTCCGTTGTTAGAATAAAAAGTAAAATAAAAAAGGGTTTGATGCAACTGAGTACCTATTTTAGAACAGAAAAAAACTTAAAGCGAAGCAAAGACAATTTAACACCAACAAAAACCAAACACGAAGAACAAGATAATAATTAATGGTGTATTTTAAAATAATTAAAAAACTATTGATGCTTTCGCAGTGTCTATGAAATACAATGAACGATAAATTGCACACTTTAGAAAATAAAGATTTTTTGGCACTGAAAACTATGACTTTTCCCTTTTAGACTCTCCTCAAACAGACGTGAGCCGCTACTAAATAATTAAATAATATATACAATACTACAAGAAAGGCGGCCATTATTGCTAAGTGTACGGGTCGCTTAAAGATGCAATTCTATTTGCAAATACAGAGAAACTCCATTTTCCATCCCGAGTAATTCATGCATCTTTTAAAAGGAAATATTCGCAGCAAATGGCCGCTCGTAAATTATTTGAATCTCTCTTGTAGGACTATTACAAGAAAACGTTCATTACGGAAATTTGTTGCACACTTAACTAAACTAGAATGAGTCTACTTTATAACAACGAGTGTTTTAAGGTCTCACACTAATCGTACCTACTTAAGAGCATGGATCAGAAATTTTATTTTTGAAACGTTCGCCATTGTCATCCATAACAGGAATATTCCTCTGACACGTGTTTGTTAGGGAAGAGTATGAGAGAAGAAAATTCTAATTTTGCTTTTGTTCCGAGTCTGATCGGAGTTTTGTATCCTTTTTTTTGTTTTATGAAGCATAAAATGTTGTCATGCGAGGGGCTATTTGCAGATTGTAGCTTAAAATGAAGCAACTCAAAAATCCAGGGAAATATTTCCGTTAATATGAAATTTAAAAAGAAATTAAGCAAATAGCACATTAGCCACACGTAAATTAAGCACTTTAAGATATATGATTTCAGTAGACAGTTAATATTTAAATTAAAATAACCGGTCAAGTGCAAGTTGAACTTGCACAATTAGTGTTCCGTACGTTGATTGCTTTTAAAATAAAAAATGTTATGGTGGTATAAAATGATCAGTGACTTCACAAAACACACCCCAAATGAGTTTTCAACAAAGTTTGTTTCCAATCTTTACTGAAAATTGATGACCTTGAAATTTTTGATGAGGCCATCAATTCCTATAATATTACTAAATTTCAACTTTCTATGACAAATAGTTTTGGAGAAAATCGGGTGTGACAGACAGACAGACAGACAGGCGGACAGACAGACACCGAAGTCATCCTATAAGTGTTCCGTACGGAACACTAAAAAAAGACAGTTGATATTTAAATTTAAAAAAAAAAAGAAAAAAAATATTATAAATGAAATTGCTGGTTTCTCCGTTGTAGATAATTTTAACTATTAATTATCCCTCATAACTAACAATGGGGACTGTGGGTGGGAAGTAAGAAGCTATGGCTAGAAACTCGATCACCAAACTCATTAACATCTGGAAAGGTCCAGCTGTCACAAAAAATACAAGCAAGATTGCTGTCTAGCCTTTAATGCCCCATAGCAACTTACGCATGGGGAACATGGACCATTAATCAAGCTGGTAAAAGAAGAATCGATTCGTTTGAGATATGAGTATATAGAAGAATCCTCAGAGTCTCATATACGGAGCACCGTACTAATGTATCTCTTCTTGAAGAGCTTGGTGTAAGTGACTGTTTTTCAACTCGAAATAATAGATAGTATCTTAAATATTTTGGCTAGATTACGAGGAAAGTGGATGCCATGGAAAAACTTATATTGACGGGGAAGCGGAAGGTAGAAGATTAATGGGACGGTCTCCAATAAGATGGTCCGAGCAAGTAAGATCTCTTCTTTGTATGGATATGCACGAGTCAAGTCAGGTCGCGCAGGATCAAAATGACTGGAGAATAACTGTTGAGGCAGTTACCACATAGTCTCACCGATACTCCTGTTGGGATGAAAGGATTGAGAGAGATGACATATGACACGCGTAAGAGACGTGCTTCCAGTTCGACTTGAAAAACTGTTAGCTTTGTGAACTGTTATTTGTGGTTATTGATTCAAAATGGTGACTTGTAAATAATAGTAGCTTACGATGGAAAAGAAGAAACCGTTATCAAAAAAATATCAAGCGGATGGGCAGAAGAAAATTGTGTAAAGAGGTGTAATTAAGTATTTCCATAATGATTCCTTTTAAGTAAATATTCTAGTTGAAAATGATTATATTAGGGGATTTTACTGCTTGCAGACTCAGAGAGTATACAAATTATGTTTTTTTAAATATTTCCTAAGCATAAGAAAAATTCAAAAAATTCGCTCCCATCAATTTGTTGGGCTTAGAGTCTGCTAAAGGTAAAACCATAATTCATATTTTTTTGCTAAAAACTACAAAAGAAAAATAGATGCGAAGGCATGCAAGTGGATGAAAGTACAAATTTTCTATTTTATCTCTTGGTTCTCTCCAAAAAATTATGGTAAATGCCAACTTCCAATTATAGGATTAAGAAAACTGCATATAAAAAGCGATATATTGCTAAGGAAATATAATTCTTGCTGCAGCAAACATAAATTTAGTATATATATATATATATATATATATATATATATATATATATATATATATATATATATATATATATATATATATGGATTGGCTAGCTACAGATGCCATTACGTCCGTTTGAGCGTGTTTAAAATGCCTTAGACCATTGAAAATTCCGCAGATTGTGAAATGCGCGCTGTAATTCGTTTCTTAAATGCAAGAGACGTAAAAGCGGTCGAAATTCATTGGCGTATTAATGAAGTGTATGGCTATGTAATGTTAAGAAAATGGGACAGAGCATTTAAAGATGGCCGTACAAACCTGCACGATGAGAGACGATTAGAGCGATCGTCCGTCATTAATGATGACCTGATGCGTAAAGTTGATGAAAAAGTTGGAGAAAACAGACTGTTTGTGATTTCATCATTATCTAATGTCTTTTCTCAAGTTTTAAGAAGTGTTCTCTATAAAATTAACGCTTAAATTATCAGAAGTGTGTGCTTACGCTGAGTAACAAAAATGCTGACTGAGGTGCCTAAAACCAATCGTTTAACTAGTGCTTTGACTTTCCTCGAGAGGTACAGGTTTTAAGCCAATTTGTCGCTGGTGACGAAATCTGGGTTGCTCACGTTACATTGGAATCAAAACAACAGTCCATGAAATGGAGGCATTCAACAAGACCCTAGAAAGTAAAATTTAAGCAAACAATTTTTGCCCGAAAAATGATGCACTCTTCTGGGAAAAACTGGGGGTTCTGCTCGTGAATATTTTGTCTCGGGTGATACAGTGAATGCTAAGACATATTGTGATATCTTAAATTAACTGCCTCGTCCAATCCAAGACCAAAGGCCATGCTTAGTAGAGGGACCATTGTGCTTCATACCGAGTTCGCCCACACGTGGCTCATCTAACCCAAGATAGCATCGCGTCATATGGCTGGGAACAATTTGATCATCCTCTGTATAGCCCTGACCAAGCTTTCAGCAGTTATTTGTTCTTATACTTAAAAAACCTCCTCGGCACGACGACACAAAAACGGCCATGCTGCAGTCGTTAGCAAATTCGGCGACAGATTAGAATACAGAAGCTGATCTTACGATACAAGCGCCTCAATATAGATAAAAAATTATGTTGAGCGTTCATGTTAAAATAAAATTGTAAAAAAAAATAAAATAATATCAAAACGGTACTTAATTTAAAAAAGCAAGCCTCATATATATATATATATATATAACCACGGGATATATATATATATATATATATATATATATATATATATATTTATATATATTATATATATATATAAAAGACCCTTTCGCGCAAGAGTTGCTGAGATTTAAATTGGCAGCAACTACTTTTAATGATCAAGAGGACCGCTTCGAATTGATGTTGCCAGAATTCGTGAAAATTATGCAGAAACATAAATTTTAAAACTTTGTTACCTAAATGGAGACCAAATTGATAAAAGTAATTATTGAAAAGTAAATCGATGGTATTGTCTAAAAAAATGACACAGTATTACAGTTCACAACGTCATAATTATATTAATATTTAGCGAGCTTTTTTTGGTTTACCATGTCGAAATTTTCAACATCACATCCTGTTTAAAATTAAAATGATTCATTGTCTGTCCTAAGTAACCAGTCTACCATTCTACAAATCTTTTCTTGAAAATTGGTTCAGATTTATTTGGTTTAGTGCGCAATGAACGGGGGAAGGAGTACAGTGAGTGTACACAGGACAATCCTGTTCGTTTGAAATTTACTTCCTATAGCGCGTACAGAGACTTTTTTGTGTGAGATGGCTTTATAAAAACAATTCTGCCACTATAGGAAAATCTTTAAATACAATAAAAATAATATATCTTGACTTATATTGAAAGAAAGATTACGTTACTTATTACTTTAAAGAAAAACAAAAATATTCAATACACCCGAAAAGGATTTTCTAAAGCCGAATGTCTTTGTACAACAAATCCATTTATTCCTTTGGATAATAACAGTTTTCCTAACCACCCTAGTAATTAACTTCTAAAACTTAGTGGCTCAAACGATGCTCTGGCGATTTCAGGGTTTGATCCTGCTAGAATTTTACGCCATCATTTCCTGGCGAATGGCGTATGTAGGATATCAGCACGTTTCAGCGGCTCTTTTGAACACGACTATTTTCTGTAACGACGTCTGTAATTTGCAATAATTTGGTTGCTTTGTTGTTGTTTGTAATGCGAATTTAAATCTTTAATGGGAATATAATTATTTTAGTTCATGTTATCTATTTCTTTTAACATTAGCTGACAAACTGGGTAGTTCACGGTGTACGTAAAATGTACATGGTTACTGATTAGAAATGCACCACGCTTCTAACTTGTTTATTTCAAGAGTTTACTAAAATATTTAATACAGAAGTTGCAGTGTTTTTAGAAACCATTCTTGATAGAAACAATGTATATATTGCGTTTTTGAGACATGACACAAACTTTATATCTTTTATGTCGAAAGCGCTATATATTATTTTTGGTTTAACATTCTTCTTTATTCTAAAAACGTCAATATATATTTTTATGGTGACCGCGGCCTTAAATATCGAAGAACGGTTGGCGACTGGAGCTTTATTCTACAAGTATCTTCATGGAAAGTATTCGAAGGATTTGGCCCGGTTCCTCCCAAGAGCGTGTGCTTGTTAATTCCTCCCAGAGCGGTGCATGTTAGAAATACACGTTGCGCTAATACTTCACATCTGTATAAGGTTCAGCTTGTTACTCCTCGTACAACGCTTTTCAAGCAGTCTTTTATATGGAGAACATCATCCCTTTGGAATAATTTGCCCAGGACTGTGTTTCCCACCGAGTACAATTTACAGCGATTCAAGAACAACATGAATTGCTTTTTTTACTCAAGTTTTCCGCACACGTGTCGCTCATGTAGCGCTTTAGGAGATTCCCTGCAGCACGTGTGCTAGACCCATAAAAAAAAATGGTGTTATTGTGCAATGTAACAAAGGGAAAAACTCTTTTTCTAATGTTACTGAAGCTATATATATATATATATATATATATATATATATATATATATATATATATATATATATATATATATATATATAATATATATATATACTTTGGCAGTAACACAAATTGACAATGATCTTGATTATGTTAAAAATTTTATTAGAGTATATACGAGTATATATATATAATATATATATATATATATATATATATATATATTATATATACATATATATATATATATATATATATATATATATATATATATATAATATATAACATATATATTATATAGATTTTTTTTTTTTTATGGGTCTAGCACACGTGCTACAGGGAAGTCCCTAAAGCGCTACAGGAGCGACACGTGTGCGGGAGAAAGCGATTCACGTTGTTCTTGAATCGCTGTAGATTGTACTCGATGGGAAACACAGTCCTGGGCAAACTATTCCAAAGGTATGATGTTTCTCCATATAAAAGACTGCT
The DNA here is from genome assembly GCA_019049505.1 of Pachyrhynchus sulphureomaculatus. Taxonomy (NCBI): domain Eukaryota; kingdom Metazoa; phylum Arthropoda; class Insecta; order Coleoptera; family Curculionidae; genus Pachyrhynchus; species Pachyrhynchus sulphureomaculatus. The sequence goes on along the minus strand of CM032452.1, from coordinate 94,183,165 downwards.
TGAAAAGCGTTGTACGAGGAGTAACAAGCTGAACCTCATACGGATGTGAAGTATTAGCGCGACGTGTACTTCTAACATGCACCGCTCTGGGAGGAATTAAGCGGGCCACATCCTTCGAACACTTTCCATGAAAGTACTTGTAGAATAGGCTCAAGTCGCCAACCGTTCTTCGATGTTCCAGCGAATCAAGGTCGTCGGTCAGTTCCGAGTTTCCAATCAGACGCACGGCTCTTCTCTGGATAGAATCCAATAAATGCAGTGTATGTTTGGGAGCGGAGCTCCAAACATGGGAGCAGTATTCCATAGTTGGTCGAATTTGAGCTTTGTAAAGAATTAACAGTTGTTGTGGAGTGTAAAGCTTTCTGGTTCGAAACAATATTCCCAACTTTTGAGAAGCTCTTCTTGCTATGCCTGCAATATGTTCATGCCAGGACAAATTTGCTCCCAAATTAACGCCTAACAGATTGAGTGACGATGTTAGAGGGATGGAGTGCCCCGACATAACTATGTCGGGTTCTGCAACGTTAACTTTTTTAGAAAAAACTGCAGCCTGGGTTTTTGTAGCGTTAAATTCCACTTGGTTACTGTCACCCCCAAGATAGAATTTCTTCCAGGTCTTTGTTAAGTTGAATGACTTCCTGCTGTCTGCGGATATTCGTCCGAGCGTTCAAAGTGAATGAAGAGATAAGTGTACTGTCATCTGCAAAGCTGTACATTGGATTCTCGGTCTTTTCCAGCAGATCGTTAATATAAATGAGGAAGAGAGTAGGAGACAGTATGGAACCTTGGGGCACACCGGCGTTGATACTGAAGGTATTAGAAAGAAATCCGTCGACTGCCACTCGTAAAGAACGCTCTCTGAGAAAACATGAGAGCCACAAACAGAACTTTCAGACATACCATAAGAACGTAGCTTAGCCAACAGCTCATCGTGCCAAACACGGTCAAATGCCTTGGATATGTCAAGAGCAACCGCTCGAGGTTCTCCAAAGTGTTCAATTGCGTTGTTCCAAACATGTGTTACATAAGTCAGAAGATCTCCTGTTGATCTATTTTTACGAAAGCCATATTGGTGATCACTAATAATGTTGAATCCTTCAAGATATTTTAGAAGATGCTGATTGATAGCCTTTTCCATGACTTTCGATATTATTGAGAGTAGTGCGATTGGTCGGTAGTTATTTGGCAAGGTCTTCTTGCCTTTTTTAGGTATCGGCTGAACTGTGGCACATTTCCAGCAGGAAGGAAATATTCCCTTTCTCTAGGATAGATTGAAAAGTCTACAGAAAACTGGTGTTAGTTCCCTCGCACAGTTCTTGAGAACTACGGCAGGTATTCTGTCAGCGCCAGAAGCCTTTTTGGTGTCTAGCTTCATCAAAATACGTTTATGATACGCTGTCTGAAGACAATATCGGGCATCCTTGACTGCACTATGGGAATAGTAGGTGGTGTTTTTCCTTGGAAATCGACAGTAGAATGTGAAGCGAAGAGTTCAGCCAACAAGTTCGCCTTCTCAACAGGTGTCGTTGCAATAGAATTATCTGGCTGTGTGAGTGGTGGTAAGGTGGATTTGGAGAAATTTTGACTAACTGCCTTAGCGACTGACCAAAAGGACCTGGAATTGCCGGGACAAGCGAGAAGTTTGTTTCTAATCCGTTGATTGTGTACCTCCTTGGTTTCGTCGATATATATATATATATATATATATATATATATATATATATATATATATATATATATATATATATATATATATATATATATATATATATATATATATATAATATGTATATATATATATATATATATATATATATATATATATATATATATATATATATGAAAAGTGGAAAACGGAATATGCACGAAATATTTGTCAAAAATATATATAATGGCACGTACAACGAAAACATATGATTTATCGAAGACATAGAGGAATTCCCAGCTTAAATACATTTCCATGAATATATAACTACATATAGAAACCAGAAGATCTTGGTAAAATAAATTATAGAATTTAAAATACTTTGCAGAAACATGTTTTACCAGTGTAGAATTTAACCTCCTGGTAATCTAACGTATGGAACAAGAGGTGCAACTTTTTGGCGCCTAAGTCAGTTTACTCACTGTGGTAGTCAACTTGTTCTGGTATGGCGCTGTATATTTAACAACAGAATAATAGGACCAATTTTTTTTAAACAGCAATTTCAGTGGGACGACATACTTAGATAACATAACGAAAATTGTCGAAAATTCGGTAACACATAATAATAAAGAATAATCTGGCAAGAGAACACTACACGATATTTTCGCAGCAACCGATTTTTTCAATGAAAGATTTTCCTTATGGATTGCCAGACTTGGAAGATTACGATGGTCACTAAACAGCCTTGTTTTAATAGTGTCGGACATTTTTTTATTGAGCTATTTAAAAGATAAACTAAAAAATAACCGGCCAAGTGCAAGTCGGACTTGCGCAATTGGTGTTCCGTACGTTAATTGCTTTTAAAATAAAAATTTTTGTTACGGAGGTATAAAATGATCAATGACTTCATAAAACACACCCGCAAATGGGTTTTCAACAAAGTTTTTTCCGATCTTTACAAGAAATACAAAGAAAAGTGTGCGCAATTATTGCATTATATATATTTTTAAACTCGTGTTTTTACAAGCTTTCATTTGACACCCCACGCGATAACCTGGTAAAAAAAAAATTTCACTTCCAATTTCATCACCCAAAATTAACCTTGTAAATCAAAATTTAAAACTACATGGTTCTGATAAGGCCATCAATTCCTATATTAGTGCCAAATTTCAACTTTCTATGTCAAATAGTTCAACTGTGACAGATAGTGAGACGAACACCGAAGTGATCTTATAAGTGTTCCGTATGGAAAACTAAAAATGGAAGAAAAATGTCCCGAAATTCTCTAATCAATTTTCGTTCATTTGTAATGGTAATAATGATATATTTGAGATCAAATGAATAAACTTCTATTTTAGATTTTGAATTCTCAGTTTTTATGTACTTTTTTGTAATATCTTTTCGTTCACCTTTATTTCAGTTAATATGTGGCTATATTTTCTTTCAAATGTAATTCAGCTAGAGTTTCTTCTTTGCCTTCTATTAATTCCTGTATATTCTCATTGTGCATACATTTTGTTATAATCACTTTAATTATTTTTGATTTATGTCGGCTTTTACACTGCACATAGGGGTCAAAAATAATCCAGACCGCAGATTATATTTAGACAGAAACAAACAGCTCCTAATCTAATTAAGTCTTGCCTACTAATCACCAACATTAAAGAGACTCGCCATGGATTTTTAATAATTTTGAACCAGCAGCGTATCTTGAAAATTTACCCTGGAAAGTTGTTTTTCTTTTGAAAGGTGTTGGTCTTGCAAAACCCTCAGAACTGAGAAGATGCACAACAGGTTCGTAAGGGATCTACGTGCTGTAGGCCTTTAAGCCATCTGTTAATCCTGTATCCAACTTGATAAGTAGATAAATAAATACTGTTTTCTGTACCAAATACGCATACCTAATATTCAATCGGAGGCTGACACAACAGCCACAAGCCGACAAAGGGGTTGGCACAGCCAACACTAAAGGCAGGCATCGCGATTTGCGAGGGATCAACCTCAGACTTTGTGTGGTTTGTTGTAAAACAACTGAAAATAGGCAATGCCCATATTTTATATCTTACCGTTGTGTTCCGCAAGTAGCGGAATATCTTACCGTTGTGTTCCGCAAGTAGCGGAATAAGTACTAGAAAAGTAAGTTCTGTTCTTTTGTTTGTCAATCCATAGCCTAACTGATGAGCTATGATACGGCGAAACTCGTCTCGGGATGGATGGACGAATAAGAGAACAGTGAGTAGACTGCTAAAATATGGGCTTTGCCTAGTTTCAGTTGTTTTACTATGATAAATAAAAATTGTGGCATGTTTGTGTCACGAATAAGTTTTTTAGGTGCTGGCAGCTCTATGAGTTTGGGCTAAAATGGGGCTCAGAGAACAGAAAAAGGTGCTAATACAATAAAACTTCATGGACAGAATTATACAATGTACAGGGTGAGTCAACGACAGAGTAAGGTTCATTATCTCATTTGTTTCGGAAATGACAAAAAAATGTTAAATACAATAGTTTTAGGGAATGTTAAGATGCATAATTTGAAATTAATTTTGAGTATACAGAGTACTTCAAAAAAGTGTGGCCGATATAACATATGTTTTTTTTTAAATGGAACATCCTATTTTCTTATTTATTTTTAAATTTTGCGTAAAATTTTATAACTTTTTTATTAATAATGTTATATACGTAAACCTAGTAGTTTTTTTGAATATTTCAATTTTTTTTTTTTTAAATACTATTTTTCAGTTTTGTAAAAAATTGCCAGTACCGCCGTTGTTTCTGAAGATGGAATACTCATAATTGGTATGAGCGTTCTATAAAGATGAAAAAAAAGATATATGTAAAGAAATTTGAGTTAGATGCTACAGGGTGTTCAAAATAAATTTATGTATTTCGACTATTTTACATTGAAAAATGTCAAATTTTCTGATAGATTTTACAAAAACCTCCAACTTTTATTAAATAAGTCATATACCTATTTCTAATAGTTTTCAATTTATTTTGAATTTTTCAATTTTTACCCTTGTTTTTAATACACTTACGCTATTGTGAAAACATAAACAAATAGTTAATAATAAATTTAATATAGTTTAACTTATCTAACGAATAATTATTATGACGTAATAAATATTTAAAAATATGTTCGTCTACTTGAATACACATGTTTAGTCGTTTTACTATATTTACCTTCACTTTCCTTAGCATAAAGGGCGTTATTGTCCTGTTCGCATTCCGTATCCCATTTTCCATATCTAGTGGTGTAGTAGGGGGATTCACATAAACACAATCTTTAATGTAGCCCCACAAAAAGAAGTCCAAAGGTCACATCATTAAGGGGCCACTGAATGAATCCATCCCTACCGATCGATTTTTGGATCGGTAGGAATTTTACGCAGAATTTAAAAATAAATTAGAAAATAGAAACACATGTTATATCAACCACCCTTTTTTGAAGTACCCTGTATACTCAAAAATAATTTTAAACTATGCACCTTAACATTCCCTAAAACTATTGTATTTAACATTTTTTCCTCATTCCCGAAACAAATGAGACAGTGAACCCTATCGTTGGCTCACCCATTTTGTTCAATAAATATGTACTGCCGGTGTTAGCATATGGTACTGAAACGTGACCTGTAAATAAATTTATAATATATAAACTCCAGGTAACCCAAAGACCAATGGAGAGGAGAATACTACATATTAGAAGACTAAAAGTGACATATATAATTCAACGAATAGCTATATTAAGGTGGAATTGGGCTGGGCATATCGCGTGTCCATAACAGATGGACACGCCGTATGGTTGAAAGGAGGCCTAGAGAACGTAAAAGATAGATCACAAACAACAGAGCTCAATGGAGACAACTTGGGGTGGCTGACATTCGACTATATATGAAATGTCATGGAGATGAAACAGGAAGATCAAACTAATAGCACAATAAATTACGTTATCATTACTTGATGCAAATACAGTAAAAATTCTTTTTTATTAGCTGCAAGGCTTTATAGACAACCATCAGTCATCCTAGTATTTCTCTGAAGTAAAATGAAAAAATTCCAATTCAAATTGTCGGTATTGGATTTGGCAATTATATTTTGTAAGGCATTCACAGTTTAATCCGGATGGCACGCTGATCCGAAAGGCATGCGGACAACCGTTGTCCGCTTTTATTACAACTGATATTGGAATTCCCATTTTTGATGCTTTTTTTTTATTGAATGTGGCATTTTTGTGGAATTGTAGGAAATATATCCTTATGTTTAGTTATGGTAATAAATAAAATTATTATAGTATTTTCTAATATGTGATTAAAAATGAAAATAGCCTTTTTACACTGTGTATTAATATTCAAATTTAAAACGTCTGATAATAATATTCATTTATTTGAAAGATATGTGTAAGGACTCTAAACGCTTTACTTTGGTCAAACCGAATAACAATGAAAAAAATCTGACAATCTACGTAGAGCCGATATTGATATATGGGTCAGAATGTTGGCGACTGACAAAAAAGATAAGCAAAGGATAGACGCGGTAGAAATGGATTGTCTAAGAAGATCAAGTAGAATGAAACAATAAGGGGAGAGGCAGGAAAAATGCATACAACAGCAGAAATAACAGAAACCAGACAGTTAATTTGGTAAAAGCATGTGAAAAAAATATCTGATACTAGATGGCCAAAAGGTGCTTTTAAATATATTCTGTCAAATAGAAGAAAGAAAGAAAGACCAGCTCATCATGGATTAACGGAATAATGACTATAATGACAGACGGAGTTATACATGGGAATGAGAAAGACAGGAAAACATGGCTGTTAAAATGCGACATATGGCAGACGCTATATATATATATATATATATATATATATATATATATATATATATATATATATATATATATATATATATATATATATATCCCTTTGGGAACTTCTAAAGTGCGGATCTATCGATTCGCCTTTGGTTGCTTCACCAACGCCATCTATGCCTTCGAGCGGGAAGCTCGAGAAGGTGCGCTTCTGCAATTAGGTGCCAGCCGTGGTCTGGCCACTTTGTTTGGAAAGACTTTATATAAGTCACCGACAGAGTGAGTGAAAAGAATACCCAATACTAGATGGCCAAAAAGTGCTTTTAAATATATTCTGTCAAATAGAAGAAAGAAAGAAAAACCAGCTCATCATGGATTAACGGAATAATGACTAAAATGACAGACGGAGCCATACATGCGAATAAGAAAGACAGGAAAACATGGCAGTTAAAATGCGATATATAGTAGAAGCTATATATATATATATATATATATATATATATATATATATATATATATATATATATATATATATATGTATATGTATATAAATATATCCCTTTGGGAACTTCTAAAGTGCGGATTTGTCGATTCGCCTTTGGTTGCTTCACCAACGCCATTTATGTCTTCGAGCGGGAAGCTCGAGAAGGTGCGCTTCTGCAAATAGGGGCCAGCCGTGGTCTGGCCACTTTGTATGGAAAGACTTTAAATAAGAGACCGACAGAATGCAGTATAAGCATCTATTTTGTCATGGTTTTCCGTTAGTACCTGGATAAGGAGAGAAATTGTGTTCTTTGTATTTGCTGAACCTAGCTCAACTGATGAGCCGTGATACGGCGAAACGCGTCTTGGGATGGTCTAGCAAATGCAGATAACACTTTTGGGAACTTCTAAAGTTCGGATCTTTCGACGATTCGCCTTTGGTTGCTTCACCAACGCCATTTAAGCCTTCGAGCGGGAAGCTCGAGAAGATGCGCTTCTGCAATTAAGTGCCAGCCGTGGTATGGCCGCTTTGTTGGGAAAGATTTTAAATAAGTCACCGACAGAGTGCAGCATAAGCATCTATTTTGTCATATATATATATATATATATATATATATATATATATATATATATATATATATATATATATATATTGTTTATTGTTCACCTCCCCGTCTGAGTAGGGATTTTACCCTTTTTTTTTTCATATCCTAAGAATACCGGTGGGGATGTTGTAATACCCGTCGTTGTCCCAGTGCCGAAACATACACTTTTGGGAACTTCTAAAGTTCGGATCTTTCGATTCGCCTTTGGTTGCTTCACCAACGCCATCTATGCCTTCGAGCGGGAAGCTCGAGAAGATGCGCTTCTGCAGTGCCAGCCATGGTATCGCCGCCTTGTTTGGAAAGATTTTAAATAAGTTACCGACAGAGTGCAGTATAATCATCTATTTTGTTAAATATATATATACATATATATATATATATATATATATATATATATATATATATATATATATATACGTATATATATATATATATATATATATATATATATATATATATATATATATATATATATATATATATATATATATATATATATATATATATATATATATATATATATATATATATATATATATATATATATATTTTGAAAGATAAGTGTAGTTTCAAGGAGAAGACGGTTTTTTTATTGTTCACCTCCCCGTCTGAGTAGGGATTTTATCTTTTTTTTTCATATCCTAATATCGGCGGGGATGTTGTTATACCTGTCAACGTTGTCCAAATGCCGAAGCATACATTTTTGTATTTCATGGCACATTTTTAGACAATACGTTAGTGCTGCCACAGGCGTTATTGCATTTCGGAAAACAACTACTACCTATGTAGGTGGCCAGGCCATATATACTGAAATAAAAGTAACCGACTTGCCGGGATTGGAACCCGAGACCTTTTGCATCGCAAGCTAGTACTACAGAATATGTCATGCATAATATCGCTTCCCGCCAAATCAATGGAGTGTGGTAAGAATAAGTAGAAAACACTAGATAAATATCAAACTCTGTCTAAAAATTTTAATGATTGCACGCAAAATCAGGTGTTATCACTTACATTTGTTAATTTTAAGATCAGGTTTTATGTGGTTATATCTACAGGGGGTTTCAAAGTAAACATAACTTTTTCAAAATGAAAACAAAAACTAATTATTTTTGTTAAATTCATTTATTATGTCTCCCTCGGACTCGATACAGTGGTTTGCACGGTGAATTAGAATGTTAAATGAGTTTCTAGTTCATCTTTTGAGATCTCCTTCATTATCCTGGTTAACGCCTTTTAGATATTTCCAATCTCCACATAACGCTTTCCTTTTATTGACAAATGAAATTTTGAGAATAGATAGACGTCCCACGGAGCCAAATCAGGCGAATACGGTGAACGATTCATAGTTAAAATGACGTTTTTAGTTCAAAAATCAGTAATAAGCGTCGGATGATGAGATTGTTCATTATCGTGAACAGTCGCCAACTTCCACTTTCACGATATAAGACTATAAACGCTTCACAACCCCTAGATATTACCCAGCATTAATCGTTTGGCCAAGCGAAATGAATTTGTTCTGCACTATACCCTTCGAATAGTAGAAACAAATTGTTTTTACCTTTGACTTCTCCGAACGACTTTTTTTAGGATTGTCTTCGCATGGAAGCTTCAGTTTAGAGCTTCGGCGCTTGGTTTCTCGATCATATTGAAAATACCACATCTTATCGTCAATCACATTTTTGTCCTTTTTTGACTTTTTATTCAAGTCTTTATAATGTTGAATTCATCAGTAAGTTGGGAATGTGGAATCTTTGGCACAATGATACTACTCAGTATATATCACCACTACACCAAACACTTTATTTTTGCACTCGACGCGCGTTTCGCTAACCATGTTAGCTTCATCAGGAGCGATGATTGACTAAAGCTAAACTACCAAATCTACCCTATTTATACTTAGCCTAACCCTTGAATTACTCAAGCGGAACTAATGACAATTAGTTGTAATGATTGTGACAAAAAGTATGTTGGGCAAACTAAAAGGTCAATTAGAACACGATTTAAAGAACATTTAGCACACTTAAAATACAAGAGAACAGAAAAGTCTAGCATTGCCGAACATGCTCTTGAAGCTGATCATACTGTAACATTAGATAATCTAAGATTAATAAAAAGTGTATCTGATAGGAGATTGTTGAACGCATACGAAAGTATGGAAATCATAAAATGTAAAAGTAGTTTAAAACAAAGACAGAGGGCCTATTCCTTATAGTCCCTCTACTGGTTACTTGACCGGAACTGATAGCCTTGCCTATGTCATTAGTTCCGCTTGAGTAATTCAAGGGTTAGGCTAAGTATAAATAGGGTAGATTTGGTAGTTTAGCTTTAGTCAATCATCGCTCCTGATGAAGCTAACATTGTTAGCGAAACGCGCGTCGAATGCAAAAATAAAGTGTTTGGTGTAGTGGTGATATATACCGAGTAGTTGAGTTCATCAGTTCATTTGTGTGCTACAAAACGTGCGCCAGTCTCAAATGCTCAGTCAAAATGCGATGGATTGAAAGCTCCATTCCACTTTCATGTATAGCAAATAAGATTTCTGCCTTTATTGCCTTCGGTTATCACAAATTGTGGTTTACCAACAATCATCACCATAAACATGTTTCATCAATTGAGACGCTTCGGTAACGGTTTAACCAGATTTTAAACAATATTTAATATTCACCCTTTGTTTGATGTTCATTTTTTGACCGATGGTTAAAACACTGTCACTTTAGGTGCAATATCTCGGCTTCTATTAATCCAATTGACCTACCGACTGTTGTGCATTCTATCGGGCGAGTCAATAAAAGCCTTTAACATTGATTTTGCGGCCTCCGTGCCCTGAATGCCCAGATAAGGCCCAAAATGCTACATCCTAAAATGGACTGTTGTTTAACCACTTGAATCAAGTACCATGACATTTTTTGACACTAAAAAAGTCGAGCGCCCCAAAGGGCAGACGCCGCCGAGACCGGATCCAGTTTTAAGGCCCAAAAAAACATCGATCCACTGTCATTTAACCATATAAAATCAATAAATTTAGTTTGTTCTTGATAAAATAAAAGGGAATCTGCAAAAGACAGCAATACTGCAAAGCACACGAATCGTACACTCTGGATATTAGTTTTCGATCTTCAGTTAATATATAGGTCATTACAAAATATATATCTTTGATTGTGTTAGCTGATATTTGGAAATTTATATTAAAATTATATAAAAATAATACTATGTTTGAATTTCCAATATATTTAAAATGACTTGACAATTGTTTCACCATACAATGACTTCTTCAGAAGTGAATTAGAAAGAAAAATGTTTGGTAATAATGCTGGTCATATAGCGCTTAAAACTATCCTTAATTACACAAGATTATGTTGATCGTTTTATTATAATACTAGCAGTGCCCGCGGCTCCGCTCGCGTGGACTTGATTCACTACTATCGTCACTGCTTATTCCTTATGTTACCTAACGTAATAAAATATCTGCCATTATTTCCCCTTATCTCCCATTATTTCCCCTTATCTTCCATTATCTTTACATAATTTCCATTATCTGAGCTTATCTCTGCTCATCTCCCATTATTTCTCCTTATCTCCCGTTATTTCTCCTTACCTTCCATTATCTCACCTTATCTCCCATTATCTAGGCTTATCTTGCAATATTTCTCCTTATCTCCCATTATTTCTCCTTATCTCCCATTATCTCACCATAGCTCTCATTATTTAGACCGCTTATCTCCCATTATTTCTCCTTATCTCCCATTATTTCTCCTTATCTCCCAATATTTACGGTTATCTCCCATTATCTCACTTTATCTCCCATTATCTAGGCTTATATCGAATTATATAGAACATATGTATAAATTTATAAAAAACACGTAAATCGGTTCTCGAGTGATAAGCTCACTAACGGACAGACAGACAGATAGAGAAACGTTGCATTTTATATATATTATATTCTTTGCTATATGATATTGTTCCATATTTAATGCTTTAGGCAGTTTATTGCAAAGAGAACGCGCTAGCGGCAAAGTTTTCGACTTGATTCACTATTATCGTCACTGCTTATTCCTTATGTCACCTAACATAATAAAATATATCCTATAACCTGGCCAGAGAACATATGTATATTTAAAAAAAAAAGCACGTAAATCGGAAAAGTGGTTCTCCAGTGATAAGCGCACTAACGGACAGACAGACAGAGAAACGTTGCATTTTATATATATTATAGATATTCTTTGCTACATCGTATTGTTCCATATTTAATCGTTTATCATGTTTAAAAAAAAAGCACGTAAATCGGATAGGTGGTTCTCCAGTGATAAGCGCACAAACGGACAAACAGACAGAGAGACGTTGCATTTTATATATATTATAGATATTCTCTGCTACATAATATTGTTCCATATTTAATGGTTTAGGCTGTGTATTGCAAGAGAACGCGCTAGCGACAAACGTTTTTCCGACTTCATTCACTATTATCGTCACTGCTCATTCCTTATGCTACCTATCGTAATAAAATATAGCTTGTAACCTGACCAGAGAACATATGTATGTTTAAAAAAAAAAAGTACGTAAATCGGATAAGTGGTTCTCCAGTGATAAGCGCACTAACGGACAGACAGACAGAGATAAGTTGCATTTTATACATATTATAGATGTAATAAAATATATATCTATAACCTGGTCAGAGAACATATCTATGAAGTTAAAAAATCACGTAAATCGGATAAATGGTTCTCGAGGGATAAGCGCACTAACGGACAGACAGACAGACAGACAGACAGAGAGACGTTACATTTTATATATATTATAGATATAGATTATTATTATTATTATTATTATTATATAGCCTGGCCAAAGAATATATGTATGAATTTAAAAAAATACACGTAAATCGGATAAGTGATTCTCGCGTGATAAACGCACTAATGGACAGACAGACAGACAGAGAGACATTGCATTTTATATATATTATAGATTATGGATATTCTCTGCTACATAATATTGTTCCATATTAATAGTTTAGGCTGTATATTGCAAGGGAACGCGCTAGCGGCAAACTTTTTTCCGACTTCATTCACTATTATCGTCACTGCTCATTTCTTATGCTACCTGTCGTAATAAAATATAGCCTATAACCTGGCCAGAGAACATATGTATCTTTTAAAAAAAAAAGTACGTAAATCGGATAAGTGGTTCTCCAGTGATAAGCGCACTAACGGACAGGCAGACAGACAGACAGACAGACAGAGAGACGTTGCATTTTATATATATTATAGATGTAATAAAATATATATCTAAAACCTGGTCAGAGAACATATGTACGAATTTAAACAATCACGTAAATCGGATAAGTGGTTCTCGAGGGATAAACGCGCTAACGGACAGACAGACAGACAGAGAGAGGTTGCAATTTGTTTATATTATAGGTATAGATTATTATTATTATATAACCTGGCCAAAGAATATATGTATGAATTTAAAAAAAGACGTAAATCCATAAGTGGTTCTCGCGTGATAAACGCACCAGTGGACAGACAGACAGACAGACAGACATTGCCTTTTATATATATTATAGATTCTAGATATTCTCTACTACATAATATTGTTCCATATTTAATGGTTTAGACTGTGTATTGCAAGGGAACGCGCTAGCGATAAACTTTTTTCCGACTTCATTCACTATTATCGTCACTGCTCATTCCTTATGCTACCTATCGTAATAAAATATAGCCTATAACCTGGCCAGAGAACATATGTCTGTTTTAAAAAAAAAAGTACGTAAATCGGATAAGTGGTTCTCCAGTGATAAAGTCACTAACGGACAGACAGACAGACAGACAGACAGACAGAGAGACGTTGCATTTTATATATATTATAGATTTACTGACACAGTTATATTAAAGATACAAATCTGTGGTACTATTTCAGAGAAGTAATAAAGAATAAGTAAGGATTTTTTTTTGTATGGGTCTAGCACACGTGCTGCAGGGAAGTCCCTAAAGCGCTCGAGGAGCGGTATGTGGGCGGAAAAAAAAAAGCGATTCACGTTGTTCTTGAATCGCTGTAGATTGTACTCGGTGGAAAACACAGCGCTGGGCAAATTATTCCAAAGGGATGATGTTCTCCATTTAAAAGACTGCTTGAAAAGCGTTGTACGTGTAGTAACAAGCTAAACCTCATACGGATGTGAAACACCAGCGCGACGTGTATTTCTAACATGCACCGCTTTGGGACGAATTAAGCGAGCTACATCCTCCGAACACTTTCCATCTTGAAAATACTTGTAGAACAGACTCAAGTCGCCAGCCGTTCTTCGATGTTACAGCGAATCAAGGCCGCCGGTCAATTCCGGGTCTCCAATCAGACGGACAGCTCTTCTCTGAATAGAATCCAACAAATGCAGTGTATGTTTGGGAGCGGAACCCCAAACGTGGGAGCAGTATTCCATAGTTGGTCGAATTTGAGCTTTGTAAAGAAAAAAAGAAAGGGTGACTAGTTTAAGTCTACCTGTTCGGTTAATAATCATAATCACATTACGCAACCCATATAATAAACGAATCCCATAATTTTGATGATACATTCAAAATCCTACATGTAGAAAATAACTCTAAAAAATTAAATGTGCTTGAATGTCTTGAAATTAACAAACGGAAAAAAAAACTCCAATCTATTATTAAACGAACAGGTAGCCTTAAACCATTCACCCTTACTTTATCTTTATAGTTCTCTGAAATAGTACCACAGATTTGCATCTTTAAAATAAGTTTGTCAGTAAATAATATAACGAAACGATTGCCATAATCTTACGTAATTAAGGATAGTTTTAAGCACTATATAACCAGTATTATTACCAAACATTTTTCTTTCTAATTCACTTCTGAAGAAGTCATTGTATGGTACAACAATTGTCAAGTCATTTTAAATATATTGGAAATTAAAACATAGTGTTATTTTTATATAATTTTATAAAATATATAATTTTTTAAGAACTCAGGTAAAACGAAAGTTGTGTAAAGAACATCGCCTTGATCTAAATAACTTGGAAACAGGAACAAATCTATAAACTGTTGGAAAACAAGTTTATTAAGCTTATTTTTCGAACAAGGGGAATTATTTTAAATGAAAATTAGAACAAACGAAGATAGTACATAATTGGTTACGATTGTAAATAAGTTTTGAGCAAGAATAAGATAAGCGAACTTAATAGAAGAAATGCATTGGAATAATAAAAGAATAGCAGGCAAAAAGGAAATAGTAAACAGTTTTATTTTGATTCACATTCTTTTCGTCTGTTTCAGACAAACAGAACTGAAGTAAAAATGCTCTTAAAAAAAAATTTAAACCTGGTAAAGTTGTATCTCTGGCTCTTGTCAACCCAACATTTGAATGGAAAACATATTTTTTCTAATAATTAAATTTATTTAAAAAGATACATGGACTACGAGTTGTTTTTTTCGTTTAAACTGTTCTTCTTATTTTTGTAATTTAATCGCAGTGTTAATGATATATTCGTTTAAGGAGATAGCAGTACAAATGTTTATATTTCCGCTCTTGGATTGAAAGTTTTGGCAATTTACATCGGCTGACGCTAGGCTATAGGGTTCTTACATTTCTGTTACTATTACGGTTGTGTTGCGATTACTTCTTCATTTAGGTGAGCTGATAATATCTGTAATGGTCCGGTTGTCCGTCATTCTTAGATTTCTGTAGTTTTTAGGCATGAAAAAAACTTTTTCATTTACGTTTATTTCTGGCTAGAGATGGAACCAAAGCAATGGTTCTAGCCATTTAAAATGCTAAGACTCATATTTCTGAAGCCGCGGGAAGAGATGCAGAGATTGACCGTGGTGTTTCTGCTGATTAACAAATTGGATAGGGCAAAAGAGGCAGGAGGAGAAATAAACGCGACAAAGACCAACAACACAATGCCACAGCGTCCGGTATGAGAGAGCGACGGTCTCTTTCCATGTAAAAGAACTCGACTTGGACAAACCATAAGCTGATGAATATAGAGGAACTAGGGTGAGAATGTGATGAAGGTTAATAAATAGGGACAAGGAACAGTGTAAAATATATTTGGTTGGGTATCGGAAGGTAAGGTAGTGAAAACAGGCGTCGCATCTTAGTGCAGATGGACATAGAGGCAGGTAGCGCATAGCTACAAACAAGAAATAATTTCTCCGTCGGTTAATGTCACCTCTATCCCTGGTTTGGCAATTTATTAGGTCAAGTTTTAAGCTTTGAATTATGAAATTTTGAAACAAAAAACATAAAAAATCGTGGTTTTAAAAAAATTGCTCACAAAATTTGTAAAATATTTTTTTTTAATTCTGTTTTAAAAGTACTCGTCATGACTTTTTAGAGACATTAATTATAGGCTCAGTACGAACATTTTTAACCTATCTACTAGTACTATCTTCGGAAGAACTTTCAGTTTTTACGCTGTCTATATCTCAGCCAAAAATTTTTAATAAAAATTTGTTTCCGACTTCGTAGATAAATCCAAACTGACCAACAAAATATCATCAAAATCAGAGATCTTGACTGTGAAAGTATATTAAACTTCCGTAGAATGTCCTATATCTTATTACAAGCGTCTTTTTTACAGATCCGTGTAAAAGAAATTATATCTCAAAATACATTTTTAACCAACAGATTTCAGTGTTATTAAGCTCTAAACCGTCAAAACGATAGATTCGTATTGTGATTCTATTGTGAGAGCTGACGCTTATTTTTTCGCCTAAAGCTAGCTAACAAGCACCCAACGGAGCGAAGCATGCTACATACTATTCACGTAATGGATAGACAGCAGACACAGGTCATCCATTGTCTTGAACGTCCCGAACTTTCAAGGACACGGAAAGTCTTCGCCTCTTTTTCTGGGTTTTATTTACGGACATTAAACATATATTTCCCTTATGTATTTATTTATTCCCTGTAGGAAAAATGTTTTCATATCTAGCGATACGGCTTGTTTCGTATATAAAATCACAGCGTTGTTGCATTTTACAGACTAAACACAACAACTTCGTAATCAAAATTCACTTTTGTGCTACGTCAAATTGTATTTCTGATTCGCCGGAATGGCCATTTATAGTTTTATCAGCGTCAGTAGTAAAAGATTTAAAATTTTAATTATGTCTAATAAACGAAAATTGCAACAGCGCTTGGCATTTATGGCTAGACGCGTAGCTGCAGTGAAAATTTTTCAAATTATTTTATTATAGCTTATTTAATTAAAAGCATTAAAACGAAAATTTACAGTGTCTGTATAAATGCTAATTAAGGAATAAATATACGCTGGAGTGTGTTGTGTAATATTATGTACACGAATACTGTTATTATCAACACAAAAAAGTTCTCCTTTCACATATTTGGTCAATGTGGTTCCATGTTTGGCTGACGGGCCCAAGCCAAGTCAGCATAAACGCTCTTACCATTGTGTATTAAGGAATGACCTGAAAATTTTACATGTTTTCAAAATCACTGACTTCTGAATGTTTCTGTGTATGTTTGAATTGAGTCCTAATTGTACTAAGTGTGGTGTGAATGTTATTGGTATAAGGCCTGTGGCTGATATTATTATTGTAGATTATACAAAAAAGTTCTTTTTCACATTGGTCAATGTGGTTCCATGTTTGGCTGACGGGCCCAAGCCAAGTCAGCACAAACGCTATTACCATTGCGTATTAAGGAATGACCTGACAATGTTACATGTTTTCAAATCACTGACTTCTGAATGTTTCTGTGTATGTTTGTGTTTAGTTCTAATTGTACTAAGTATGGTGTGAATGTTATTGGTGTAAGGCCTGTGGCTGATATAATGAGGGGGACAATGATGATTTTTTCTTGTTTCCATAGCCTTTTTATTTCTGTTGCAAGGTCTGTGTATTTGTAGATTTTTTCTGTGTACTTCGTTTGGATGTTTGTGTCGTTGGGGACAGCTATGTCAATTAGATAGGTGACTTTTCCTTTTTGGCACTGAAAAGTAATATCGGGTCTATTGGAAGGGACTGTTTTATCTATATGGATACTGATGTCCCAGTAGAGCTTGTAATCTTTATTTTCAAGTATGGATGTTGGTGTGTATGTGTAGTAGGGATCTGTGTTTTCTATTAGTTTGTATGTTGTGGCTAGTGCTTGATGAACTACTTTTGCAGCTGAGTCATGTCCGGCTGTGTATTCCGTTCCGGATAATATTTTACATTCGCTTGTTATGTGTTCGATCGTTTCTTTCTGCTGGTGGCATTTCCTGCATCTATCTTCTGTAATAGTTGGGTCTTTCATGATATGCTTTTGGTAGTTTCTGGTTAATACAACTTTATCCTGGATGGCAAGGAAGAAGCCTTCTGTTTCAGGAAATAGCTGCCCAGCCTAAAACCAAGTGTATTATTGTTTTTTATTTACATGATCTTGTTCTATGTGGTATCTGTGTTTTTCGTGGAGTGTTTTTTCTGACTACGTTTTCATCTTTTCCTGTTGTAATTGGATGTGACTGTGTGTCTCTGCTGTCCATATATAGGAGGTGGTTTATTTTTTATTGATTCACTTTTTGGTGTCTGATGTTGAAACTATGCTCTGTTCTGTTTAGTGTATTTGAGAGTGGACTGAGATAGAGGCAAAACCATAGAGCACTGAGCGAGTCTCCCTGAAATATACCTCGTCTGATGTACAGTTCTTCTATTTAGATGCGTTCGGTTTGTGTTTCTAGGCATATTTTGGTTTTCCATGTTTTCATAAATTGTTTGAGGTTTTGGTTGATTTTGTAGATTTCTAGGGCTCTGATTAAAAGTTGTGTGGTATGGAGTCGAAGGCTTTTTTATAGTCTACGTAACCGATGTGAAGGTTTCTGTATTCTTTTCTAGTTTGTTCCGTAATTACGCTATCTATGATCAGCTGCTTTTTGAATCCTCGGCTATGACAATATTGATGTCTATTAGGTGTTGTTCTAGTTTCTTGGAAATTGTGGCTGTGATGATCTTGTATAGGGTAGGAAGACAGGTGATAGGTCGGTAGTTTGACGGGTTTGTGGTGTCTGAGCTTTTGGGTTTGACTTATATTATTCCTTGTGCAAGGAAAGTGGTGAATGTGTGTGGTTGTAAAACGGCTTTGTTGATTTGGTGTGTGAGTGCTTCATGTGTGGTGGTAAACTGTTTGTACCAAAAGATTTGTGTATTGCATATTCCAGGGTATTTTTAGTTGTGTGCGTGTTTGATTATTTCTCTATTTTCTTGTGTAGTTAATGGGGAATTTTCTTGTTCTGTCACATGTTTATGTTTGTCGTCTTCGGCTTTGATCCAGGGGGTGTTATAATTGTGTATTTTAGGTTCTGATCAGTTACTTTTTCAATAATTTGTGAGTTCTTGTTTGTTTGGTGGTTCAGTCACTGCTGTCTGTTCGTTGTACATAGTTTTTCGGAAGAACTGTTTTTCGTTTCTTCGGAAGAGGTTGTTGGTGTCTTTCCTCTCGTTTGATTCTTTGTATCTACAGAGTCTTGCAGCATATACGGATAGCTTTTGTTTCAAAGTATCAGGGATTTCTGGCAGTGTACTGTTGGGTGACTTGGATTTGATCTTGTCTACACCCTGTGTGACACGTTTGGACGGGTTCCCGTTTATAAATTGGGGAAGGTGTTCTAGATCTCTCCTGATGTTGTTGATTTTGTTTTCTATTCTTATTTGCCATTTGAATTTTGGCTTTGTGCTGTTGGGGTTTCTTTGTCGTTGCGGAAGTTTTTCATTATTTTGTGTCAGAGTGGTGATTGCTGCTGCATATATTATTGTGTGAATGTCTTCGATTGTGCTTAAGTCTGTTATGTACTGGGGTATTATGTGCTTGTTTTCTCTTATTATTATTAATATTGTTGTTAATTTGGCCACAGGTCTTGAGTACTTCTTCTAAGACAACATTATCTCATCCCAGACTTAAGCACCATTGTATATTCCCTACGAATTTTTAAATAATCAGTCCGTGTGGTTGCAAGTAACACAACCTTGTGCATTGTCTGAAACAAATTCTTCTTAAGATTCGAACGCTTGATGTTTTATATAAGATTCATAGGTATAGCTCTCGTTTTAAATAAAATTTAAAAAAAAATGTTAAACCTATTTGTTTCCCATTTTCTTCCCATATATCAATTTAAATTTACAAAACTTTTCATTGTATTTCTCCGTCTGTCGGTGGTGTGACGTACTTTCATCGACATTTTCCTTTGGCGACCCCATTTGAAAATCGTACGTGATGAAGGGTTATTAATCGGGCTTGTAGCATCTGTATTTGTATAGTACTGACTGGTACCTTTTTTTAGTCAAAACGATGTTACGTCGTCTACTTGGCATGCTACTCAATGATGTATGGAAAATTGGACAACCCTATAGATCTAAAACTATAGGTTTATTATTTGTTGGTCGAGTTGCTTGCTTACATCCACCAGATCTCTGCTTCCTTGGCACCGAGGGACCGTTATTTTTTTAGTGGTACTGAGAGCATCGTGTTTCTGTACATTAGTAAGGAGTGTTGCAAGTCTGATCTTTTAATTATCGATGTTGGTATTGTATTGTCCCAGTTCTTCAAGCTGGTTTTACATCAAGGTGCGAAGATATTATTATTAATATTATGTTGATGGTTTTGGACGGCTCTGATATGGAATGTACTTCGACTTTTGCTCTTCTCTGTTGATCTTAGCTCGACTGATGATTCGTTATTCAATGAAATGCGTCCTTAGATCAAAAGATCAACTAATTTTACGATTATGAGAAAAATATGGATAAGCTTTAGAACAAAGTATTACGGATAGCATGGAAAAAATGTCAATTTAATTTTTTTTATTTATTAAAAATTAAATCTAAAAAGACAGAAAGTAATAAAACCATTACTTCTACTATAAATATTTCAATACGACCCTGCGTTTAAGATTCAACCATCTTATATTGGTATGCGGGCTTGCAAACGTGTATCGTCACGTGGACCGGATAACGAATCCAAAAAGGGCCGGGAACTTCATTCAGTTTGATCCTGAGGCTGACAACATTCCAAGGAATCGCGTCCGAATTCCACGGGATAAAGTTTAATGAGTCCTGGACCGTGTGTTCTGTTTCGACGTCGGAACGTGAAAGTGTTAGGAATGCGGAGGTTACTTTAAATGAGTAGTTAGGTTTATTTTAATAAAATGTTGGTTGAAAGCTCCTAAAATGCCTAATTTCTATTCGAAAACTTGTACAATAGTACATTTAACGAATATGAAATATGTATGAAAAAAAAAGTCATACAGGTGAACATCAACACTCCGTAGAGCACTCTATCATTGACAGAGAAATCAACGTTCTTGCTCTAGTTTTCCGGTCTTATAAACGGAAGATTAGATAATAAATCAAAATATACGTATACATTAATAATACTAACATAGATACGGGTTATGACCTGCATCAGACTTGGAAATCGACGCTAGGCTACGATTCAGTTTTTCATTGTTTTAATATTGAGGAGTAACTAGCTCTGAAGCTGTTTCGTCCAATTGTAGGAAAAACCTCCCAATTTTGCTTCAGTTTGGCAAAGTCTAATCTTAGAAACCATAATGGCTTACAGTTTTAGGCAGTTTCTTTCAGTTATTTTACATAAACAAGTTTTGGTAAGGAGGAGTCACCAACGGAAGTTGCCGATATTCTCTTAATGAGATCTTAACCAGACAAATAACCTCTTTTCGACGGAATCTAAAAATAACAGAGTATATTTGGAACAATGCCTCAAACATGATAGCCGTAAATCATCTCAAGATAAAATTGCTTACAGATTCTTGTTAAGGTGATATTTCCTAATTATCTAGGGATATTGGTAG
Source organism: Pachyrhynchus sulphureomaculatus (assembly GCA_019049505.1). Classification (NCBI taxonomy): domain Eukaryota; kingdom Metazoa; phylum Arthropoda; class Insecta; order Coleoptera; family Curculionidae; genus Pachyrhynchus; species Pachyrhynchus sulphureomaculatus. Next base: position 94,161,807 of record CM032452.1, on the reverse strand, counting down.
TGTTTGAGCATTAATGGTAAATTAAGAAGCAACCTTAAAACTTAACTGAATGAGCCAACATTTTATGAAGATCTATAACTCATTCTAGGTGAACAATATAAAATATAATTCTTTTTACTAAAATTTTCCTTCTCCTTCTTCTTCCTCTAGCCATGCTCTCATTCTTTGGATATAGGCCTCTCTCATGTGTTTCGATATGTCCCTGTTTTGAGCAATTTAATACCAACTAAACACCGCTGATTTTTTTATATCATCATACCAACGTTGTTGCGATCTGCCAGTACTTCCCCCCGCGGGTTACTTTTCCGCTCCCGTTATCAGTATTTCTGCTAACATAGCCAGCCCAGTCCCAATTGAGGGACGATATCGTTTCAGTTATGTCGTGAACCCCTGTTTTTTTGTGTTTTGATATATCTAGGATTTTCCTTTCAATTGGTCTCTGGTAAGCTTGCAATTTGCTTATAAGTTTCCATGTCAGAGCCCAAGTCTTGCGACCATATATTGTTACTGGTAGAATGCATTCGTTATATACTTTACTTTCAAGTTTTAAAGGAAAAAGACTTGCTTCATTTTACCGTAAGCCGCTCATCCCAAGCGTATCCTTCGATTGACTTCTAGTTCTTGATTCACTTTTCCGATTGTAATTTCGTGTCTCTAATATACATATTAATCCACCCTTTTCACTTGTTGCCTGTGTATGGATATTCCGTCATTAATAGTTGTTTGCTTGTTAGTCATAAATTTGGTTTTTGTGATGTTCATCTCTAAATCGACCTTTTTTGCTTCATTTGTAATTCTTGGAGCATTTCTTTCAATTCGATTTCATTTTAGGCAAAAAGTGCGATGTTATCAGCAAATCTTATGTTGTTGAGTCTCTCTCCGGATAGGTTAAGTCCCCTGTTTTCCAAGTGAAGGCTCTTGAAGATATCTTCTAATACCAGGGTGGATATTTTGAGTGATATGATATCACCCTGTCTAACACCTACCTTTATTTTTACTTCCTCGATATCCTTATATAATCTCACTTTCAGTGTTGATTGTTCATTGATATTTATCAGTATGTTAATATACCTTTGATCCACTCTTGCGGTTTTCATCGCTTTCTCAATTGCTCAGTTTTCTACTATGTCAAAAGCTTTTTGGAAGTCTACAAGTGCCATCCAGGCTGTGATATTATATTCAGTTACCTTTTGTATAAGTTGTCTGACCGTGTGTAGATGTTCGATTTTATTTTCCTTATTATTTTATAAAACCATGAATTAATCGATAAGATTCAAAATGTCAATCTGTCCAAACTTTTAATGTTGATAGCCTTTGCTGAAATCAATTATTTTCCAGCATTCCAGTTAAAGATTCAATTGTCTTTGAGAAATTTTTTCCTTCAAAGGACTGAAAGGTAAAAAAAATATGAATCTTTATCATTATGACCAAAACAAAACTATAAGCTGAAATTGTTGAGTACTTTGGAGTCGATCAAGACTATTTTTTGTAAGGGTGATGGTTTCCAGCCCATATATACCTGCTGGTAGGATAAAACTCTCATACATTTTTCTTTTTAAGATCATGGGGATACTTCTGTCTCTTAGAATAAATCGAAGCAGTTTAAATGCAGACTAATTCAACCGTATTTCCGTTGTTTGATTGTCCTTATCTGTCCATTCTCTCGATTTCTTCCGTACCGATCTTAATTTGTGTGATTTGTGGGCGTAGAAGGTTTATTTTCTTGATGTTGTTAGTCAATCGTCACTCCTGATAACGTTAACATGGTTAGCGAAAAGTGCGTCGAGTAAAAAATAAAGTGTTTGGTGTAATGGTAATATATACTGAGTAGTGTCATTGTGTCATTTCCAACATGTTTACCTACTCTTTGTGAAGCTTGATTAAGTTGTTATATTATGATTTTTAGTTCTTTTAAATCTTTGCTAATCAATACATCATCTGCGAATTTCAAGTGATGTAGATACATGATATCGATTTTAATTCTATTTTAATCCCATTTAAGGCGTTGAAACACATCCTCCAAGCGTAGGTAAATAATTTTATTGAGATTGTGTCGCCCCACCTAATACCTTTCTGATCTTTATGAGTTCTGTTTTTTGATTTTCATCTAATTTAACCGTTAACGTAGCATTTTCATATATGAATTTGAAGAGTTCAGTATATCTTGAGTCTAGTCTGGCATGAGCTAAGCACTGCATAATTGCCCAGTGTTTTAGGGGGTCTAATGCCTTCTTATAGTCGATAAAAGCTAGGTGGATGTAAATAGTATACTCGGTCACCTTTTCAATTCGTATTCTGTTGCTTCAAATCCCCTGCGAAAGTCCGCCTGTTCGACTGGTTGGTAGTTGTCCTGTTTATTTGTTAGACGGTTTGTAATAATTTTCATAATCATCAAAATTACTTAAATACTGAACCGCACTAGTCAATCGGAACTATGCAATTCTCAAGCATGATGAAGGTCGACTATATACGAAATGAATCACTGTAAATATTTGGACGAGTTGGTATCGTTCGTACACTTTTAATACTGACTTTTAAAACTAATATTTTTTCCTTTCCTTACGTAACTTTTTTATTGAACGGAACAATTATAAGATCACTTCTGTCTGTCTGTGCGTATGTTGTGTCTGTCCGTCTATCACACCCGATTGTCTCCGAAACCACTTGACATGGAAAGTTGAAATTTGGTACTAATATAGGAATTGATGGCCTCATCAAAGCCGTGTAGTTTTAAAAGTTAAATTTGACCTAAAGGGTTAGTTTGGGGGGTGAAATCGAAAGTGAAAAAAAAATGGCCAGGTCAAATGAACGCTTTTATAAACACGAGTTGAAAAATATATAAAATGTAATACTTACGCACACTTTTTTGTATTAATTTATAAAACTCTTGTTATCTCGAAAAGTACTAATTAAAAAATTTTGAAAAAGTTCTGGAATATTCTCCACAAGGTGTAGATGGAACGAAAATTATCACGAGTGCATTACTTTTAATAACACAGGTCTGCAACAAAAATGCTGTTTGGATGTTTTCAACTGGTTTCTATGTATTTAGGTGATCTGAAAACTAAAAAAATACTCAAAAAATTCCAGAACGTCAGGTTATTTTGCAAAACGCAAAATTTTATTATAAAAAACGGGTTTTTTTTTTTTTTTTTTTTTTTGGCTAACTTGAAGTCATAAATAAATAAGTACAATTTTATTTTGATTACTGTTTTTAAATGTATACAGACCATAACTATCATTACTTTCTAAATAAAGAACGCCCTGTGTGAGCTAAATTAACAAACATAAACGTTGTAACCAGAACGTGCGCGCTCCGATAGTGTAGAAAGTGGCGCGGTACAATTACGTGTTAACTCGTCATTGTTTTATAGATCTTGGTTCAATATAGTGCAATGTCATCTGCGCGGAAGTGTGTGAATTCGTCTGACAGTTTCTGTTATATTTGTGGCGAATATATGGTATTAAAGCAACAACTTAATATTACGGACTTTGTAAAAAAAGTATACTTCACGTATTTTGGTTTAAAACTTGGAGATCAGTATAAAGTTTGGGCACCTCATAAAGTCTGCAAACGATGTGTTGAAGACCTTCGAAATTGGTTTAAGGGCAAGAAAAAAGCTTTCCGATATACGATTCCTATGGTATGGCGCGAGCAAAAGAACCATAGTGATGATTGTTACTTTTGTTCATGTAATGTGAAAGGGTATAATTCAAAATGGAAGCAGTCTATTTCATACCCCAATCTGCAATCAGTATTCGTTTCATCCCTCATGGGACCGAAATACCAGTGCCCAAAGCCCCTGCTTGGAAGAGATTCCAGTTCTGACGAAGATGGTGCTGTACCTGAATCCGATGACAAGTCAAGTTTTCAATTTGAAGATGGCAGCAGTCCGAAATTGTTTTCCCAGGGCGAGCTAAATGGTTTGGTAAGAGACTTGAATCGTACCAAAAACGCTGCTGAGTTGCTTGGATCAAGGCTCAAAAGCAGGAACTTACTTTTGTCGGGAGTGTCTTCCTCCTGGTTTAGATATCGTGAGAAGCAGTTCACTTCCTACTTTGCCCAAGAGGACGAGTTGGTTTATTGTACCAATATTGAAGGTTTGATGGATACATTTAAGATCTCATACGACCCAGCACAGTGGCGTATTTTCATAGATTCTTCAAAAAGAAGCCTTAAAGCAGTTCTGCTTTACAATGGCGGTTTCTATGCTTCCATTCCTGTCGGTCATTCCGTACACCTCAAGGAAACCTACAAGAACTTGGAATTGGTTCTTTGCAAATGAAAATATAAAGACCACGGTTGGCAAGTGTGCGGTGACTTAAAAATCTTGGGCATGTTGCTCGGACAACAATCTGGGTTTACCAAATTCCCTTGCTTTTTGTGTCTATAGGGATAGTAGAGACCGAGCAAATCACTGGACCAAAAAGTGTTGGCCTCCGAGGGAGCTCAAAGTTGACGAAAAGAACGTCCTGCATGAAACTTTGGTGCCCCTCATAAAGTTCTTCTACCACCGCTTCACATAAAGCTGGGATTGATGAAGCAATTTGTAAAGTCACTTCCAAGAGATGGAAATTGCTTCAAATACTTAATATCAAAGTTTCCAGGCCTCTCGGAGGCAAAGTTGAAGGAAGGTATTTTCGTTGGGACCAGATATTAGACGGCTTATGGCTGATCCACAATTCATCACAACCATGACGGATCCTCAAAGAGAAGGGTGGATTGCCTTTAAAGAGGTCATAGAGAAATTTTTAGGCAATAACAAAGACCCTAACTACAAACAAATCGTCAAAAGAATGTTAAAAGCATTTCGAGCTTTAGGTTGCCTAATGAGTTTAAAAGTACATTTTCTTCATTCCCACCTCGACTACTTTCCAGAAAATTTAGGAGATCTGCGAGAAGAGCAAGGTGAACGATTTCACCAAGATATTAAGGAGGTGGAAAAAAGTTACCAGGGAAGATGGAGCGTCTCAATGATGGCAGACTACTGTTGGACGCTTCAGAGAGACCTTCCAGATGCTTCCTACAAGCGAAAATGTACCAAAAGGAGTCTCACTGGGAAAAAGAAATGTGTTTAGTGCTTACTAATGAATGTATTTTAGATAAAAAAATAAGTTTTGTTACGCAATTATAAATTAAAAAAATTTTTTTTTAGTCTTTTATCTTTTATTTTAAGATGATAACTTGTTTAACATAGATACCTACATTGTCAGAAAACGTGATGTTCTATGACAAAATGAAAGTCATTTTCGGATTCAGTACACCCAAAAACATAAGAATTACTCAAAAAAACAAAACAGCTCTCATTTTTTTTTTGCAGACTTGTGTAATTTATCTGGTATATGAAAAAAAAAATTCAGAACCATCAGTTTTCAGTAAAGATCGGAACAAAACTTTGATGAAAACTCAATTGAGGTGTGCTTTGTGGAGTCATTGATCATTTATAGCTCCATACGGAACACTAATTGCGCAAGTCCGACTTACCCTTGAGCAGTTATTTTTTTTAAATTAAGACCTGAAGGGTTTTGTATGGCAGGAATAAAAACCTAACTACACGTCGAATAAAAGAAGTAGAAAATAATAGAAATTTAATTATTGACTAATTTTATTCATACTTGAAATAAATAGTTTCCAAAATGTACCAAAGAGGGGCATAATTACTAGACCTCATAGATAAAAAAGTAAACCCGTATTTCCTGCAAAAATTGAATAAGAACTCTACTCGTGTATTTACTTTAAAATTTTCCAGCTATTCATATTTATCATTCTATACTATATATGCACAAACCGGAACTAAAACAGAAGATATCTAGAAACTTGGCTCATTTGCGTAACACCGCTTGTGGTGATAATTGCGGCACGAAGCTCAAATGAGAATTCCTAATTTCAATGGTTAAAGGTCCTTTGTAATAACATAATTAGATCTTCAGGTTAAACTTTAAATCCTTGGAATAAAACTGAAAACTTTGTTAATAAAGACGGTATTTTCAAACTTAGCGTAGGCTTAACAAATTAACTTATTTCTAGTATAAAAGTTATGGTAAAGTTATTTACTCAGTTTGCCTTCCTTATATAATCGGTATATACTTTTAATGAAGTCGTTCTGTAATTATAACGCACAGTAGAGTAAAATAAACGAAAAATGGAAAAAACATAAAGTATTTCAGTATCAATTAATTATTTGTGGTGCCAATTCCAATATTGTTTTCGTACTGAATCGAATAGAACAAAGTCAATAGGACCAACTGGCTGCATGTTATGCCAGTTTATTCAGTGTTATTACCCATAAAACATCGATTAATTTCAAAATTAGTGCAATTTTTAATGTATTTTCGTGTTTAAACGAAATATTTTAGTCTTACTAGGATGAACGAAAATGAAAATACAGTAAGAATACTATTTCAAATCCAGACACTTTATTTAGGTAGGAACCAGAGATCACTGCTTAAACACCATTTTTGTATGGAAATGTTCTTTAGGCTAGTGAACTCTAAATTGCTTATAACACTTTTCAGTGGTTTTTATTTTTTAAGCGAACATAAGTACATTACCTTATATATTATATTATCAATTTTACTTCCATCAAAATGGAAGTATAGTAATATTTTTGATTTTCTTAAATTTTGAAGACTAGCTCACTCGCCTCCAAAGAACCTCTTATTTGCTTGGATAGCAGGTACTATGAGATTCGATATCCCGCAAAGAACACCAGCTAATATTATCGAAAGCGATTTCAGTTGATAGTCCTATAAACAGGGGACAAAACTCTATCTGTGCAATTTTCTAATCTTAAAAAATTATTTACGGTACGTTCATAGGACTGGGTATAATTTTCTGAAAATATTTTGATTTTCTTGAGTTTTACAACAGTATACGAAAATTTTGAATGTAGTATTACTTTTTTTCCTTTTCAGTTAAGTTTAAATTCATCAAAGGCATCAATCAATTTTTTTTCTTCAAAACATTACATATGGCAATTGGAGGGAGATTCACCGGTAGTGACGTTTGTAATCTTTAATATGAATTTTCACCTTCTTTAAGAGAATAAGTTATTACGAAGTCGTTCAGGGTGCTATTTACTTATATATAAGGATCCATTAATATGGATTACAAAATTGATTAGACAAAAAAATTGCGAATTTTTAATCTAAAGTTTTCCAAATTTACAAGTCAAAAGTCATTGCAACAACACGCGTTTCTTTACGAGCGATACATTACAAAAAATTAAAGTAGTTAATCAAGAAGAAAATAACCGGTCAAGTGCAAGTCGGACTTGCGCAATTAGTGTTGCGTACGTATTGCTTTTAAAATAAAAACATGTTGTTACGAAGGTATAAAATGATCAATGACTTCACAAAACACACCTTAAATGAGTTTTCAACACACTTCGTTTCCGCTCTTTGTTAAAAACTGATGAATTTGAAATTTTTGTTGTTTTTTATACACCAGATAAATTATTAAAAGTAATGCACTCGTGATAATTTTCGTTCACCCTGTGGAGAATATTTCAGAATTTTTTCAAAATTTTTGGATCAGTACTTTTCGAGATAAGGGGGAGGCAGTGACTTTTGACAATTTTTTAAAAAGAATACAAAGAAAAGAGAGCTCAAGAAATACATTATATATTTTTTTGAACTGGTGTTTTCACAAGTTTTTATTTGACACCCCATTCAATGGCCTGGACACTGTTCTTTGTTTTTCTGGAAAATATATATATAGGAATGATGTATTTTCTTTCTCAATTTCTGGATATTTGTCCTCCTGTTATATATATATATATATATATATATATATATATATATATATATATATATATATATATATATATACATTTATATATATATATATATATATATATATATATATATATATATATAATATATATATATATATATATATATATATATATATATATATATATATATATATATATATATATATATATATATATATATATATATATATATATATATTTATTTATTATTACCTCATTCCCAAAAAGAGTTGCATAATTGGTGAATTGATGATTCTCTGTTTATTTTACAATTAATCATTTCACAACCTTTAATTTTATGAGATACCTTTATTGCGTGGTAATCATAGTGTGAATATCGTTGTTCTATACACAAATTGCATTATTTTAAACAGTTATTTAATATTATCTTTTTGCTTTCCTATGCAATTCAGAAAATGTCAGTTTCATCTCGTGTTTAGAGAGACCGTATGTCTTCTGTCTTGTAAAACTCTTATAAATCTAGATGTTTTTAACTCCAAGTTTGCTGGAATTATCTTTTTAGTGGTAGTTCCTGCATTGTCCCATCTTTTTAGGTCGTATTTTATAGTTTTATTATTTTTCTTTTTAGAAATTACCTTCTAAAATAAAAATGTGCCAAGTTTCCCCTCCAAAGGATTTGAGACATTAGCATTAGTCGTAATAAGGTAAAAACAAACTCCAACACGGAATAAGATAAAATATGCCCTTTAGTTAAAGATCGTTGACGTTTCCTTTTTTTTTTGGCGGATGAGGCTGTTTTCAAGTTTTATGAGGTTCTTGTTATTTCTCTTACTTATTATTAAAAAAAATCACCCCCACTTTTTGTATTGCTTCAGATTTCCAGAAGTATATTTGTCTGTTTGTCTGTCTGTCAGTCTGGATTTTAAACTCGGGATAGAGAAGAAAATAGATTTTCAGGAAAATATTCCTTGAGCATCAATACACGTTAGTATTATTAGCATTATAGGATTCTTTCCTAGTTTTTGGTTGTTGCTTTAAGAAGTATTTATAGTCGTAATTACTTATGTAAGGATAGAGTTGGAAGAAAAAGTATCCTCGAATATATCATTTCATATCCTTTTCAGTATTCTTTTCATCAAGAATTCCTAAATTCATTTCTCTTTTTTGAATTTTTTTTTGTATTTTAAAAGAGACTGTGGTATAGAATAAGCTAAAATATATAAAGGACGTAGCATAATTAACGAAACAAATGGATGCCAAAAAAGAAGTTTATTCAATGACAATGAAATCTACTATACGTTACTTTTCAACGCAGTCTTCGTCAACATTTAGATACTTTTCCCATCGTTCTGTGAGTTTCTGAATTCCTGTAGTGTAGAATTGTTCACCTTGCTATCTGAGCTAGTCGTATATAGCTTTTTTCAGCGCTTCATTATCTTAGAACTTGTGCTACATAAAAACTTTTTGGGCGGGTCTGGACTACAAGGTGGATGTGGCAATACTTCCCAACCCAACTTTTTGATCGTCTCTAGCATTTCTGAGCACACTTTTTGAGAGAGAAGCTTGACATGTTTTTCTTGTCGAGGATTTTACATTCTATTGAAGCATCTATCTATCTGTTCACAGTACGTTGATCTTCTAAATAATCATCGATAAATTGGACTCCTGAGAGTCCCAGAACATCAGTTTACCGGCAGACGCGTAAGTTTTAAATTTCCTTAGGCTGTATTTGTCCTTCCTGCCTGAGACTACGAAAGCCTGTATTTTTTTCTCAGATGCTAGAACTTCTAAGATCGATCAATCTCAGGGGGTAGTTCCCCCCTTCTAGGGATGATTTTGGCCTTTTTAGGACGATGATTTAGTTGCCTTACATTATTACTATAGTTTTACCTAATTTCAAGATCCAAAAAAGAAAATCACACTATAAATCTTTTTTTTAACTGCGGATTCGAGTTCAGCATCGTAATGTACATTAGATCTATGTATTGTATATGTTCGTAGTAATGAACTTTTTTTGTGTGTAGCTCTGTTATTGAACAAAACCGCACAGTGGAAAATAAGTGGAAAAAAATTTCAAAACACTTTTAAAAATTATTGTTGTTAATTTTTATTGTAGTTTAAATACCAAATTTTCCTACCTTGACAGACTTTTTTCCAATAACGTTCAGAGAAGAATAAAAACGGCCCCCAAAGTAGCCCGAACCAGAGATCACTTCCTACACACGATTTTTATATGGAAATGTTCCTTAGGGATGCTCTAAATTTCTTATAACGTTTTTCAATGGTTTTCATTCTTCAAGGAACTCGTCAAAATTAAGCAATCATACTGCGGACATTAGTAATTACCATATATATATATATATATCGATTTTTATACTTCAACGAGAACTGGAATGGAAGTGTGGTAACAGTTTTGATTTCCTTGAGTTTTGAAGAATAGCTCCACTCGCCTGCAAAGAATCTCTTGTTTGCTTAGATAGTAGGTACTATGAGGTTCGATATATATATTTGTCTTTAACTATAAAACATTTTTTTTTTTGGTGTAGCACACATGCTGTAGGGAAGAAGTCCCTAAAGCGCTACAGGAGCGACACGTGTGCGGAAAAAGCGATTCACGTTGTTCTTGAATCGCTGTAGATTGTGCTCGGTGGGAAAACAGTCCTGGGCAAATTATTTCAAAGGGATGATGTTTTCCATATAAAAGACTGCTTGAACAGCATTGTACGAGGAGTAACAGGCTGAATCTCATACTGATGTGAAGTATTAGCGCGACGTGTACTTCTAACATGCACCGATATGGGAGGAATTAAGCGGGCCACATCCTTCGAACACTTTCCATGAAAATACTTGTAGAATGGGCTCAAGTCGCCAACCATTCTTCGATGTTCCAGCGAATCAAGGCTGCCGGTCAGTTCCGGGTCTCCAATCAGACGAATAGCTCCAACAAATGCCGTGTATGTTTGGGAGCGCAGCCCCAAACATGGGAACAGTATTCCATAGTTGGTCGAATTTGAGCTTTGTAAAGAATTAACAGTTGTTGTGGAGTGTAACGCTTTCTATTTCGAAATAATATTCCCAATTTTTGAGAAGCTCTCCTTGCTATGCCTGCAACATGTTCATGCCAGGACATATTTGCTCCCCAAATTAACGCCCAACAAATTGAATGACGATGTTAGAGGAATGAAGTACCCCGACAGGTTCAGCAACGTCAACTTTTTTAGAAAAAAAAACTGTCGCCTGGTTTTTGTAGCGTTAAATTCCACTTGGATACTGTCACCCCAAGATACAATTTCTTCCAGGTCTTTGTTAAGTTGAATGACTTTTTGCTGTCTATGGGAATAGTAGGTGGTGTTTTTCCTTGGAAATCGACAGTACAACATGAAGCAGAGAGTTTAGCCAGCAAGTTCGCTTTCTCAACAGGTGTCGTTGCAATAGAATTATCTGGCCGTGTGAGTGGTGGTATGGTGGATTTGGTGAAATTTTCACTGACTGCCTTAGCGACTGACCAAAAGGACCGGGAATTGTTGGGACAAGCGAGAAGTTTTTTTCTAATTCGTTGATTGTGTGCCTCCTTGGTTTCGTCGATAATTTCTTTGCATCTATTCCTGGCACGAAAAAAGGTGTTACGGTTTATGGTGATAGGATTTTCACGCCATTGTCGGTAGGCAAGTTGTTTAGAAGCAGCAGCTTCTTTGCGTTTTCGGTCAAACCAAGGCTTGTCGCTGGAAGGGCATTTCTTCGAAAATCGGATGTAAGCCTCCATACCAGCCAAAATAACATCGGAAACCTCCCTGGCGCAGTCAGATGGGTCGTTGGATCGAAAACAAACGTCTATCCAAAGGAAAGTTCGAAAATATTCCATGAGATTTTCTCATTTAGCAGATTTGTAGTGCCAAATCTTGCGCGGTTTAGGCGCCTCTCTGTCTCTGATTGGTAGGATACTCGATGTCAAAAGTAGTTTATGGTCAGAAGATTTACGCTGACCGTGTAAATCTCCAGATTGGTTTAAAAACAGATCAAGAAGAGTGGCGAACTCCTCGTCTCGATCAGGGATCCGTGTTGGTTCGTCAATAAGCTGAGTTCAACCACAACTGATTGAAAATGATTCGGCTTCACGATCTTGCTCGTCGGTAGTATTTGAATATTTCAGCCAGTTGATGTTGTGTACATTAAAGTCACCCAGGATGGCAATGATATTAGATAGACAGACAAACAAATTTAGTACAAAAGAGCTTTTACTGCCTTGAATCAAGAAATATGGGGTGAAAATTGTTTAAAAATTTCGTAATATTAAAATATTCCAAATTATCAATGCAAAATATCAGATTTTATTTTATTAAAATCAGTTGAGTGGGATTTTTGTATTGCAATTCTCTTTTGCAGGGGAAGTGTTTTTTACTTCTATTTGTCTAACATTTCTATAATGCGAGATCTTTTCCAATTCTTAGCTGAATGAAAATATATAAATCGCTTTCCGAAATAACCTCAATATACGTTCATATTCGCAACAAGAATCTTAACATTTTATTTAAAAAACATATCTCATAAAAATGCCCGTGCAGCATATTCCGGCAGTGCTTATATTCTTTTGTATCGCATAATTTCACGCTTGGCTTAAGGGCAAGCCATTATAGGCCCGCTTTCATCTCGCATAAGAAATACGTAAGAAGCCACGTTATGCATATGTGTCCCATCTTATGAAACCCTTATAAATCTGGATGTTTCTAACCGCCTGTTTTGCTTAGATTATCTTTTTAGTGTCAGTTTTTGAATTGCTCCATCCTTTAGGGTCGTATTTTATGATTATACCGTTAGTTTTTATTACATGGTAAAGTAATTTCGAAAGCAACGTCTTTTCTATTAAAGACCTATTCACCATATGTCGCATTGATGGTAAAATGATTCTAAATTTTAATATTATTAAATTATAATCCCTGATTATATAACATGTTCTGTAATGAAACTAGAATTAAAATAACCGGTCAAGTGAAAGTTGAACTTGCGCAATTAGTGTTCCGTACGTTGATTGCTTTTAAAATAAAAAATGTTGTTACGGTGGTATAAAATGATCAGTGACTTCACAAAACACACCCCAAATGAGTTTTCAACAAAGTTTGTTTCCAATCTTTACTGAAAATTGATGACCTTGAAATTTTTGTTTTTTATTATATACCAGATAAATTATTAAAGGTAATGCACTCGTGATAATTTTCGTTCAATCTACACCCCCTGGAGAATATTCCAGAATTTTTTCAAAACTTTTTGATCAGAACAGTACTTTTTTTTAAAAATAATACGAGAAGTGTGCGCAAGTATTACATTGTATATATATATATATATATATATATATATATATATATATATATATATATATATATATATATATATACTTGTGACAAACAACTTGTATTCTTCTTAACAATTAAAACCTTTTTTAGTAAACAATGCATTAAACACAGCACATATGTAATAAAATCTCACCTCACTGTTTTTATTAAATTGAACAGTTACAAAATCTAATTGTCAGTAATGTTTGGCAATATCAATAAAAATAGGGCACTTTTGGCATTACCAATTTGCAAAATTTCACGAAAAATTATTGATATTGGCAAAATATTTCCAGAGTAAACATTCAAGATGTCTTTTTGACATTTCACCTATGGAGGTCATGGGTGTATATCGTCTCTCTTCTCTTACTTTTATAACTCTCTTTCTCTCTCTCTGATTCAGGATTACACACGGATTGTTGACTAAGCTACACGTTTATGCTATATAGAATAGATTTTGTTTATAGTTCTTGTGTTTCCCTAAAGGGTATTCTCAGTGGCGTAGCTAGGGGGGACGTCGGGGGCGGTCCCATCTCTTTGGGGGTGACACCCGATAGTGAAAAAAAAAATTAACACGAAATTGTTTACACCATACACGAGCCTGTGTCATTTCAGTTCTCATTTCTTTCGTGATTTGTGTTTGACGTCAAGTGAATTGTTGTTATTTTAAAAGTGTTTTACAAAAGACTTAAAAAGATATCTTACAAAATGACAAGGTAAGTTCAATTTTTTTTGTAATAACGAATAAATGCAAAACCTGAAGACAGTTATTGCAGAATCGATCGATAACTGACTGAAAAAGATCAATTAAGTAACAAAATAAATTCGAAAAAATTATTATGTTCAATATTAGGACATATATCCAAAATCTGGTTTGAGGGTTACTAAAAATAAAGATGGTATCTTTGGTGGTATTTTTCAGTAATACCTGTATAACCTGAAAAAGTATCGTGTAGTTGTGATGTGATTTTCTTAAGAGAGGTCGTTTTTGGCGGAAACAAATTCAATAACGATAATTAAAAATAAACACGATATTGATTTAGGTTGTAAAAGTATTCTATAATATACTGAAAAAAAATATTTATAACATTTGGCGGCCGTCAAGATGCCACCCTCACGTATCTAGCGTAACGGTGTTGTATCTATTCGTTAACACAGTGTATTTATTATGAAATATTATGTGTTCTACAAATAATTTAAGACATCGACCTGTTTAGTAATTGTACGTGTCCCCAAAAAGAGAAATATGCCTCGGGGAGTTCATACATCTGAAAGAAAAAGTGGGTTTCAGCAGAGAAAAGCCAAACAGGCTAAAATGGATGTAGTTCAGAGCATGTCTGGAACCATTTTTAAATATGTTACAAAAACTGATGACAGCCAAAGTTCATTACAAGAAATGGATTTCCGCGATGATGTAAGGAAGGATAATATTAGCTCATCTTCAGGAAGCAACAGCAACATTACAGAATTAATGATGATAACGAATGAGAAAAAAAAAACTGAAAATGACAGTGATAATACTAATAATGCTTCTACTATCGAGCACAGTATTTGTACGGATAAAACACACTTCAGGACTTGAGGGATGTCTCACATTGAGGTCATAAAAAAAGGAAGTGAACATTTTCAAAACAGAGAAGGATCGTTTGCCACTGTATCCAGACACGGGTTAAAAATAAAAGGTGATGTTCGCCATCCAAAAAACTGGTTTTATAAAGTGATGCGTAATGGCGAAAAAATTCTGCGGTCATAGATGGTTTTTTCTCCAATAACTAACAACCTATACTGCTTCTGCTGTCGTTTATTTGCTGTCACCAACAGTACTAATACAAAAGCAAAATTTGTGACCGAATTTCAGAAATGGTGGAAACTAAATCCCAAAATATCCGACCATTGAGACTTCAAGTGAACATGTGGAAAATTATGAAAAGTGGAAAACTTTGGAAATGAGGTTGCAACTGCATAAAACTATAAATGACGCAGCCTCGCAGTTAATGGATACTCAAAAACAGAAGTGGAAGCATCTTTTATCTCGATTATCGAATCGGAGGACAAGGCTCTTCAATTAAAGATAATTTTTTAGAATTAGTTAAACTACTATCAAAGTATGATGTGGTGTTGAAAGAACACAGCTTGAATTTGAAGCATGGTAAATCACCAAAAATATCATATTTGTCACCTGAAATACAAAAAGAGTTCATAAATGTTTTAGCGAACCAAGTAAAATTTAAACTTGTCAACGAAATTAAATCGGCTAAATATTTTGGAATTATGTTTGATAGTACACCTGACATTTCACATACTGATCAAATGTCTGAAGTGATTCGTTATAAAAATTGATAATAGAAAAGTCAAAGAAGTATTCCTTGGATTTTTTCCTTTACGTGGAAAAAAAAGTCACTGATTTAAGTGATGAAGTTCTTAAGAAGCTTGAAAATGACGGTTTAGATGTTATGTTGTGTCGTTCCCAAATTTTGATAATGCAGCTGTTATGAGCGGCATACATAGAGGAGTATTCTAAAAGCAAAAAACAACAAAGCAATTTTGTTGGATGTATAGATCATTCAATTAATTTATGTGGCTTACACTCATTTGCACAAAATGTATCTTGTGTAACATTTTTCAGAACAGTGGAGACCATTTTTACATTTTTTTCTGCTTTCACTAGCCGCTGGGAAGTGCTTCTTAAACACAGCAAAGCATCTTAAAGGACTCTCAACAACGCGTTGGAGTGCTCATTATGCTGCTTTAAAAGTATTGGCTGAAAATTTTGATGGGATTGTGGCTGCAATTGAGGAATTATGTGATCAACAAGAAAATTTAGACACCAGAGGTATTGATCAAGTAGCTATAAAAATCGAGGCACTTCGTCTTTATATTGTAGAAGAGGCAATAGATCTTGCTGTGAAAAAATCGAAGGACTACGACATTCCAATAGAAAGACGAATTCATCGTAAAAAACAAATGGCCGGTCAGTTGGCCACTGATGCAGGACTCACACTGAGAGCTGAACTTCAAAAGGATATGTTGGAATGTCTTGACCGATTCAGTATTGAATGTAGCTTTATTGTTCGGGGTTGTGCAGACAAACACTTTACTTTTGGCAAACACTGAAGAGTTGAAATTAGCTGTATCAAAATTTACTGGTTTTTATGATGAGGTATCAGAAACAGAACTCCTCTTAGAAATACCAAGATTGAGAAGACATTTAAAAGCGGCCAATGTTACAGTTTCTAATTGGGTGTCTCTAGAATTTTTGAAATTTATCGTGGAATATGATTTTACAGAATCTCTTCCGAATCTTATGGTCGCACTAAAGTTATTTATGACCATTTGCAAACTAAATTTAATTAAAAATTACTTACGGGCAACAATGACCGAAATAAGACTTAACAATCTTGGCATATTAATAATAGAACACGAGGCAACACAAAATATAAATTTTGACGATGTGATTTCCGAGTTTGCAGCTGTTAAAGCTAGAAAGAAGAGATTTTAAGCGTTTGTTTTTTTGTGTTTGTTAATTATACTGTCATGCTTCTTTTGCCATACCCAACTTTCACTTTCATGCATCAATGTGAAAGAATGTATAATTGAAGCAGTATTATTATTATTATTATCATAATATTGTAACTTAATTATAAAATACTCTCATTTTTATTAATTAAATAAAAACATACTTTACGTTTATGGAATTTTTATGAATTTTAACAGTTTTCATTCTTGGGGTGACACCTAAATATCCGCACCAGGTGCCACCCATGCTAGCTACACCACTGGGTGTTCTTTAATAGTGAAGGTTACCGGTTTCTTTCGAAGACCTTCACAATCAACGCAGGTATACTGCAAGGCATTATATTGTTTCCTACTTTTTTTCTTCTTTACATTAACGACCTGCTGGAGAGGACCAGAAATTCAATGTGCAGTTTTACCTATGACAGTATGCTTGTTTCTTCTTTTAGCTTAAACGCTGGAACATAAATTACACGTGCAAAAGTCCTCAGATTGCAGGAAGTTGTTTCACTTAACAAAGATCTGAAAAAACTCTACTTTTGGCTTGCAGTGACTAACTAGAATTCAACACTGTGGAAACCTAGTCGGTAGTTTTTTCTAAGAAAGGTAACATTACAAAATCTGATATATGTCGGGACGCTCCATTCCACTAGGATTGTCACTTGCGTTAACTTGGGAGCCAATATGTCACTTCTCGTTAATTCGATATCTTTTCAGAGACAGTAATCATTTCATTTAATATAATAGGCTACAGTATTAAAATTTTGAACGTTAATTTTAAATTTTATTGGTTAAACTGAACGTTAATCCGTTAAAAATAATTTTCTTGCTGTCGGTTTCATTAACTACACTACAAACAGCCATTTTGATTTCCGCCAGCATCGAGTCAACAACGGTTTAATCTTTTATTCATTTTATTTTGCACTTTACAGAATAATTTATAATTGGTGACAAATATTCGTTTAACTTTTGTTCTTTTATGGAGGTTTTGAACAAAACGTTTAAGAGACTTACGTTGATAAAAATTCAAAACTTTCATCGATAAAGAAATTACTAAGAGCAATTTTTATCGCACATGACAACATATTTATTGAATAAATTACACAACATCAATAATAATATTCCACATTAGTGAATTTGGTTTCAGCGAGATGCTGTTGCAGCGAACGAATCAATCCGTTAATATTAAACGTATTTAATTTTTTCTATCAAAAAATATGACAGGACAAGCAGAAAGTGTGTCATTTAATTTTAGTATTTGTAAAATTGTATGTGTGTCTACTAGCTTTTGAAAAATTATCTCTTCGGGAAAGGATTGAAATCATTTTAATATCTGGTGATAATTATTAAAGTTAGGGAAATGTTGTTAGACTATTTAACGAAAGGCATCTTGGTTAAAATGTTTATCATTATTCGATAGTAGCAAGGCTGTTAAACATCATTAAAGAACATGGTTCTGTAGATAGCCGACGCAAAGTCCACCTGTCTAGGCCTGTTACTAACGAAGAAGCAAATTTTAGTGTAATATTATCGACTGTTGAAAATCCTCAAATGGCGCCATCTGAAAGAAGTGAACAAGTTGTAATCTCAGAGCAGCCGATCAGAGTTCTAGTACAAAATAAATTTCGTACTTAGAAACTAAAAATTATTCACATTTTACAAGAAAAGAATTATGATCCTCCACTAGATTTTTGTTCTTGGCTACAAGAAAAGAAGGAACTAGACATACATTTTTACCAAAAGCATCCTTTTTATTAATGAAACTACATTTTCTTCTAAAATCGAATGGTGAGCAGATGAAAACTAAAAATCTGTACTAGTTTAAAGCGAACGTGTGGTGTGGATATGAAACCCCCAAATTCTTGGCCATTTCTTTTTCTGACAAAGTTTAACTTCGGAGAAAACTACTTGCAATTCTTAAACACAACAATATTTAATTTTCTACGTGCATTTTCACTTCAGCAGCGCAGGAGACTATTTTTTCAACAAGTTGGTGCAGCCACCTGAAGAACAAAGTTTATACTCAGAGACTTTTCGGAATTATTGAACATCTGAAAAATACAATAGTACAGTGCGTAAATAGCGTTACTTCGCACATGTTAAGAAATGTTGCCAAAAAATTACAATTCGGTCCACAAAATTGGGTTGTGGGCACGTGAAAATGCAAATCAGATACTTTTTAAGTTTATAGTTTTTTGTTTGCAAAGTGTCTGTAATCTATTTACTTTTTTTGTGCTGTACAGTCAATATTTTTGTTACCTTTAGTAAATGTTAATTCTTTTCCTATTTTGCAATAAAATTGTGATGATAGAGTGTCACTAAAAAAACAAATACCTCAAATTGCATGCTATATGGTAGAAATATTCGATAGTTTTCCGTGCGACAATGCGGTTTTGCAAAAATCATCATTTTTTAATTATTGGTTATGACAGAAGTAAAACATGGCTTGAAATTAACAAATAAATTTTTAAACTCTTCTGTCAATCTAACTAATGCGTTTCAAATTCGAGAAATAAAAATCTCCTTGCCATCATATCGAATCGATCTAAAATGTTGCTCTTTCTCTCGCTTCGTTGCTCGGCTTCGAGAGTCATGACCTCTATTGCATTGTTACACAGAATTTACAACAGCACTCAGGCTTCCCTATCTTCGACACTCCTCATCATCTCCGGTCACTCCAAGTGCATTGTAGACATGATCAGATCGATATGTTGGGAGATCTACCTCTTTTTCTTCTACCATCGACTTTTCCCTGGATCAGCAACTTTTTCGTGCCATCTCTCCTTATTATGTGACCAAAGAATGATGTTATTTTTCTCTGAATAGATGGTAACAGCCGGTCACGATTTTGGATGTTAAGAACGCTCAGCACAGACGCATTTGTCCTATGAGCTGTCCAGCATATTCTAAACATCTGCCTGTAGCATGTAGTTTAGAAACGCTCCAGTCTTTTACAGCATGCTGCGTTAATACTCCATATTTCGGCTCCGTATGGGAATATTAGTGAATAGACAAGCCTTTTTTAGTCATTTTATTTATTCTGTGAACTTTCCATCGTTTGCTTAGGCTTGTCATTGCAGTTTTGACCATCGCCATATTTTCATTTCTTCTTTGCAGCCCCCCTTGTTAAAAATTCTGGCGCCTAAGTATCTTCTATCTAAGTGTCTTCAGTGGTATATCGTTGATTTTGTTGAGAGAAGGAAAAATTTTAGCTCGATCTACTATAAGAAGAGAACATTTCTTTCGATTCAGTGAAAGGCCGATATTTGCGCTATTTTTTTGATTCGATGCAGCAGTGTAACCATTTCTTCCTCGGAGCTAGCCATTATTGTAGTATCATCAGCGTATCTTAAGTTCGAGAACTTAAGATACGCCTCCTACTGATACCCTTTCATTCCACTCTTCCATCGCTTTACGGATAATCCATTCACCATATATATCGAAGAGTAGTGGAGACATGATACAACCCTGCCTCACCCCTTTTCCTTATTGGAATGGCTTAGACAAATTTTTCTCAACTCTAACATAAGCGATGTTGTTGCTGTATAATTTGTGGATTCAGAAGACTAGGTGGTCTGGTGTCCCCATTTTCTTGAAAAATTCTCCATAAGTGATCCTACTGTACTGTGTCGAAGGCCTTTGTTAATCAAGTAAACGGAACACGGCGGGAACATTATATTTGTAGAACTTTTCTATCATTTGTCTCACATTGATTAGCTATTCTCTTGTGCCTCTACCTGGTAGAAAACCTGTCTGTTCTTGGGGAATCTGAGGCAAGAGAATTGGTTTCAATCATTCTTGGATGATCCGGAGCATAATTTTGCTTGCATGACATATAAGAGAGATAGTTTGGTAATTTTTATAGACGTCTCGTGGGCCTTTCTTGTGTATATATATATATATATATATATATATATATATATATATATATATATATATATATATATATATATATATATATATATATATATATATATATATATATATATATATATATATATATATATATATATATATATATATATGTATATATATATATATATATGTATATGTATATATACATATATATATATATATATATATATATATATATATATATATATATATATATATATTGTAACATACATTTTTTCCTAGATTTTAAGAACATGTTACAATACCGTTTTTCTTTCTATAATTTATATTTTATTACATTTTTATATTTGATTAACCAGTGAGTTTAAATTTTTGAGCAGTGTAACTTAACCAGTAGTGTATAGCGTGTTGCCGACTTAACTTATTTCATTAGCACTGAATGCGTCCGATTTGTTAAAAAAGACGGACATCATTAGTCCTTGTCTATCAAGTCACGAGTTTAATACTCCCGTCTGATTTTACGCCCCGGAAGTGACCCAAGAAGTAGGGAGGAGATAATAAATGGCCATTTGGAATTTTTCGAGGCTTTTTCCTCCAGCATACCGTAGAGGCTTTTTCCACTGTAATGCAGTAACGGCTTATTCCTTCATCAGGCCGTAGTTGGCTTTTTTCTTCCGTCATGCCGTAGTGCAGTAACGGCTTTTTTTTATCACCAAGTGTAGTTTCTAGGTCTCAAGTTTGATGCCTTTTCCCGATCTTATAATATTCTGCTTATACTAAGGCATTTCAGGTCAAAAAGTGATTAGCTACCCAAATGAGGATGGGAGAGTAGTGGTTGAGACAATATTTTTGATGAGAATCTCACCAGGAGAGGCCAAGCAGTTTATGGAAAACCCACGAGGAGAAGTCAAGCAGTAAGTCAGTAGTACATCAATTTAAATATCTCGCTTTCTGTCTACAACGTGTGTTTCCAACGATTACTCAACACGTGTAATCCGTGAAGTCGATTTTACAAACTTTTGTATCGTGTTTTTTAAAGCCATTTATTAAAAACTTAATAATTCTAATATAAAGACTCTCTGTAAAAGGGTGCACTCGCCTAGTATAAAAGGTTATTTATTAAGTCTATGTAATTTTAAGAGCGTAATACGAGGAAGAATTTTTATTTTGTTAATACACTTTTTTATTTATGTGTAGTGTCTCACTAAACTCCTGCTCTTTCTTTCAGGACGCAACGGTTGTACCCAATTTAATTTTATTTAAACAAATAAATAACTTAAAAGAAAATACAAAATATAGGTTCGGAAGTACTGCGAGAGGTTACTGTAGAGGAGGTCAATAATGCACTGAAGGAAGTGAAGCGTAACAAAGCAGCAGGTCCTGATGGTATTTTATCGGAAATGCTATTTGAGGCCGGAGAGGACTTAAAACAAGAACTGGTCAAACTATTTAACACGTGTCTAGAAACTAACAAAATACCAACATTATGGCATACATCAGAAGTAATACTTCTACACAAAAAGGGAGATATCAAAAAAATACCGCCCGATTAACTTACTATCTCATATTTATAAACTTTTTACTAAAATCATCTCCAGTAGATTAAAAAATAAGTTAAATTCTTACCAGCTATGCGAACAGGCTGGTTTTAGAACCGGCTACAGCACATGTGACCACTCACAGAAAATGAGAAATATCCTAGAGAAGAGCAATGAATACAATTTTGACCTTTAGATGGCCTTCATAGACTATGAGAAAGCTTTTGATTCTGTCGAAATGTGGGCAATCAATGCATGAACAATTGTAGAAATGATTCTAGATACACTACCCTACTCAAAGATATATATGAAAACGCAAAGATTTATATAAAACCTAGTACAGAACATATACGTATAGGAAGAGACCTAAGATAGGGAGATATTATCTCTGCTAAGCTTCTTATTACGGATCTAGAAGACGTATTCCGCCAACTAGATTGGACAAAGAAAAGCCTAAATGTAGATTTTAGGTTCGCCGACGATATTGTAGTCATCAGTTACAGTCACGAGTTACAAGAAATCATAAATCAGTTAAATTATCAATTGAAGACAATTGGTCTTAAGATGAATAAAAGTAAGACAAAACTATTAACCAACACTAATACTAACATAGTTATAAATTTGGAAGGAACAGGTTTCGAGACTGTTAAGGAATATGTGTATCTGGGGCAAAAAATTGCTACGACGAGAGACAGTGTCTGGGATGAAATGTCAAGAAGAATTAGGCTTAGATAGTGCGCATTCGGGAAATTAAGCTATATATTCAAAGATAAAGCAATCACAAATAAGTTAAAGGTCAAGGTTTACGATCAGTGCATCCTACCTGTAATTACATAAGGCGCTGAAACTTGGACACTGAATAAAGCCGATATGCAAAAACTAGCTCCTATCCAGAGAGCACACGAAAGAGATGATCGGGATAAACCTTAAAGATAGAAAAAGAAGCAAGTGGATACCTGACCAAATGAAATTAAAGGATATTATAGAGCACGTAGCAGAAAGAAAGTGGAAATGGGCTGGACAGGCAGCACGCACGACCGATGATCGATGGACCAAGCGAACATTAGAATGGAGACCACGAGAACAGAAAAGAAGCGTAGGACGTCCCAAAACAAAATTGCGAGATGATATATAGAGGGTTGCGGGCATTGGATGGATGACAACAGTTGCAAATAGATTGAGATGGAAATTCAGGGGGAAGGTTTACATCCGGCATTGGATAGAATTAGACTTATAGTGATAGTGATTTTCAATAAATTTTGAGTTTGATACAAGGTGCCATCGATTTGATGGTATTGTTCGGCATACAGATCTTCGAAGTCTGTTACGAGAGCATGGTGATCGCTACCGCACACTACCATAAAATGCAATTCTAAATACTTTTTCCTAATAAATGTGACTTCTAGAACTTTAGAAAATTTAAATTTCCCGCCAAACGATAAATGATAATCGGCACTGTGTCAAGTGATGTAGAATCCACCTATAAACTCATTTTTCTTCTAAATTTAATAACAAAGAAAAATTTAATATGTCGCACACTTTTTGCCGGTCACGGTATAATTACACATTACGAGGATGGATTGAGAAGTTCGCCGCCTAGTCAATAAAACAAAATAAAATATGTACAAAAATATTTTTATTTTTCGATGTAATCTCCACCTAGCTCTATGCATTTCTCCTACCTGCTTTCCAGGCTTCCACACCTGTTTGAAAAAAAAGATTCCTCAAGGTCTTCAAAATACTGGTTAACTGCAGCTTCGACCTCTTCATTTGACGAAAATTTCTAGCCACCGAGGTGTTTTTTTTTTAGGTTTGAAAATCCGAAGGTACCAAATCAGGAGAATAAGCCGGGTGGGGCAGCAATTCGAAACCACAATCACGAATTTGAGCCATAGACTCAACTTTCTCAATAATCCTGGGAGTTTCTTTCTATAACTTCTTGACGTAAACGACGCAAAAGGGTGCAATAGTAAGGCGAGTTTATTGTTTCGCCTTTCAGAAGGTAGTCCACCTTTGACATCCCAGAAAACTTACGCCATCACTTTTCCAGCCGACAGAATTGCCTTCGCTTTCTTTTGGGGTCAGTTCACAAGATTTTTGCCACTGCTTGGAGTGTTGTTTTGACTCTGGAGTATAGTGGTGAACTCAGATTTCGTCCAGTGTCACAAACCTGTTAAGAAAATCTTGCGGATCAGCTTCAAATATTTCCAAACATTCGCGAGAAATCGTGAGTCGAGTTCGTTTTTGTTCAACTGAAAGCAATCTGGAGACCCACCTAGCAGAAACCTTAGAAAATCCGAGTTCGTTGGCAATGATGGTTTGTGTTCGTTCATACGAAATGCCTATAGTGTCTGCAATCTCACTGATAGTTAATCTACGGCCTTTCAATATAAGATCACACAATTTACCGATGTTTTCTGCAGTCGTAGACGTCGTGGGCCGGCCGGAGCGAGGGTCATCTTCGATGCTCTCTCGTCCACGTTTAAATTCTGCAACCCATTTTTCACAGTGGTATATGACGGAGTAGATTCCCCTAGTGTTGTTTTCGTATCATCACGGATCTGCTTTGGCGTTAATCTTTTTTTAAACAGGTACTTGATGACAGCACGTTCTTCAATTTTTTCCATTTTTCTAAAAACGCTGCACTTGGTCTCACTAAACTCGTTCTAACCTAAAAATCACAAATTCTACAGCAACAAAATTTTAGACTGTGACAACCCAAGAAAGTATGAACTTATACTGCACTGACTTAGCCGTTACTTGATGGAGATCCATAATAACTAGGAATAAAATTTTAAACAACTGTTTAAGATCACCACTTGTCAATCCATCCTCGTATAATTTGTTAAAGCAGACTCCTCATTCTTCATTATAAATTTTCCTTGAAATTCTGTTCATAAAATTCAATTAAGCGTATCTAGAATCAAAAGTTTTTAGCTCGTTTACCACTAAATTATATAGTCTGTTCATTTTTTGCCTGATGAAAACTTTAGCCCACGAAAATTGAATAATAAATCTCGAGATATTTCTTGAAGTAACCAGCTGCTTTACACGCTTCTGCAGTCAAACTTGTAATTGTATTTTGTTTTCTTAAACTAGAAGTTTTAATGAACAATAACTATGGGAAAGCAGGAGGTGGAGTGGGTTTTAAAAACGAGAAAAGTTCGAAAACTATCAACAATCCTTTTCAACCAACAGAGAAAATTTTAATGTGGGTGTCCTCACTTCATTTGAAGAATTTTTTAAATAATTTTCTTAGCATTCCTTTAGAGAAAAGTTTCTTTTAATTTTATATGGAAGGGAGATATTATGAGGCTTCGTTAGGTGAATTCTTTACTTCACGTAACTTAATGAAGTTATTACAGTCACTCGTCATTGCTTTCAAGAAGGGATAATAAATGGAAGACTCCTGAAAACCTTTTTTTTTTAGTCTCAAGCTAACACCTACGCGTTTCGTTCATTTAAAGGATTATTTTCAGGGTTATTGCCTGTTAATAAAAAGGGGATACACGTTACTGTGTATATATGTTAGTTTGCATTGACTCTCTATATTGTTTTTTATATGTTATTTTGGTCTGTGTGTCATAAAAGAAAGCATTAAACAGGCGGCCCTAGAAGCATTAGGTAAAGAATACAACGAGAATAAGAAACATAAAATTAGAATCTGTGAAAAAACCAAAGAATCATAAAGGAGAAAAAAAGACTATACGAAAAATGGCTGAATACAAAATCAGAAGTAGATCTACAGAAATCTAAAGAGAAAAATGCAGAAACAAGGAGGATGATAAACAAAGAAAAGAACGAGAGATGGGAAAAATCGTGCGAATATGTAGAACAGTATATAGGAGGAACTAGAAGCACAGAGTCATGGAGAATAATTAAAGCATTAAGGACCAACAATAGAGAGAAGTCGTATATAGAGTATATCCCAGAAAGCGACTGGGAGGAATATTATAAGAAGCTCCTAACAGAAGACAAACAAGAATTCCAAGAAGAGAACCCTGAAGAAGAACAGAATAAGGAAAAAAAAAGAGATAGAACTAAGCTATGAAGAAGTAAAGAAGACAATAAAAACACTCAGAAATAATAAATCTGCAGGGCCTGGAGGTGTGGTAAATGAAATGATTAAGTACGGGTCTAATAAATTACATCGATGCTGAGAAACATGTTCCACAGAGCGATAAATGGAGAAAAAAAATACCAGAGGAATGGTCAAAAGCCTATATAGTATCTATATTTAAAAAGGGAGACCGCAGAAAATGCACAAACTATAGAGGCCTAAGCATAATATCGAGTATGGGACGTTTGTATGGAAAAATTATTAAAAATATCATGGAGGAAAATATAAAAGGAAAAATTGGAGAAGACCAACCAGGCTTTACAGCCGGAAAATCATGTATAGACCACATATACACTATAAAACAGACAATGAAAAAAAAAACTGGCAAAGAGTAGAGAAGTTCATCTAGCCTTCATAGACATAAGAAAGGCCTATGACTCAGTACCAAGACAAAGTTTATGGAACGCAATGAAAGAAATAGGCATTGACAAAGAACTAATACACGCAGTAAAAGCTCTCTACGAAAACAACACAGTGAACATAAAAATAGGACATAAAATAGGGAAGAGACTCCAAACATCAAAAGGCCTATTACAAGGATGCTCTACATCCCCAACACTATTCAAAATATACCTCGAACAAACATTAAAAAAATAGAAGCAAAAATGTAGAGGAATGGGATTCCCAATACGAGAAGATTACTTATATACTCTAAGTTTCGCAGACGACCCAGTAATCATAGCGCAAGATGAGGAAGACCTCAGTTATATGGTAAGAAGACTGAAAAAAGATTACACTAAAGCA
The DNA here is from genome assembly GCA_019049505.1 of Pachyrhynchus sulphureomaculatus. Classification (NCBI taxonomy): domain Eukaryota; kingdom Metazoa; phylum Arthropoda; class Insecta; order Coleoptera; family Curculionidae; genus Pachyrhynchus; species Pachyrhynchus sulphureomaculatus. Next base: position 94,134,974 of record CM032452.1, on the reverse strand, counting down.
GGAATAGCAATAAACTTTGATAAAACGGAATATCTAACAACAAAGGAGGAAAACGTGGAGAATCTAGAAGTCGACAACGAAACAATAATCAAAGGAACCGATAAATTTAAATATTTAGGAACCATCATTTCAAAAAAGAAGAAGAGATTAAAGCTAGATTAGGACAAAACAATTCGATCCTGTGGGACCAATACATTATAAAAAGAAACAAAACACGCATATACAAATCAATAATACAAAGCATAATGACATACGGGTCAGAAACATGGACGATCAACAAAAGAAATAAATCTAAAATTAACTCGGTAGAGATGGAGTATTGGAGAAGATGTTGTAGAGTGACACATATGGAGAGAATAACAAATGAAGAAATAAGTAGCAGAATGAATATCAAAGAGAACGCAGTAAACACCATTGAAGAAAAACGATTAAAATGGTATGGACACATAAGACGGAGCGAAGATAATAGGTGGATAAAGAAAATAACGCAGTGGAGCCCTATAGTGAGAAGAAAAGAGGAAGACCCAGACGATATTTGAGAGATGTGGACGAGGCTATGGAGGACAGGGGTCTAACAGATGGATACTGAGAAGATAGAAACGGATGGAATCAAAGGCTGAGAGAAGGAAGACAGCATCAGCTGTAGAAAATTCTTGATATATTTATATATATATATATATATATATATATATATATATATATATATATATATATATATATACATATATGTATGGGTATATGTGTTTTTTTATGGTCATAACGCACGTGCGGCAGGGAAATCCTTATGCGTATGAGGAAAAGTAATTCACGGTGGTCTTGAATTGCTATAAATTGTACTCGGTGGGGAACACAGTCCCGGGCAAATCATTTCAAAGGGATGATGTGTGCCGAAAGCACAAAACAATTATATGAGACCGGCTTGAGACAAAAAATAACTTGACAACCAATCAACGAACAAGAAAGCATTGACCAACAGTGGACATCCATAAAACAAAACATTATTAACGCGGAAAAGGAAACCTTAGGCCAGAGACGAGTAAACATCAACAAAACAAATAAAACAACTTGGTTCACGCTAGACATAAAGGAGCTGGCAAAGAAGAAAACGGTGGCATATATACATTACGTACACAACAGAACCCAAGATAACTGGAACGCATATATCGTAGAAAGAAACTTAATGAATAGAAGAAGAAAACAAATTAAAGAAAAATATTGGGAGACATTTCAATATATTTAGCGGCAGCAGAATAAGTAATTTTAGGTCCCTTTGGATGGGGACAAAGAAAGAATGCCTAGAAGCGACGCGCAAACAAGTTTTGTGATTTCGACGAAAGTTTGGAATCGAGTGATACTTTTACTAAAATGCATCTTAGACAAAGACTCTACCGAATTTTTGTTGAATCGCATCTACCAAAAATAAATTATCGCGGATACACTTGTTAGACTGTATCTTTCCATTCAAAACCAGATGTATCTGGGCCAAAAACAAGGTCATGATGATACCTTCACAACAAAATAAGAGAAACAGCCGGAATATATAGGAAGAACCCCGTGTTTCATATTCGAAATAAAGTAAATCTGCTGATCTTGGACCCAAAGGAACTGCTTGATACCTGGAAAAAGGACACCTCAAATTTGTTTAACGATAGCAAATTATGCTCACCAGATCTATTAGGGGACAATTCATCTGGCCCGGAAATATTGGGGAGTGAAGTGGTTCATAATGTAAATGATAAGGCCGCCAGTCCAGATAACATGTTCTGTAAACTCAGCAATGATAATTTAATAAAACTTGGGATACTGGGAAAATATCGATGGACTAGCTACGCTCTACATTTGTTACCCTGCCAAAAACAGCAAATTCTAATTATTCCCATGGAATAATTTTCTTAAATCCTTTTTATGCATCATTCACACGAGGACGTACAAAAAATGCGAGAAAGTGAGTGGAGATAGTCACTTCGGATTTAAAGGGGGTTTTGGGCCGAGAGAAGCCATCTTCATTCTTCAAATGCTGGTTCAGAATTTCTTGGACCAGAGACAAGATGTATTCGTGTCCTTCATATGCTACAAGAAAGTTAAGCAAGACCTCTTCATAAAATACCTACAAGAATTAGGTCTATGGAAGTAAAAGCATGCGGCGAAATGTGCAAAATCCCTTTTCTAAGTAACCCTCATACTTTTAAACTAAGGAAACACTTCAAGTAAAAGATAACCTAATTTAAATTCTCCTTCATACGATATTTTCATTTAAGAACAATCTTGATGCTTTTTACGGAAAGCTACGGAAATATTTTAGCATATTTCTTGTGTTAAGATGCCATTGTTGTAAAGATAAAATGAAAAGGCTAGAGTTTCAAAGCTTTCAGTTAAAAAGAATAAAGAATACATTTAAGTTATTTAATGTTTGAATTACGAGGGTTCTTTTTCTGCGCCAGCTGCACTTTTTGGTTTTTTATAATTATATACGACTCGACTCGAACATAGTCTAATAGTGATGTTGTTGTTGGTGATCCAGTAAAAAACTGTTTTCTTAGTGGGAAAGGACATTTTAAACCACGGAAAGCGTTGTCGAGGAAAGTTCTAAGTGTAGTGTATAGCTATTGAAACAAAGACTGGTAATTTCTGCATTGTACTGTCAACAGTAAGATAAAATAATTTATAACCTAAATGCAGTATTTGGCGCCAAGTGTTCATTACTTCAGTGCCTCGTTCGAAACTCAGGACAAAGTATAAAATTGATTCAAAACGCGTAGTAAACATAATGACTTTAACTTGTGTTTTTTGCATGGAAGCAATAACCTCGAGAAAAAAGCTGTATTGTTGTGAGTGCAAAACAGCCTGCCACATAAACTGCGTTCATAAATCTGTCGATGTTGCCAACTTAGTCTCAGAGATCGCTGGATTATCCTGGAGGTGCCCAGATTGCGTGTCTAGGTTTACCCTAGTAGACAGAAAAGATATAACGAAATTGGTGAATGAACAAGTACAAGAAGCTCTCGCTTTTATAACTAACTACAGCGGTGGAATGTATAAAAGCTGATTTAATTTCGGTAATTTCCGAAAAATTATCTACTTTAAACATGAAAGAAAGAAGTGAGACTGTTAGCTACTCATGTGTTGCCAAGAATAATACTCAACCTGCAATATTGGTTGTGCCTCGGAATCCAGAGCAAAACGTAGAAAGAACAAAACTGGACATGGCTGAACGAATTGATCCCGCAGTCTCAAATATCCAATTAGCAAAGGTGAAATCATCTAATAATGGATCAATACTTATTGGTTGCAAAAACTCGGAAGAAAACAAAAGATTTAAAGAATTGGCCGAAAAAAAGCTTGCCGACTCATATGAAATACGGGAATTACGTGGCATTAACCCGAGAGTTCGAATTGTTGGTTTTTCCGAATTATACAATGAAGAAAGCCTCTTAACTGTCATTAGAAAACTCAACTCGGACATTTTTTCCACTGCAGCAACTTGTGAAATAGTAAAAATATGTAAATTAAGGAGGGATGCCAAGCGTTTTCAAGCTGTGTTGCAACTGGATAGAAATACTTATGATAAAGTAATGAGGGTGGGAAATGTTTTTGTCGGATACGATGCCTGTAGTGTGTTTGATGGTGTTGAGGTAAGTCGATGCTATAATTGTAATGAATTTAATCACACTTCTAAAAACTGTTCTAAATCTATCTGTTGCCCCAGATGTGGTAATGGTCATCCAGTTAAAGAATGTCAATCTCAATCCCTAAGCTGTTCTAATTGCGTAGCATTTAATGCAGCCGGTCGAGGTAACGCTGTAGATATTGCCCATGCTGCTTGGGATATAAATAAATGTTTAGTTTATAAAAATGCATGTTCAATACTTCGTGCAAATATTTTGGCGCAATAGCAGTTAACCATGACGTCCACACCTATTGTAGCTCAGAATAGATCGATCGCCTTGTCTCAAGTAGTGCCTACTTCAGCAAATCGCTTATTGCTTAATAATTGTTTTTCAGTCTATTATCAAAATACTCGTGGACTTAGAACTAAAACAGTTGACGTGCTTAGTAATTCAACTTGTTCTTGTTATGATTTAATAGCGATCACAGAAACGTGGCTGGACTCTTCTATTACTAACAACGAAATAATTTGTGACAGGTATAATATTTTTCGTAAAGATAGAAATTTTTTTTCAGAAATAAATAAATCGCGTGGAGGTGGCGTGCTGATTGGTGTTGATCAAAGCTTTAGAGCAAGCATGGTTTCAATTCCATATACAGAACTTTGCCCGGAAATTGATCTAATAGGCGTTAAAATTACTTTTGACTACTCGTCTATATATCTGTTTGTTCTTTACATTCCCCCGCCGGTAACTACTTTTCTGTTGGAAAATTTTTTTGAGTGCTTAATTTCGTTGCAATGCCTATCTAATGCGAATGTATGCATACTTGGTGACTTCAATGTATCTCGTTACTCTGACTTCTTAGATAACAAAACGGAAGATAATCTTACAAAGGTTCTTAAAAATTTCCTAAATAGCGTCCGTTTTACTCAAAGCAATTACATCAGGAACACAAATAATAGAATACTAGACTTGGTGATGCATAATAATGAAAAGTGCGAAGTTGAAAGGGCAGTCGATGTGTTTATTGAAGAGGACGCTCATCATCCGGCACTAGTAGTTACATTTAAATACTGCCAATCGATGAATGCTAAAAGCGATTTTCAAATAAATTTTCAAGGCAGCTATAATTTCAAAAAAGCAGATTATACTATATTGTATAACTCCCTTATGAAAATCGATTGGTCAATTCTAAACAATATTACATGTATTGATGAAGCCTGTGACAGTTTCTATAAAAAATTATATGAAATAATAGATGAGCATGTACCGAAGTATTTAAAAGGTCATAGCAAGAAATACCCTCCGTGGTTCTCGCGTGACGTAATACTCAAGATAAAGCAGAAAGCCTTATGTCATAAAACATATAAAAAGTATGGAGACATGGATCAGTTTGAAAAGTTCAAAACGTTGAGATCGGAAATAAAACGAGATACTACAGAATCTTATAGATGCTTTATTCAGAGAACAGAAGAGAATATAAAGGTTAATCCGCAGCAGTTTTGGTCATTTGTCAAAAACAAAAGAGAACAGAAGGGTATACCTAGTAGTATGACTTATGACAGGAGTAATTTGAACTCGGCATCAGATATTCTAAACGCTTTTGCAACTTATTTCGAACAATCATTTTCCCGTCCAACCTTGGATAGATTAATCAGTGAGGATGTCGTGGCTTCTTGGCCTATTGTCGCAGTCAGTACCTTTTGTGAATCAGACGTTATTAATGCCATTAGAAGACTAAAACCAAAATTTACTGCGGGCCCGGATTTACTCCCAGCATTTTTTATTCGTGATTGCAGATTTGTTTTAGCCAAACCACTGTTAACTCTGTTCAACTTAAGCTTGAAGACGAGTACTTTCCCGGAATTATGGAAAACCTCTAAAGTCAGTCCTGTTTTTAAAAAAGGAGATAGATCAGATATCAATAATTATAGGCCAGTGTCAATAATATGTAATTTTAGTAAAATCTTTGAATTTTTATTACACGATCATATATTTTATGCTACGAAAAACTTGATAACCCCTCATCAGCATGGTTTCTACAAGGGTAGGTCTACATCTACAAACTTAATTACTATAACTCAAGAAATAGCAGAGGCAATTGACGAGGGTTGCCAAATGGATATCATTTATTTAGATTTCACCAAAGCCTTTGATCGGCTGGATTTTTCTCTCCTACTTAATAAACTACTAACTAACTTTGGTTTTTCAGGCTCATTAATATCTTTGATTCATTCTTACCTTACTAATCGTAAGCAATATGTGGAAATTTATGGCTCCAAATCAAGATCTTATGATGCTACTTCTGGGGTTCCCCAAGGATCTGTACTGGGACCATTGTTTTTTAATCTCTTTATAAATGATATTGGGAGGGGTTTAGGTGCTGGTTATTTACTCTATGCCGATGATGTAAAATTATACAGCAGGGTGAGAGGTATTCGGGATTGCATAAATCTTCAGAAGGACTTACAGATAATTGGCCAATGGTGCGTAACAAACAATTTACAGCTTAACATTAAGAAATGTAACATCATGTCTTTCTTAAATAAAATCTCACCGATTATTCATAACTATTTGCTGGATAACAGTAGTGTCTCCCGTGTGAATGTCTTCAGGGACTTGGGCGTAACATTTGATCCAAAACTTTCTTTCACAGATCATATAAACACCATAATCTCCGAAGCTTTTAAAACATATGGCTTTATTGCACGCTGCACCGGTGACTTTCATAATCCTGACGTAATTAAAACTTTATATATTTGTTATGTTCGTTCTAAATTGGAATACGCTGCTACGGTCTGGTCTCCAGGCTATGACACCCATACTGATAATCTGGAGAGGGTCCAGCGCAAATTCTTAAAATATATTAGCTTTAAACGAGATGGTATCTATCCACAACAGGGGTTTCCGCATGAGGTACTACTTGCAGATAACGGCTGCTCGTTATTAAAGGTTCGTCGTGGTTACTTGCTCCTGACGACTCTGTTCAAAATTATGAATAATGATATAGATTCTCCCGCTATTCTGTCAAGAATAAATTTTAGTGTGCCGCGTATAACTAGCAGACAATATAACACTTTTTATCTACCTGTTCCAAGAACAAATATATTAAAATTTTCCCCACTTTTTTCAATGTGTAGTATGTATAATCAAGAAATAAGCATCGACTTTTTCAACACATCTATGTTAACGATAGGTAAAATATTGCAACACTGAGGGGCTGTGGCATCTTTCTTTTCTTATTGTTTTAATATTTAATTGTTTTTATTATTTATTATTATTGTGATTGGAATTTGTATCTGCTTAATACTCTATTATTGTATTACATTTCTATGTATAGTGGCTCTTATCTGTATCTCCGGCCTTGTAGTTGGGTCTTGTAACCTGTAAGGCATGTATGATAAATAAATAAATAAATAAATAAATAAATATATACAAAATTAATATGTATATTATCTAATATACATGTCAATGGCAATTGAAGCCAATTTTGACCATCGTTTGGAATGTTGCAACTTTATCACTCTTAAAATTAACATACTGTTATTTTACCTTATAACAAATTAAAGCAATTTTACCTCTTTCAATTAAAGAAAAAATAACCGGTCAAGTGCAAGTCGGACTTGCGCAGTTAGTGTTCCGTACTTCGATTGCTTTTAAAATAAAACTTTTTTTTTTCAACAAAGTTTTCTTCCGATCTTTACTGAAAACTGAAGACATTGAATTTTTTTTTTATATACCAGATAAATTATTAATAATATATAATAATTTTCGTTCAATGTACATTCTGTGGAGAATATGAAAGAATTTTTTCAAAATTTTTTTGTTCAATACTTTTCGAGGTAAGGGGGGACAGCGATTTTCTGCAATTTTTTAAAAATAATACAAAGAAAAGTGTGTGCAAGTATTGCATTATATATATTTTTGAACTCGTGTTTTTACAAGTTTTTATTCATGTTCACTTCGGATTTCACCCCCCAAAACTAACCCCTCAAGTCAAAATTTAACTTTCAAAACTACACGACTTTGATGAGGCCATTAATTCCTATGTTAGTGCCAAATTTTAACTTTCTACGTCAAATAGTTTCGAGTGACAGACGGACAGACCGACACCGAAGTGATCTTAAAGGGTTCCGTACGGAACACTAAAAAAAATACTGATGCTGACGAAACAAACTACTTTAGAAGTTTAGTATTTTAATAAAAATTATTTCCACCAACAATTTTCTATATAAGGCTGCATTTCCCTTAAATATATTGCTTGTAGTTTTATCGTAGCTCGGTGCAGAACGATACAAAACCTAGTTTTTTTTTACTGCGATACAAAATGGTTGTTTTAATAAATAGAACGTTCTGGTATGCATTCTATATGGTTTTTCACAATTGGCGCTCTCGCTTTGGTTTAATCCAGTGTTTCTCAACCTTTCAGTATTTGCGACCCAATTTTCAAACATAATTTTCATCGCGCCTCCCCCCCTTTCATACAATAACAGTGCATGCAATAATAATGTGTTTTCAATATTTTGATGCTAAAGCTACACTATGACCTTAATTATAAACCTTACAAACTACCAAGAATAAGGAAATTTATTCATAATTGGTAACATATATCTGCTGCGTTGACAAAACTAGAATCGATGCCTCTCTGTCACGTCCACCATATCGGTAGCAGCTTCGCGAGAAGTTCCGAGTTGTCTCAAACATTCGGAAAATCTGCCCAAAAGTGTATAAATGCTGCACCTTGTTTAATTACAATCGCCATTTTTCTAGAAGAGGAAAACCGACAGGAAGCCGAGAAGTTTCGAGATAGTTTATTTGTGATCTTGAGCTACTTGGTCGATATATTCGAGAAACTAAATACCTGAAATTCGATACGATTGATAAAATTAATGCTTTTTGTAGAAACTTGGAATTGTGGCGCAGAAATGTAAAGCAAGTTACGAGTGGGTTAGGGATCCACTTTAAAATACTCCCGAAGGGCTCTCAACTTCCGAAGAACAAATTTTTATAGACTTCACGGCAAGTGGCGAAATCAAAAGACAATTTAATAATAAATCACTCTTTGAATTTTGGGCAGGGGTGAATGATGAGTTTTCTGCACTGAAAACAAGAGCATTTCGTATACTATTACCATTTTCAATATCCTACCTTGACGAAACCGGATTTTCTGCGGTGACTGCTTTGAAAACAAAATATAGATCTCAACTAAATATAGAAAAAGAACTCAGAGTGTCTATTTCTAATAGTAAATTATGCTTCGAAAATCTTTACTCTGCAAAACAGTCCTAAGGGAGTCACTAATAATTATTAAACTTGTTTTTAATTTAGTATTGATATGTTAATTATTAGGTAAATACATTGTGCAGTACTAATACAATTCTATTTATAGGTTTATTATATCAGTGTAAATGTGTATTTTATTTTTTTGTTATGTCAGAACATATTTTGTTTTGCTTTCAATAAATTATATTAAATGTTTTTAATGAATGATTTAATAATAATTTCTTTTCGATACGCTCGCGCCCCCCTAATAGTGTAATTACGCCTCGCTAGTGGGGCGCGCCCCATAGGTTGAGAAACGCTGGTTTAATCGTTACTAATCACATTCTCCGCGACGGTTTGCGCGATAATCTAAATGTGACTAGACAGATCAAATTTCTTCCGGGTTAAGTCGAACGACTTTCTGCTGTAAACGTACTGTCATCTGGAAAGCTGTAGATTCGATTCCTGGTCTTTTTTGATTCCGAAATAGTTTTATGTAGAGATTTGATAGTCAGGTTAGTAAATCTTCAAGTTATCATAAATTGTGTTTTTAGACTGTAATATACTAAGAGGTACAAATAAAGAAAATAAAAGTGGTTCTTTGTTTTTTTTTATTGTTTACCTTCCCGCTTGAGTAGGAATTTTACCCTTTTTCATATCCTAAGGGTATCGGCGAGGATGTCGTAATACCCGTCGACGTTGTCCAAGTGCCGAAATATACATTTCTGTATTTTACAGCACTTTTTTAGACAACGCGGTAGACTGTCTCGGACGTTATTGGATTTCTGCGAACAACTACTACCTATGTATGTAAATAATTTAATAAATAAGTGAAGCGACCTGGGGGATTGAACTTTCGACCTTCTGCACAGTAAGCAAAGTACTACACCATTGAGCCACGGGCAGCCACAACTTACTACAAGTTGTAACTACCATATTTACTCAAAAGGAAATAACAACATGAAATGATTCTTAAAGAAACTGGATTTTAAATTACCATATTAAAATTAAATTATTTGTTAAATGTCTTTAATAAATTTTAAAAAAAGTGTTTAATTTATATTCGCCAAATACTCCAAACTGTAAATTAGCATTTAGTTCTCTTTCAACATTATCCAGTTGTCATTTACAAAAAATTTACCTCAATTTAACTGCTGTCTAGTAGTCGAAATTATATCGTTGTTTCCCTTAATGGAGCTGAATTGTTCCAGTTGTGCAAAACAAAACATGTCGGCATGGAAAAGTTTGCAATTTTGAAGCCCGAGGGGTTCGAAGGTTTTATAAATGCTTTTAAATACAAACGGGCTAACTCGGTAAAAGTGAATTGAATTGTTTTTATTTTTTCGTAGTCCTTACACATGCAACATTTTCAATTTAAAATAAAAATTATATGGAACTTATATGCACTGGTGCTTTCTACTAGAAACTTAAATTGAATACTAAATAAAATGTTTTTCAATATAGAGGAGTTTAAAGAAGGGGATGAAATATCTAATGCATTTGCTAATTACTTTGAAAGCGCCTACTCTAATGATTTATGTAGCAGTAATGATAATGTTGAAAGTGTCCATCATTACGGTGTTCTAATTGACAAAATTGATATAGTTAACGTTGTAGAGACATTGAGGGAGTTGAAGGACGATAGAACAACAGGTCCAGATGCCATTCCCCCATACTTATTAAAGGGCTTTAAGGATATATTATGTTATCCGCTACTGTTTTTGTTTAATTTGAATCTTAAAACAAAAATGTTTCCCCACCTGTGGAAAAGAACAAGAATATATCCAGTTTTTCAAAAGGGTAACAAAAATGATATAAAGAGCTATCGACCAATTGAAATACTCTCAACGGCAGCTAAAGTTTTTGAAAAGATTATTTATAACAGTATATCAACGTCAGTTCGTCACAGTATAAGTACCTATCAGCACGGCTTTATGGAGGGTAGATCTGTCATTAGTAATTTATTAGCGGTAACGCAGGCAACGTCAGATGTCTTAAATCGGCACGGCCAAATGGATATTGTATATACAGACTTTGAAAAGGCATTCGATAAGGTCTCATCTGTGATATTGTTGAATAAGCTGGAGAAGGAGTTTGGATTCCATATGAATTTAATTGAGTTTTTAAAATCTTACCTTTATAATCGTGAACATGTAGTAAAGATAAAGAGGTGAGTCCAAACCTTTTACGCCTTCATCTGGGATTCCGCAGGGGTCCAACCTAGGACCTCTGCTCTTTTTACTCTATATCAACGGCATCACCGGTGTGGTTAAAAATGCATCCTGCCTGTTATTTGCTGACGATTTAAAACTTTATTATGAAATCAGATCGCCTGCTGACTGCCGGATTTTGCAGAATGATATAGATAACGTTGCAAAATGGGCAATTGACAATAAGATTTACTTTAGTGTAAGTAAGTGTACTGTTGTTTCTTATACTGGAAAACTGAAGCCGATAAAGTTTACATATAGCATTGAGAATGTTCCACTCTTGTATGAGGATAAGATAAAGGACTAAGGGGTGATTTTTAATTCCAAATTGACGTTTAGCTATCATTTAAGTTATACAGCAATCAAAGCGAATAAAATGTATGGCTTAATTGTCAGAAGCACAAAAGATTTTAGAAGTACAAATTGCATAAAACGCCTATACATATTCTATGTTAGAAGTATATTAGAATATGCGAGTATAGTATGGTAACCCTTTTATAATTGTCACAAGCGAACACTTCAACTGATACAGAATAACATGATGCGTTACATGCATTATAAACAAACCGGTTCATATAACTCTATGATCTCTTCTACACTATTGCATGAACGCTATGGGATGGTAACCTTAGAGAAACGTAGAAAACAATATTGCATGCTCTACTTGTACAAAGTAGTGAATGGTCTCATTGATGACCCGCCATTTCTGTACAACTTATATTTCAGTGTGCCAACGTACACCACAAGAAATCATAGCACTTTCTATATACCAGATGTAGCCTATAATAACCATGACCTGAGATCTCCACTGTATAATGCTTGAATGCTATACAATGGAATCCAGAATAGTGTAGGTGTATTTAATGATAAGTGCAGTCTTTTCAAAACTAAATTGCGTGAGTTGTTTTAAGTGTATGTAGATTATTATGTAATATTATTTAAATTAAGTTAATTTAAGTTCTGGTGCTTTGTAATTGGAAAAATCTCTGTGATCAATCTGTAAAGTGCAGTAAATAGATAAATAAATAAATAAATAAATAAAGGAGAAGGTTGATGAGGAAAGAATAGGCCTAACGTGAATTTAGTAGCAACGACAATCTTCTGACCTACTGTTAAACTAGGTCAGTTTATGAACGCTGGCAATGTAAAGGGTTTATTTAATTTATTGCAAAAAATATATTCTTAATTATTTATTACTCTGTATAACAATTGGAATCTAACCTTTGTTAGACAAAGACAGTGTCTCGAAACCACATGGGACTAAAAACCTAGCGTTCTCTTTGTTAACAATATCTTAAAGCTCGGAAGGAATATACAACTCATAGAAATTAAAAGACTGATAAACTTCAGAATTTCCGAGTTCAATATTTGCCGGAAATTATACTTTAATAAAAAATATACAATACAACTCTGCCCTTAATTAATTTTACATTTTTACAGATGACAAATCGTAAGAATAAAGAAAGTACTTTTTCAAGTCATTTTCCTGTATAGTGTAGAAAAATTAGAGAAAAAGATAAAAATTTTCCATATGTTTTGTGATGTATACGTTACTTTTGCCATAATTGTAAAAAGAAGCTGCACGGTATATTTTCCCTTTATCTGATTAAGAGATTTAGAAAAGAACAGAGAAAAGAAAATAATGGTTTGTTTCAAACACTCTATGGATTTTCTTAATATAAGGTTTTGATCAAACTGGTTCTAGAATTTTGTTGTTCTTAAAGTGCCTATTCGGTTCGAATGTTGGCAATCATTCTGGCTATTATTACTTTATCCACTGTAGCTCTGAAAAGACCGGTAGTATTTGTTGAGAACCAATTTCGCAGATTGTTTAACCAGGAGATACGTCTGCGTCCTGATCCCCCTTCCCTAAAAACCTTTTCTCGGAGTATTTGCTGTAGTAATATTTGTGGGAATTTCTCGTTATGTGTCCTAAATACTCCAATTTTCCTACTTTAACAGCTTCCATAATTTCCATTTTCTTGTTCATGCGACGTAAGGCATCCTCTTTGGTAATATGGTCAGTATAAGAAATTTTCAAAATTGTGCGATATAGCCATAATTCAAATGCCTCAAGTTTCTTAGAAGTGGCTTCAGTCAGCATCCAAAATTTCATACCGTAAAGAAGGACATTAAAGACATAACATCTAATTTTTGTGCTTAATTTTATTGCTGAGCTTTCGAAAAGTGATGGCATTTTTCGATACGGATACGAATTTGCCGAGAGTGATACCTAGATATGAATGAACCTCTTCCAGTGCCTCTCTGAAGATTTGCTCAGAGTGGGGTCAAGACACAAACCTGCCTTACTCCCCTCTCCACGAGTTTTAGAATACTCCAACCTGGAATTAGCATTTAGTTCTCTTTTAATATTATCCAGTTGTCATTTACAAAAAAAAATTACCTCAATTTAACTCCTGTCTAGTAGTCGAAATTATATCGTTGTTTCACTTAATGGAGCTGAATTGTTCCAGTTCATGTCGGCATGGAAAAGTTTGCAATTTTGAAGGCCGAGGGGTTCGAAGGATGCTTTTAAATACAAACGGGCTAACTCGGTAAAAGTGAATTGAATTGTTTTTCTTTTTTCGTAGTCCTTACAATTTAAAATAAAAATTATATGGAACTTATATCATATGCACTGGTGCTTTCTACTAGAAACATAAATTGAATACCAAATAAAATGTTTTTCAATATAGAGGAGTTTAAAGGAGGGGATGAAATATCTAATGCATTTGCTAATTACTTTGAAAGCGTCTACTCTAATGATTTATGTAGCAGTAATGATATTGTTGAAAGTGTCCATCATCACGGTGTTCTAATTGACAAAATTGATATAGTTAACGTTGTAGAGACATTGAAGGAGTTGAAGGACGATAGAGCAACAGATCCAGACGGCATTCCCCCATACTTATTAAAGGGCTTTGAGGATATATTATGTTATCCGCTACTGTTTTTGTTTAATTTGAATCTTAAAACAAAAATGTTTCCCCACCTGTGGAAAAGAACAAGAATATATCCAGTTTTTCAAAAGGGTAACAAAAATGATATAGAGAGCTATCGACCAATTGAAATACTCTCAACGGCAGCTAAAGTTTTTGAAAAGATTATTTATAACAGTATATCAACGTCAGTTCGTCACAGTATAAGTACCTATCAGCACGGCTTTATGGAGGGTAGATCTGTCATTAGTAATTTATTAGCGGTAACGCAGGCACCGTCAGATGTCTTAAATCGGCACGGCCAAATGGATATTGTATATACAGACTTTGAAAAAGCATTCGATAAGGTCTCATTTGTGATTTGTCTCATTGTGATAAGCTGGAGAAGGACTTTGGATTCCATTTGAATTTAATTGAGTTTTTAAAATCTTACCTTTATAATCGTGAACATGTAGTAAAGATAAAGGGGTGAGTCCAAACCTTTTACACCTATATCTGGGATTTTGCAGGGGTCCAACCTAGGACCTCTGCTCTTTTTACTCTATATCAACGGCATCACCGGTGTGGTTAAATATGCATCCATTTGCTGACGATTTAAAACTTTATTATGAAATCAGATCGCCTGCTGACTGCCGGATTTTGCAGAATGATATAGACAACGTTGCAAAACGGGCAATTGACAATAAGATTTACTTTATTGTAAGTAAGTGTACTGTTGTTTCTTATACTAGAAAACTGAAGCCGATAAAGTTTACATATAGCATTGAGAATGTCCCACTCTTGTATGAGGATAAGAGAAAGGACTTAGGGGTGATTTTTAATTCCAAATTGACGTTTAACTATCATGTAAGTTATACAGCAATCAAAGCGAACATAATATATAATATAACTCTATGATCTCTTCTACACTATTGCATGAACGCTATGGGATGGTAACCTTAGAGAAACGTAGAAAGCAATATTGCATGCTCTACTTGTACAAAGTAGTGAATGGTCTCATTGATGACCCGGCATTTCTGTCCAACTTATATTTCAGTGTGCCAACGTCCATCACAAGAAATCATAGCACTTTCTATATACCAGAAGTAGCCCATAATAATCATCACCTGGGATCTCCATTGTATAATGCTTGCATGCTATACAATGGAATCCAGAATAGTGTAGATATATTTAATGATAAGTGCAGTCTTTTCAAAACTAAATTGAATGCGTTGTTTTAAGTGTATGTAGATTATTATGTAATATTATTTAAATTAAGTTAGTTTAAGTTCTGGTGCTTTGTAATTGGAAAAATCTCTGTGATCAATTTGTAAGATGCAGTAAATAAATAAATAAAGGAGTTGATGAGGAAAGAATAGGCCTAACGTGAATTTAGTAGCAACGACAATCTTCTGACCTACTTTTAAACTAGGTCAGTTTATGAACGTTGGCAATGTAAAAGGTTTATTTAATTTATTGCAAAAAATATATTCTTAATAATTTATTACTCTGTATAACAATTGGAGTCCAACCTTTGTTAGACAAAGACAGAGTCTCGAAACCACATGGAACTAAAAACGTAGCGTTTTCTTTGTTAACAATATCTTAAACCTCGGAAGAAATATACAACTCATAACAATTAAAAGACTGATAAACTTCAGAATTTCCGAGTTCAATATTTGCCGGAAATTATACTTTAATAAAGTTATAAGAAATATACAATATAACTCTACCCTTAAACAATTTTACGCTTTTATACATGACAAATCTTAAGAATAAAGAAAGTACGTTTTCAAGTCATTTTCCTGTAAAGTGTAGAAAAATTAGAAGAAAAGATAAAAATTTTCCATATGCTTTGTGATGTATACGTTACTTTTGCCATAATTGTAAAGAGGAGCTGCAAGGTATAGTTTCCCTTTATTTGGTTAAAATATTGGGAAAAGAAAAGAAAATGATGGATTTTCTTAATATAAGGTTTTGATAAAACTAGTTTTAGAACTTTGTTGTTCTTAAAGTGCCTATTCGATTCGAATGTTGGTAATCATTCTGGCTATTATTACTTTCTCCACTGCATCTCTGAAAACCAGTAGTATTTGTTGAGAACCAATTTCGCAGATTATTTAGCCAGGAGATACGTCTGCGTCCTGGTCCCCTTTTCTTGTGTATTTGCTGTAGTAACATCTGTTTGAATTTTAACAGTTTCCATAATTTTCATTTTCTTGTTCATGCGATGTAAGACATCATAGCATTTAGTTCTCTTTTAACATTATCCAGTTGCCATTTACAAAAAATTTACCTCAATTTAATTGCTGTCTAGTAGTCGAAATTATATCGTTGTTTCCCTTAATGGAGCTGAATTGTTCCAGTTGTGCAAAACAAAACATGTCGGCACGGAAAAGTAGGCAATTTTGAAGCCCGAGGGGTTGGAAGGTTTTCTAAATGCTTTTAAATATAAAAGGGCTAACTCGGTAAAAGTGAGTTGAATTGTTTTTCTTTTTTCGTAGTCCTTACACATGCAACATCTACAAGCTAAAATAAAAATTAAATGGAATTTATGTCATATGCACTTGTGCTTTCTACTGGAAAGATAACTTGAATAATGGAGAAAGTTGATGAGAAAGGAATAGGTCTAAGGTGAATTTAGTTGCAACGGAAATCTTTTGACCTACTCTTAAACTAGGCCAGTTTATGAACATTGGCAATGTAAAGAGTTTATTTAATTTATTGCAAAAAATATATTCTTAATAATTTATTAGTCTGTATAACAATTGGGGTCTAACCTTTGTTAGAAAATACATGGAATTAACAGGGTCTCGAAACCACATCGTGTTACAAATGTAGCATTCTTTTTGTTACCAATGTCTTAAAGCTCGGAAGAAATATACAACTCATAACAATTAAAAGACTGATAAACTTCAGAGTTTCCGAGTTCAATATTTGCCGGAAATTATACTTTAATAAAGTTATAAGAAATATACAATACAACTCTACCCTTAAAAAATTTTACGCTTTTACATATGACAAATCGTGAGAATAAAGAAAGTACGTTTTCAAGTCATTTTCCTGTATAGTGTAGAAAAATTAGAGGAAAAGATAAAAATTTTCCATATGCTTTGTGATGTATACGTTACTTTTGCTATAATTGTAAGGAGAAACTGCAAGGTATACGAGGCTGGTTTGAAAAGTCCGTGCAAAAATAAAAACTACTTATGTGTTTGGGGTAAACCTTTTTTATTTTTCGACATAGTCTCCTTTTAGGCTTATACACTTCGTCCAACGATGTTCTAGTTTGTTGATCCCTTCCGAATAATAGGATTTGTCCAAGTCTGCAAAATATCCATTAGTGTCTGCAATCACCTCGTCGTTTGAATAAAATCTTTGTCCCGCCAGCCATTTCTTCAAATTGGGGATCAAATAGTAGTCCGAGGGAGCCAAGTCTGGAGAATAGGGGGGATGTGAAACGAGTTGGAATCCCATTTCCATTAATTTTGCGACCACAACTACTGAGGTGTGGGCTGGTGCGTTGTCGTGATGGAAAAGGACTTTCTTGTGGGCCAATCGCGGGCGTTTTTCTTGCAGCTCGGAATAATATTCACCTGTAATAGTTTTACCCTTTTCCAGATAGTCGATGAGGATTATCCATTGCGAATCCCAAAAGACAGTCGCCATAACCTTTCCGGCCGAAGGAACGGTCTTCGCCTTTTTGGTGCAGATTCCCCCTTGGTAACCCATTGTTTAGATTGTTGTTTGGTCTCAGGAGTATAGTAATGTATCCATGTTTCTGGAATAGCTGCAAACCATCCTTGCAACACTTCACACGATTCCGTTTTGGTCAAGCGTGAGCAATCGCGGCACCCATCTTGCGGATAGCTTTCTTATGTCCAAATGTTTATGCAAAATATTATGTACCCGTTCAGTCGAGATGCCCACAGCACTAGCAATCTCACGCACCTTAACTCTTCTGTCATCCATCACCATATCATGGATTTGATCAATGATTTCTGGAGTCGTAACCTCCACAAGCCGTCCAGCGTCACTTGTGCCCATATGGCTAGTCCGAAAATTTTAAAACCACTTATAAACTATTCTAATCGAAGGTGCAGAGTCACCATAATGTTTATTAAGCTTCTCTTTAGTCTCCTGAGGCATGTTTAATCACCACACGAAATTCTTTTTCGTCCATTTCTTGAAAATCACTCGACTTCCTTGATTCACACGAATGCCAAACACAAAGAAATAGACCAATATGGCTGAAACTTGGTGTGCGTTCATTCAAGAGATGCTACTAACTAAACATGACCTCGATACGCGGTGGTGCCATCTCTCGGACTTTGCACGGACTTTTCAAACCGGCCTCGTATTTTCCCTTTATCTGATTAAAAGATTGAGAAAAGAACAGAAAATTAAAAGACTGATAAACTTCAGAGTTTCTCAGTTCAATATTTGCCGGAAATTATAGTTTAATAACATTATAAGAAACATACAATACAATTCTACCCTTAAAAAATTTTACGCTTTTACAGATGACAAATCGTGAGAATAAAGAAAGTACGTTTTCAAGTCATTTTCTGTATAGCGTAGAAAAATTAGAGGAAAAGATAAAAAATTTCCATATGCTTTGTAATGTATACGTTACTTTTGCCATAATTGTAAAGAGAAGCTGCAAGGTATATTTTCCCTTTATCTGATTAAAATATTGAGAAAGGAACAGAAAAAAGAAAAATGATGGTTTGTTTCAAACATTCTTTGGATTTCCTTAGTAAAAAGTTTTGATCAAACTAGTTTTAGAATTTTCTTGTTTTTAAAGTCCCTGCTGCTCGGTTCGAATGTTGGCAATCACTCTGGCTATTATTACTTTATCCACTGCAGTTTTGAAAAGACCGGTAGTATTTGTTGAGAACTAAGTTCACAGATTGTTTAGTCAGGAAATACGTCTGCGTCCTGGCTCTATTTTCTTGGATTATTTACTGTAGTAATATCTGTGGGAATTTCCCATTATGTCCTAAATACTAGAGTTTTCCTACTTTAACAGTTTCCATAATTTCCATTTTCTTGTTCATGCGACGTAAGACATCCTCGTTGGTAATATGGTCATAATATGGTAAATTTTCAAAATCCTGCGATATAGCCATAATTCAAATGCCTCAAGTTTTTTAGAAGTGGCTTCTGTCAGCGTCCAAGACATCTAATTCCCTTTCAATCTAACATTTTATTGGCTACTTCTTGTTTATAAATATAAAGAATATTCTTCATTTTATCCGCAGTATTATACTGAAAAAGTGTGTATTATAAAGTTCAATAGTGTCTTAAAATGTCTGAAGCCCTTTCCATCAGAAGCCACAAATGTTTGCCCGTTGAGGCAAAAGTGATAGATAAAACTGTTTATTTAAAGTTAGTGGAGCGAGGCCACGACAAGTACTTTTCATTAATGAAGACATCAGCTTTAACAAGCATCCCTGAAAGTACAGTTTGGAAAATTGTAAAAAATTCGATAGCGCCTAAAAAAACACGAAAAGTGTCGAAATGTATTGATTTCTGTCAAGAAGACTTAATCCGCCGCAAATGTATGCAGAACAAAAAATTCCTACGTTCTTGTCACTTTCACGAAGGCTGTCCGAGGATAGTTGTGACATAAAGTGTTCCACTACAACTTTATGGCATATTCTACCTCGTTTGGGGTTTTTGTTAAAAAAATAGACAAAAGGCAAGTTATAATGGAATAACGGCACTTACAACAACTCAGAATGGGATACCTTGAAAAAATAAATACAGGTGATCGGAAAATCGAACGATAATCTACCTAGATGAGACTTGGCATGACACCCACGACACACCCAGTAAAGGATGGATTGATAAATCCAAAAAATGCCACACTAAAGCTCCATCAAATAAAGGTAAAAAAATAACTATTTTACATGCGGGGTCGGAAGAAGGCTGGATACCAGAATGTCTATTTCTAGCAGCCAAGAATATTTCAGATTCCACCTTGGATTATCATTGTTATACAACTGCTGAAGTTTTTGAAGATTGGCTTCAAAACAAATTAATGCTGAATATACCACCGAATAGCTGTATTATGATGGATAATGTATCTTATCATAGTCGCCAAATGAATAAGGTACCAAGTTTCACCAGTAGAAAAAGGGAAATACAAGCCTTTTTGTGCGAATGTGACATATATTTCCATGAAAGTTATACAGTTAAACAATTGTTAGAAGTTTTCAGAGTTACAATTTTTCAAAAGAACATGTTTGTGATAAAATTGTAAAGGAAGCAGGATACAAAATAATTCGGCTTCCACCATATTATTGTATTTTTAATGCGATCGAGTTGATATGGCATAAAATAAAGTCTAATATACGTGCTCAATAATACACCCACTTTAAACAGTAGTATGATTGAGTTGATAAAGACAGAAGTGAAAAATGTAACCGTTGAGAACTGGACAAACTGTATTCAACACATCAAAAAAATTTAAAACTGATATAAATGTACGTACATACATAAATATAAATAGTTTAGAACCTGTAAAAAAAACTTATTATTGATTTGCAAGATAGTAGAGATATTAATTAATAACTAAAATTGTAACAAATTTACGCGAGGATACTGTACACTGTTTTAATATATTTGTTTAATTACTCTATTATGTATTATTCATTACATAAAACATTAAAATTCAACTGTCTTATCACAATAAAATTTTAAACCCAACAATTATACAATCAGGTATAGTGCGGCCGTGCACGATGCCTTGTCATTAAACAGCCATGAATTAATCACTTTCAAATCTTGTTGAATTTTGAATGGGTAGCTAAGTCACTTTCTTAGATCGTGAAAAATGCTATACCTAGATATGAATATTGTGGAGTTCTTTGTATTGGTTGGTTTTTAACCATCAACAAGTTATCAGAAACCTGAGACTTGTTGATTACCATATACTTTGTTTTGCTGATATTAAGTTCGAGGCCGTATCGATTCCTGACTTCGTTTATTTCGTTTATCAGCCTTAATCGCCGTATCGTCAGCCTAATGAATATTATTTATTCGTTCCCCATTAAGCAGTAATCCTTAATCAACTTCTTTCAGTGCCTCTCTGAAGATTTGCCCAGAGTATATATTAAACAATAGTGGAGCCAAGACTCAACACTGCCTTACTCCACTCTCCACGAGGTTTAGAATAAACGACTAATATTTTTGTAAGATAAACATATTTCTAAATTACTTCTTATGGCGACACCTAGTTCCTGAAGGAGAAACTTTAAGAAGTACGAGGGAACGACATAAGAAGTTTAAAAATAAAACTCGTATGGCCATTGGCTGAAGGAAAGGTTTGTATACGATTAACCACTCAGAAAGGGGAAAATGGGTGGTACCGAAGAAGATTTTAGCGATTTGAAGATCTTAAGAATTTAGTCTCGTTTTAGATTTATTTCAGTTCAATCACGCTGCTTCCTTCTGGAAATGTGCCACAGTTCAGCCGATACCTAAAAAAGGCAAGAAGACCTTGCCAAATAACTACCGACCAGTCGCACTGCTTTCAATAATATCGAAAGTCATGGAAAAGGCTATCAATCAACATCTTCTAAAATATCTTGAAGAATTCAACATTATTAGCGATCACCAATATGGCTTTCGTAAACATAGATCAACAGGAGATCTTCTGACTTATGTAACACTTGTTTGGAACAACGCATTTGAACACTTTGGAGAATCTTGAGCGGTTGCTCTTGACATATCCAAGGCATTCGACAGTGTTTGGCATGATGGGCTGTTGGCTAAGCTACGTTCTTGTGGTATGTCTGAAAAGTTCTGTTTGTGGCTCTCATGTTTCCTCAGTGAGCGTTCTTTACGAGTGGCGGTCGACGGATTTCTTTCTAACACCTTCACTATCAACGCCGGTGTGCCCCGAGGTTCCATACTATCTCCTACTCTCTTTCTCATTTACATTAACGATCTGCTGGAAAAGACCGGAAATCCAATCTACAGCTTTGCAGATGACGGTAAGCTTATCTCTTCATTCACTTTGAATGCTCGGACATCGGCTGCTCAGGTGAGTGCCCGTAGACAGCGAGAAGTTGTTCAACTTAACAAAGACCTAGAAGAAATTCTATCTTGGGGTGACAGTAACCAAGTGGAATTTAACGCTACAAAAACCTAGGCGGCAGTTTTTTCTAAAAAAGTTAACGTTGTTGAACCCGACATAGTTATGGCAGGGCACTCCATTCCTCTAACATCGTCACTCAATTTGTTGGGCGTTAATTTGGAGCAAATATGTCCTGGCATGAGCATGTTGCAGGCGTAGCATGGAGGGCTTCTCAAAAGTTGGGAATATTATTTCGAACCAGAAAGCTTTACACTCCACAACAACTGTTAATTCTTCACAAAGCTCGAATTCGACCAACTATGGAATACTGCTCCCATGTTTGGGGCTCCGCTCCCAAACATGCACTGCATTTGTTGGATTCTATTCAGAGAAGAGCTGTTCGTCTGATTGGAGACCCGGAACTGACTGGCGGCCTTGATTCGCTGGAACATCGAAGAACGGTTGGCGACTTGAGCCTATTCTACTCGTACAAGTATTTTCATGGGAAGTGTTCGGAGGATGCGCCCGTTTAATTCCTCCCAGAGCTGTGCATGTTAGAAATACACGTCCTGCTGATACTTCACATCCGTATGAAGTTCAGCTTGTTACTCCTCGTACAACGCTTTTCAAGCAATCTTTTATATGGAGAACATCATCCCTTTGGAACAATTTGCCAAGGACTGTGTTTCTCACCGAGTACAATTTACAGCGATTTAAGAACGTGAATTGCTTTTTCCGCACACGTGTCGCTCCTGTAGCGCTTTAGAGACTGCAGCACGTGTGCTAAACTCATTTTGTGTTTTGAAAATCCAAATAATTTTCTTTTCTTTTAAAGAGTTTCTAATATTAAAATTTAAAGCGATTTTGATTTTAAATTTTTTTCCGACTATTTTGTTTCTTCCAATTTAGGAAATATAATTTGACTACTCGCGTCTTCTGCGCTGCATCTCAAAAGCAGCCACAAAAAGGGATCTAAACATCCAGTATTTTGAATAAAGTTCGGGTGTGGTAAGAAAGAGCCGTAGAATAAAATTTACTAACATATTTTAGATTCAACAGTGACCATTGTACAAAACATTCCAAATCCCAACGTACTTAAAAACTATGAAAAATTTAACGCTATGTATTTCATAGTAATTACAATGCATCCAGAAATAACTTGCAGCATAAAAGTAGAGAATGTGAAATAATATTTATAAAACTCGTTAACTAATGAAATTGGAAATAACATACAGCGAAAAGTTTACTTGTGAATAGACGAGTTTCTAAAAACAATTTTATAATTTGAGTTTTGCTGAAGTTGTTCTTTGGATATTTATAGTTGTTTTTTGCTGATATCAGAACCGCAGCCGTCGATTCTATATCACTTATGTACCAGTTGTACAAGTATGAAATGCGGATTTTTTTTTTCTAAAAAAACATGTTAAATTCAGAAGAATGATAAAAAGTGCTTTATTCAAAGTATGCTCCATCGCTTGTTATACATTTTTCCCATCTTTCGGGTAATTTGTGAATACCACGCCAGTAAAAATCTTCCCCTTTTGCTGCGAACCATTCATCGAGCCATTTTTTCACATCTTCGTACGAACCAAAGCGCTGCTCAGCAAGTGCGTAACCCATCGATGCAAACAAGTGGTAATCGGAAGGAGCCAAGTTTGGTGAGTAAGCTGCATGGGGCAGAACTTGACAGCTGAGTGCTTCCAACGTGTCGCGAACTGATTTTGCCGTATGTAATGGAGCATTGTCATGAAGAAAAATGACTTTGTGTTGCCTCTTTCGGTATTCTGGTCTTTTTTCAAGCAGCGAATGGTTCAAATCGGTCAATTGTTGTTGGTAACGTTTAGTATTAACCTTCTCCCATAGTTTTAACAGCTCATAATAGACCACGCCTCTCTGGTCCCACCAAACACAGAGCATCCATCGTCTTTCTAAAAAAGGGATTCGGTTTGCGGTCGATGTGGATGGTGCGCCTGGATCTACCCATGATTTTTTGCGCTTGGGATTCTCAAAGTAAATCCACTTTTCATCCCCTGTAACTATACGATGCAAAAACGACTTCCTTGTGTACCGAACGAGGAAAATGTCACACGTGTTTTTGTCTTTTACCGTTTGCCTGTCGTTCAACTCATGTGGTACCCATCTACCGGTCTTCTGAATCTTTCCCATCTCTCGTAGCCGAATGGAAACAGCTTGTTGACTAACTCCCAATTGCTCGGCGAGTTGTTTTTGTGTTTGCGAATCATCTTCGTCCAACAATGCTTGCAATTCCACATCTTTGTATTTTTTTGGCAGTTTTCCACGTTCCTTTTCTGCAACATCGAAGTCACCACTTTTGAAACGCCGAAATCATCATTCATACGTATCTTGCGATGGAGCATGTTCACCATAAGCTTCTCGAAGTAATCGGTATGATTCAACAGCAGTTTTCTTCAAACGAAAACAAAAAAGTAATGCTGTCCGTGAATGCTCTTTGGTCGGTATAAATTTCGACATATTGAACACAACAACACAACACTATGCTCACATTTTTCCAATTTATCACTCGTGCGTGCCTGACACTTATTGATGACACAACAAAATGGCGCAGTGTCAAATCTTTATAACACAAACTGCATTGGTGCACCATCTGTTGTCTGAAATCCGCATTTCATACTTGTACACTGGTATATTATACAGATTTTACTTAAATTTTAGACGATTTTTAGTTTTGTTAATGAAATAAATGGATCAAAAATGACGAAACTATGTATTATGTATTTATTTAAGTTCTCCATTAAAGATAGCTTTGTAATTGTTAGTAAATTAGTTCTAGTACTTTAAACTTTTTCGAATACAACTAACTGCCTTATTAATAAGAATTTTTGTTAAGTGATGAATGCATCCTCGAAATATAAACAGCTGTATCCCTTGGTAAAATCCTAGATCTATCTCTTATGCAACTTCATCGTTGGAAATACTAGATGTTAATTAAAAACTAACCCATTTTAACAATATTCCTATGTTATTTTTTAACCTCCTTATGACAAGTACATGTGGTATAACTTACCGACAATAGTCAAATACACCGGATGTCCGACAGGTGGCGTGGTACTAATTTGACACTCGTAGATCCCCGAATCTTTTTTCTGTGGATAACGTATCCTTAGTGTCCACTCTTCCGTGTGTGGTGTATGGATAGCTTCAAATCTTTGGTCTGACGTGTATGTGTATCGACCGACAGTTAGAAGGTGGATATCACGATGTCGAACCCAGGATACCTGGAACAATAAAAAGCGCTGTAATTTTAACATTTTGATAGAATGGATTCGAAGCTTTCTTTGCTTTGATATGATAAGAAATTCTGATTCTTGGAATTAGAGTGTGTAAAATTAAATGAACTTTCTGACCTCTCATCTATTGTTTCAATCAAGGGCAAAACGTCGGAAAGCACTTTAATTTGACAAAGCCTAATATTAACAATCGTAATTTTTCATCAAGATCGCAGACAATTGAAATTTCTAAAAAAAAAATGTGAAAACTTAACTTTTATAGAAAATAAAAATTGAATTGGTATCCAGAAAGGTGTATGTTAAAATTTTCAAAATTAGTTTTTTTCTGGAATAATGGACTATGTAGTCTGACTCATACGTAGGTACCGTTTGTAGTGTTCAAAACTTTTGATAGATGGTGGCAAAATACAGTGTAATTGAAGAAACGTGAGTCGGAAAAAGACGTAGAAGGGCGTATGTACATATATGTGAGTAAAAGAGAAGGGAAAAATTTTGCCGACAAAGCAGAGACCGACGGAGGTTCGTGATTCTGATGAAAGTGCGTGTATAAACGAGAATGTGAATCACTTTTATTACAGTTTACAGGAATTATTCACAAATTCTATGACTTAGAATTATGACTGACAGTCATTCTTTCTTTTTCAGTTCATCAACTTACGAGAACCCAAGAAATGAAGACCAAATAAGACAGATGCAACGTTAAAGAAACTATATTTGACTACAATATCAAGGAAGAACCATTGATTGAATCATATTTGGATAGAAGATGTAATCACATGAACCGACCATGAGTCAAATACACCTTGACGACCGAGAGATAGTTAAAGAACACTATAATTGAATACCATTATAGCCGTAAATCCTCAGCAAAGAAATATTTGAGTATGGAGTCGAGTCAAGAACATGCACCGTTTGTTCGAACTCAGATTTGGAACACCTCATTCCGATACTTGTAAGTAGTGAGTACAATTGACAGCAATTCAAGAACAACGTGAATCGTTTTTTTCCGCACACGTGTCGCTCCTGTAGCGCTTTAGGGATCTCCCTGCAGCACGTGTGCTAGACCCATAAAAAAAAAACAAAAAGTGCGATCTGTTTCATGCTACAGATTGTTCTTACTTCAAATGTCGATAAAAAGGAATCAAATTAAAATAAAGGGCAATTTACACTACATTAAAGCCGATGAACCTTACCAACAGCTTGCTGCTGATGTTTCATCACGCTCTGCGTCGCCTTGCGACAAGTTATTTTCACACCAATGCTCCGTCACTCTGAATACCAACGTAGGCATTTCTGTTTGAACTGTGCTGTGCAAGAACCGAAGCAGCATGTAAAGGGTCTTCCATTTGGACTTGACAACTTTGAAATTTCACTGTGAACGCACTCTTAAGCCAATCACCGAACTGTCAACGTCAAAACATTCAGTAAAGTCAACATTTTCAACATGGTGAAGTACACGAACGAACAACGTTTACAAATAATTAAAATTTACTACCAAAATTTGGAGTCAGCGACTGCAACTTTAAGAGCGTTAACGCCAATTTTTGGTCGTAATTCTCGTCTCAGTAGACAAGCAATTCATAGTCTAGTGAAAAAATTTGAGTTAACATATTCGCTGCTGGATGTTCCCATGTCAGTGAGACAACGGGTTGGTCGAAGTGGCCAGAATATTGCTGCCGTTCAAGCGTCCATCTCAAACGAACCAAAACAGTCGATTTCATGGCGTTCTCAAGAATTGGCATCGCTCAGACCACACTATGGCGAATTTTGCGAAAGGATCTTGGCCTGCACCCTTATAAGTTAAAGTTAACTCAAGAACTAAAGCCACCCGATCATATGAAGCGACGTACATTCTCGAATTGGGCTCTAGAAATGTTGGAAGAAGATGACCAATTTCATAGCAAAATCATCTTTAGTGATGAAGCGCATTTTTGGATAAACGGCTTCGTCAACAAACAGAATATGCGTTATTGGTCAGGTGAAAACCCTCATGTGCTTGAAGAAACATCACTTCATCCACAAAAAATTACTGTTTGGTGCGGTTTTCATGCCGGTGGTGTCATTGGGCCGTTCTTTTTCGTTGATGAAAATAACCCTCACGTTACAGTCAATGGAGATCGCTACAGAGGCATGTTGCAACGTTATTTCCTGGATCAATTGCATGGACTAGACATTAATGATATGTGGTTTCAACAAGACGGCACCACAAGCCACACAGCGGGTGTAACAATCGACTTACTGCAATCTAAATTCGGTGAACGTGTTATATCGAGAAATGGTCCCGTCGAATAGCCGCCTAGATCGTGTGATTTAACACCTCTAGACTTCTTTTTATGGGGGGTACGTTAAATCATTGGTCTATGCTAACAAGCCTGCGTCGTTAGAGGAGCTCAGAGCCAATATTGAAAGAGAGATAGCGGCCGTTTCCGTCGAAATGTGTGGCCGAGTCATCGAAAATTGGGTTCAACGAATCGACGGCTGCAAACGTGCCCGTGGTAGACATATGAATGAAGTCGAATTCCATACATAAATGTTTCGATTGTACTTCAAGCCGATAGTAAAAATTTCGAAATGTCTCAAATGGGTTGCGTTTTATTTCAAAAAAAAGTTGTCAAGTCCTTAATGGAAGACCCGATATTTGTGGCATGAAGTTATCGTCAAAAAAGTGTCGAAAGAGATAGGTCCGTGCAGTCTTCAATACATAACATCGAACTTCAGTGTACTACTTCCTGCTGAAGAAATGAAATTGATAGTGTGGTCCGATAGATACATATGGCAAAATAACAATAAAGCTAGTCTAACACTGTACATGTATCTGATCAGAGCTGGTTATTTTTCCGGAAATTAACTGAAGTCTTTGATTTCTGGACATTCCTTCCTCCCCTGTGGCAGAGATCTTGAATTAATTGAACGCTAAAAGAAGAAAAGCAAAGCAGTAACCTCTCAAGATTGGAAATACGTGACAGCTGTTTCCAAAATTTATTTTTTGTTCGCCGTAACAGAAATGAATCAGCCCGATTTCGAGGACACAAACGTACTTATTCAGCCCTACATGCTCAGCTGCAATAAGTTTAAAATTCAAAAATATGTGTGTGTTCAAATTGACCAGAGACGACCTCACTTCTGTTTCTGCCTGAGTGACACATAATCTACTTAGACCTTGGAAATTATTTTAGCTATACAGATATGATGTTTCCTTTGCCCTTTTTTCTGTATTCTAGACAAACTTGTTACCGATATCAGAGGAAAAGAAGAAGGATTTGCTACACAGAGTTCAAACTACATACAGCACCAAAAATTTTATAAAGATATAAAGGGTTTGTAGTTATTTAATTTTTTTTCAACAATGGATTTCAGAATTTTTTGTTTTTGTGGCATTTAAATACAAATAGCTAAGCATATTCTAAAAAATATATATTTTTTTAAGGTAGTTCACTCGTAGATCCACTTTTCTTAAGAATTTGGTGAAAATGAAATATGATGTTAAACTAAATGTTTTTTATTTAATTAAAAAAAAAATTACCTTTTGCGAAGCGAGATATTCATAATAATTAATATGCACATAATTAACGTGTAATAGGCCAATGAAGCAGAAAAAAAGGCATAGTTTCGTGTATGTCTTAAGAACTTTTCTTACGAATTTTTTAAAAAATCTGAAAAATTTTGAAATAAAAATATTTCTTTTATCGATTCGTTAAAAAGATATAAATATTTAAAGTTGATTATTGTTTAAAAGAATAACCGCGTAGTAAGGGAGAACTATCACAATTTGACAACGCTGTATGTCGTCATATTTTAGGCGCCAACATTCAAACAGCATTTAAAATGGTTAGTTCAGGTTCAGAAATTCATTTGTAGGTTAAATAATTTATTGAATAAACACTATATATATATATATATATATATATATATATATATATATATATATATATATATATATATATATATAAAACTCCTGGACAAAATTAACGCAACAATCTGAAAATTAATTTATCTTTTCCTTATGTCAGTTTTAAAGTTTATCGAGTATTTGAATAGTAGGCTATGCATATTTTGTTTCGTTGTTCATAACAGAAATCAAAACAATTCGTTTAGATTTACAGTTTTAAAGAATTTTTTAGAAGATAAACAATTTTCTGTAATAATGCGATAGATTTTCTTTAAAAGTAAGCTTATAAATTGTTCCCTTTTTCAAAGTAATACATTTTTGTGGTAGACTGTTTTATTTTTGACCCCGAAGAATTAGAAAAATGAATCGAACAAGGAATTTAACTGAACACGAGGTAGCGCGAGCCTCAGTTTTATTGGACGAGGGAGATTGTCAGAGTTATGTTGCCAATTTGTTAGGCAAACATCGTTCCACAGTAAGTCGTATGGTAAGACGCTTGAATGAAGTAGGAACTTATTCTAGAAGGCTAGGGCAAGGGCGAAAACGATGCACTAGATGAACGTTTTATAAGACAATATGCTTTAAGAAACAGGACTTTCACTAGTTCTATAATAAGAAACGAACTCGAAGCTGTTCGCAATGTCACAATTTCTTCTAAAACAGTTAGAAGACGGTTAAATGAGCTGGATTAAACAGTAGGAGACTAGCCACTGCGCCCTTGCTTACTAGAGAGAACAGAGTTTCCAGGTTACGTTTTGCTCGAAATCACGAAAACTGGTCTGTGGATGATTGGAAACAAGTTTTCTTCACAGATGAAACTAGGGTTAGTCTAAAACATCCAGATGGTCGTGAGCGAGTATGGCGAAGACCAGGAGAGAGGTTTGCTCCTTGCAATATCTCTGCAAGGATTCCATTCGGCGGTGGCTCTGTTATGTTCTGGGGTGGCATCTGCTTTGATGCTCGCACAGAGTTAGTTCCTGTCCGTACGAGATCCATGAATACTGACTACTATCTTGAGAATATTGTAATAGAACATGCGATGCCTTTCGGGCATTTTGTGGGGCCCAATTTCCTGTTTATGGCAGACAACGCTCGACCTCACGTGGCTAGTGAGGTACTCGATTATCTTAATCAAGTTGTTATACCGATTATGCAATGGCCACCAAAAAGCCCGGATCTGAATCCGATAGAACATGTATGGGATCACCTTAAGAAAAATGTGAAACGTCATATACCTGCACCTAGAAACCTGAGGGAACTTGAAAATGCAGTTATCACAGAATGGGAGCAAATTCCTCAAGATTTTATCCAAAATTTAATTAGAAGCATGCCTAGGCGCATAAACGCTGTCATCCGAAGTAGAGCAGGCCAGACACGCTACTAGTGTCCTAGTTACACCATTAATTTTCTACTAGTGTCCCAGTTTATTTTTTTCATTATTACATAATTTCAACGATTTTGTTATTGGTCTTAAGAATAATTTTAATTCGAATCTTATAGAGAAATTTGGTAGCTAATTCACTTTTAAAGTATCTGAATAAGTTTTTTTTTCTAACTTTTAGTGTCACCAATGTTCATAAAAAATTATTAAAATTAATTCATTATAGAGATTTGTATGATTTCATATATTGCTGCGTTAATTTTGCCAGGAGTGTATATATATATATATATATATATATATATATATATATATATATATATATATATATATATATATATGTATATATATGTAATCAATTGTCTACAATCATCAAATAAATATATTAAATGTATTAATTAAAAATTTGAATTTGTACCTTGATATTTATTATTTTTTTCTTTCTTCAAAAGATTTGCATTTTTAACAAAAATATGTTTGTAGGTTCAATAATTTTTCAATATTTTAAGTTAATATTATATTTATTTATCTACACTGTTACATATCAGTTGATAACAATATTAAATATATATTACAAAAACGGTTTTATAAATCTTCTCCGTAAAACTAAATAAATAATTAATGATACTAGTGATAAATAAATAAAGTATTATAAACTATTTGTAAACTAATTAATTATTTTAATTACTACTCGTGTATCTTTGGTTGCACGTGGTTTGCCATTGTCTTTCTGACTAGATAATAATTGCACTATTCCTGTAGAACCCAATTTATCATAAGAACTTTTTAGATCTGTCAAAGTTATGCATTCAGATGTAATTCTTTTAAACATTTTTCCATGACGCAGTCTTTTACGATACGTAATTTGTAATTAAATCTTCTCTCTTCAAAATTTCATTGCTCAAGGATTTTAACGTCATATATCACCTCATGGAATTTTTCGTTTGGTGCTATTTGCAATAATAAATGCGCTAACTTTCCGAGCTTACACATTTCTGAGCCTTTTCGGCCAGGAAAGCATTTTTTTAAAAGACTTACTGTGTCTGAAAAATCAGCAATATTTTTAAATCCTCGATCATTGCAAAATTAGTTATACCTTGAATTAAATGGGACAAACTAAAACGTGCACTATGGGCAACAAGTACGCAAAGTTTTGGAGAAAAAATTAAAAACTGTTGGAATGAAATTAATGCGTCCTTTAGAGTGATTGTTTTGATAGATTTACCATATAAATACAGGTCACCATTAACATGTTCTAAGCTCGTAACTTTGAAAGCGTGGTAATTATTCGGTTGCGTAGGCCTAATATAAACATTGAATGTTTTGTTCCGATATTTCGCCGCTATTTGCAAAATATTAGCTGTACTTGAAAATCCCGATGTTTGTAAATCGAAATATACTAAGCCACAGCCCTCGGATGTAATTGAAACATTATTCAATATATTAGTTATCGCTTGAGGATTAATAGTGTCACTAGTATGATAAACGTCCATCTGCAGTCCACAATGTAATTGATACTGTACCCCTTCATGTTTTTCTTTATTTTTTCTCGTGGCCACTTTATTTCTAACCAATAAATTTCTAAGTGTTTTCGTTGCAGGCAAATTAGTTCTGGATGCCCTTTGTTTTTTTATTTCATCTTTTCTTGCCATATAAGATCTTGTATGCTTCCCAGCGAGTTTATTGATGAGCTTTCCTTTGTAAATTTGCCTTTATGACGCAATTGATTATAATCCAAAGGCATTTTTTATTTAAATTAAATATCTATTTTTTTTTTTTGTGGAAGTCTCGTTACCTTCTGACCACTTTCATTTTAAATAGAAGTAATACGGTCTAAACCAGAGTGTTCCCAACTTTTTTTTCTCGTAGACCACCATTTCATCAATTTCAAAATTTTGCTGGTTTCGGTGGACCCCCCTGCTGCTACATTTCCACCATATTCCCAAAACTCGTCTGAAAATGTGAAGATTAGATCTAACGACGGAAATTTGCGTCGTGGCTGAGTTCCAACCCTAAATTCGGAGTGGTAAAAATAAAAATAATATATTTTTCTTGTGTTCTATTTTTTAAAATAATATGATTTTCGAAATACACCCTGTCAAAAATCACCGAAAAATTTGGAATTTTTTTTGCTCCCTTAATTATTTTGAGTAGTGTATTATCTGCCTACATTGATAGGTAAAGCCAAGCCAACATTTTTGTTCTTTACTATCGAAACCAGATAAATTTTCGTGGACCCCTACTTACAACTTGTGAACCCCCATTTTTTTTTTAACGCGAACGTAGACCCCCGTCGAGTCTCCCGTGGAGCCCTGGGGGTCTACCTGAACCACTTTGGGAATCACTGGTCTAAACAGTAAACATACACAAAGTATAATAACCTATATAAACGTCATTCTGTAGAGCATTCGGTATACGCATTGGCAGCGTTAACACATTTATTTTCATTAAAAATGTGTGTCTGCATACGATAGTTTCCATGTATCGAATATACTCTCCGACAAAAATAAAATACTCTGCCATTGAGCATTTTAAACTTTTTGTATTTATTATCGAACTAGACTTTTTGTTCCGATTGTCAAAAGTAAACTACCTTAAACGTGTTTTGATAATGCCCTTTTGTGATGTTGTTTTAAAAGGATTCCATTAAAAACTATAATGAATTAGACATTCTCGCATTTTTTGTTTCGTGTCTACTCGTCTATTGCCTAACAGTAACCCAACAAATAAATAATGGAAATTTATTTTTGGAAAATGGAGCGAATTATCGTGGGCAGTTCATTCCGTGGAAGAAGGACGTATGTGTCATCCAACATGAATATTTTGCTAAAATGAATTCTCCAAAGGCTTTTGCGTTTCCTGAAAATTGGGAATAAGCAACATACACTCTCCTTCTAGACACCCATTCAATTTTTAATAAATGTTTGAATTGGACAATACACCAACTCAATGGTTATCTAGTTTGTGGGACATTTGTCAAGTTTGACATTTTGCTCAAACGGACCCAAAATCTATCTAGCGAAGCAGTGTGTGTATAGAAAGGTGCTAAATTAGTTGATAGAGATTGTGTACACTTGTCCCCGGATCAAATAAAACTGAGCTTTACAGTGTAATTAATTCTGGGATAAAGGCTATTATGAGGATGACCTATATATAGAATGGGATTAAATTGCTTTTCTATAAAGGCTTAAACCGTATAATAATACTTAGCATATTTTCTGATGATCCACGCAAAATCAGTGGAAGGTTAAATTATACAGGATAAGAGAAAGTTAAAGTAAATTTTTGTTACATTATAACTGAGAAAAAAAACCTAAAAATCTTCTGGAAAAACAGGTTCCGTTAATTTTACTCATTTCGTGATATGATAATTGATGGTGCCGATAAAAAGTCCCAATGGACGGAAAATCCTAGGGCCACGTGGTTTTGAGTATCAATTGCAGGGATATTGGCTATGTTCTGATTAAGTAATTACATGTTTGGGGAAGGGCTGGGGAGAAACGTCGGGGTATAAAGAAAAAGGTGGATAATGAAAATATAAGGGAGAGGACAAGCATGGCAGGAACTGATGAAATGTAAACTCAGGAACCCACTGACCCATACACCGATGGGTCCCAGGCGCGTAAATCTTATAAACAACCCATAACTCATTTGCAGTAAATCCTTTAATCCTAATCCTATCAGGCCTGCACCCAGTGCCTTATATGAGTCAGCCCATCCGCAGTTATGCTCGGTGACATCAGTACATGGGCAGTAGCCTCCAATGGGGTCTCAGCATATGTCGTCTCTTTGAGAGGAGCCAGTCAAATCCCACTAGTACTTGGCGAGCTTAAAGCAAATACAATAGTCTCTAGAAAGGTCCTACCATACGTCGTGGGGTTAAAACATTTGCAGCAAATCCTTTAATCCTAATCCTGTCAGCCCTGCATCCAGTGCCTTATTGGGGTCAGCCCATGCGTAGTAATGCTCGGTGACGTCAGTACATGGGCAGTAGCCTCCAATGGGGTCTCAGCATATGTCGTCTCTTTAAGAGGAGCCAGTCAAATCCCACTAGTACTTGGCGAGCTTAAAGCAAATACAATAGTCTCTAGAAAGGTCCTACCATACGTCGTGGGGTTAAACCATTTGCAGCAAATCCTTTAATCCTAATCCTGTCAGCCCTGCATCCAGTGCCTTATTGGGGTCAGCCCATGCGTAGTAATGCTCGGTAACGTCAGTACATGGGCAGTAGCCTCCAATGGGGTCTCAGCATATGTCGTCTCTTTGAGAGGAGCCAGTCAAATCCCACTAGTACTTGGCGAGCTTAAAACAAATACAATAGTCTCTCTAGAAAGGTCCTACCATACGTCGTGGGGTTAACCCATTTGCAGCAAATCCTTTGATCCTAATCCTGTCAGCCCTTTTCAATTCGTCTTTTTGACAAGCTTTCATTTGACTCGATGGCCTGGTAATGTTTTTTTTACTTCCGATTTCACCCCGCAAAACTGCCCCTTAAGTCAATATTTAACTTTTAAAATTACACGGCTCTAATTGTGCTATCAATCTCTATATTTGAACCAAATCTCAACTTTCTATGTCAAATAATTTCGGGGAAAATTCGGTGAACAGACGGGCTCCGAAGTGATCCCGTAAGTACGGAACACTAAAAATGAATTTTTTAATATATATATATATATATATATATATATATATATATATATATATATATATATATATATATATATATATATATAATATATATATATATATATATACGTCTTGGGTTTCCCGTGTAGGCTGGATATCCTGAGAAGGATTGTTTAACAGCTGACGTTTCAACGGGATCTCACCCATCTTTTTCAAAGCTTACGTACTGATTCTGCGGTTCGATTGCGTCTGGTTATATGCGTGTGTTGAAAAAGCGATGATATTATGGTTTTTTTGTCTGACTGCATTTATGTGTTCGTCTTTTCTTGTACTTATCCTGCGATTAGTCTGACCGACGTATGACAAATTACAGTCGCCGCATGGGATCTCATATACTCCTTGGTCTTCTAACGGGATTTTATCCTTGGCTGAAGGCAGGATATCCTTGATTTTTTGGTCTGTTTTGAAGACTATTGTGATATTGTGTTTCTTAAGGAGTTTTCCGATTTTGTCTGTGGTCCCTTTTACATAGGAAAGGAAAGCCTTGGCCTCCTCAGTTTTTTTTCCCTGTTTTTGTGACTTTCGTAAAGCTTGTTATAGACTATTTTTCTTATAGCCGTTTAATGTTAAGGCTTGCTGGAGCTGGACCATTTCTTTCTCCAAGTTTTCTTCGTCCGTTAAAGCCTGCGAGCGTGATTTGGCTACAGCGGAGAGTTAGGCTGGGTGGTGGTGTGATTCTGCATGGAGATATCTATTTGTTTGTGTAGGTTTGCGATAGACTGTATGTGATAATGACCCATCTATTTTTCTTTGAAGTAGGACGTCGAGGAATGGTAGCTGTTTTATTTGTTCTTTTTCCATAGTGAACTTTTTTGGGTGGTGTTGGTTCAGGTGATTGAGAAAAAAGATTTAGATTTTCCTCGCCATGTTGCCAGACCACCTAGATGTTATCGACATATATTTATATATATACATATATATATATATATATATATATATATATATATATATATATATATATATATATATATATATATATATATATATATATTTCGCCAATCCTTCTCGGTTTCATCAAGAGTATTACTAAAATTAAAACCATCATGCACACGTAGGTTGCTAATAATAAACAACATGAACTTACCAACTAGAATAAAATATTTACAAAAGAAAAGCAAAGCGTTACACAACTAGACTCACTATATGCACTTCAAGCTAAGGTGTTTTTTTAGAATTGATAATGAATATTATTTTATTTTATTTCTTTTATTAGTGTTCCGTACGGAACATTTATAAGATCACTTCGGTGTCTGTCTGTCACAGCCGATTGTCTGTCTGTCACACCCGAGTTCCTCCGAAACTATTTGACATAGAAAGTTGAAATTTGATAATAATGTAGGAATTGATGGCCTCATCAGAGCCGTGTAGAGTTAAATTTTAACTTAAGGGGTTAGTTTTGGAGGGTGAAATAAGAAGTGAAAAAAAAAAAAATTTTACTAGATCATCGAGTGTGGTGTCAAATGCAAGCTTGTGAAAATACGACTAAAAACTATATATATAATGTAATACTTGCGCGCACTTTTCTATGTATTATTTTTAAAAAATCGCGAGAAATCGCTGTCCCTCCGCCTTATCTCGAAAAGTACTTATCAAAAAATTTTGAAAAAATCCTGGAATATTCTCCACGGGGTGTAGATTGAACGAAAGTTAGTGAATTATCTTTAATAATTTATCTGGTATATAAAAAAAAACAAAAATTTCAAGGTCATCAGAAGATAGTAAAGATTGGAAACAAACTTTGTTGAAAACTCATTTGGGGTGTGTTTTGTGAAGTCACTGATCATTTTATATCTCTGTAACAAAATTTTTTATTTTAAAAGCAATCAACGTACGGAACACTAATTGCGCAAGTTCAACTTGCACTTGACCGGTTATTTTTTGTTTATTATCGGTGTGTGTACAGTGGTCGGGTGTAGCGATTAATATAATTATTTAGAATATCACAGTATATTTTGTATATATATATATATATATATATATATATATATATATATATATATATATATATATATTATAAATTTGTTGTTTCGTTTAGATCTTAGAGGCGTTGAAGTTTCAAAACCTTTTTTTATATACGCATAACTTAAAAATTGAACAGGTCATATTATATATTAAGAGATGGAGCTAACTAAAATGATACAGTCAAAAAATAGCACCAAAAATTAATTAAAAGCATTTTTAGTAACTTGAAAATTAATAAAACACGCTTGACTCCAAAATAACATGAAATAATATAAAATAAATTGCAGTACCCGAAGTTTTAATTAAAATAGTTTTAATGGCTGCCATATATTAGCTTTGCAAATTTTTTAAAAATAATATTTCTAGTTGATAAAACTTTCGCAAAGCTATGATTTAATTGGAAAATTTTAATATCCGAATTTCTAGGTAATAATTTATTGCCAACGGTAATTTATTTTATTAATTCGGGATATATATCTAATGAAAAATACGAGCAATAGAGCAGAACTAATGCAAGATCAACAGCTTTATTTTATTATGACTCTCATAATTTTTATTAAAATGAGTGAGTTTTTGACATCGTTAAATCCAACTCCTTTTTCGTCAAAATTTCGTGTCCGTGCCAGCAGTGGCAGCTCCAGGACATTCGGGGTTTCAAGGTAATGAAAAAGCGGATGAATTAGCAAGATTCTGAGCAACAAATCCAAAGAACGATTCAAAACCAGCGTTTAGTATACCAAACCAGGTGATAAAAACGCAACAAAACCAAATAAAAAATGTGTAAAAATGCCAGTCAACAGATGGTCATTGTTGGCTCACGACATCTGGTCAAAGACATGAGAGAGATGTAATTGGCGGTCCCTCGAAGAAACCAACAATTGACGTGCTTTGTTTAACAAGGGCACAGATCACACTAGTGGTGGAACCGATCACCGGCCACTGTCACTTGTGAAGGGGAAGAAACGTCTATTCACATTCTATATGAATGTACGGCTTTAAATCGGAACAGACATAAACTGTTCGGAGATCTACATCGCGGCGATAAATTAGCATATGATGAGTTTGGAAGGAAGCTAATAAATTTCCAAGGGACGACGCTCATGTCACCAAGAGAGGGGAGCATAATAAACCAAGAGGATGCAGTGCATAAACAGGCATAATCGCCTACTCCGTCTACAACCAACCAATGGTTAAACATTTTTATATAATTTTTCTGTGGCATCAAATCGATATCTCTAAAAACAGTCCATTAGCGCATAAAATAGAAACTGATACAAACGATAACCTGACAGACCTACAGACCGACCCAGAAGCAGACCAAGAGATGTTAGAAACTGCCCTCTGCAAGAGTAATACAGAAGTTATTTCTTGTACGCTGGTCAATAGCAACTGTTAGTATTTTATTCACTATGGGACAAAAAACGTATATTCGTTTTTCAATAAAATTTAATTAATTACACTAACATAAATTAATGGAATTTAACACGTAATTTGAGAATTGTAGTTCACCCGTCTGTAATAATTGATGATATATCCTATATTTTGCACATTTCATGGTACTTCAACAATATTTCAATTACGAAATGTCACAAAATTAGTTTGGTAATATTAATACTAGACCAGTAGTTGGAAAATCTCATTTCATATAATCCCATATTGTAAACGTAATTTAGAAATTTTACGGATGCGGACTTTCATATTATCTACGCAGTCTAAAATTTTAATATAATTTAGCGAGTTTCAAATTCAAACATTCTTAATTAATGAATCCAAAATACATTAGCATTTTCATCATTAAAATTAAACACTGACAAAAGTGCTTCTTTTCTTTGGATGCCTCAAGCATTGTTGGTTCATATATTGGACTATTATTTTAAAAAAAAAGTCCACAAAAGCTGTACACTTTAACAGGTTTGGAACGGATGGTTTTAGGGAAATTGTAACCGCTATCGGCAGCTACGTTTGACCTCTCCTTCCTAAACGACTTACGGGAGTTTTCTTTTGCAGTTGCTCTGTTGTTTGGTGGGCTATGAAGTTATTGCATGACGGCCATTCCACAAAATCCAAATAATGGCGCTACCTGTCAATGCCACCAAGTTTCAACTTCTTATGGTCATAAGTTTGCAAGTAACGTGCTTTTCTGTCTCCAGAATTGTGTCATTTGGTCAATATGGACAAAAAGAGGTTTCGTGTCATGAACAAACATACATATATATATATATATATATATATATATATATATATATATATATATATATATATATATATATACTCGTATATATACTCGATACTGTGATCTTAATGCTACTGCCGCTCGAAGCTAACCCGTCCGTGAAAACCTCCATTGTATATATATATATATATATATATATATATATATATATATATATATAAAACATTAAAATTCCGGGTTTCAATCCGTTCGTCTAAGTATGAATTTGCATGACGTTTCGCCAAAATGTCATTTGGCAATTTCATGTGCTCTTGCTGCCGTTGCTACTCGATACTGTGATCTTAATGCTGCTGCCGCTCGAAGTTGACCCGTTTGTGAAAACCTCCATTGTAATATATATATATATATATATATATATATATATATATATATATATATATATATATATATATAAATACCAGGGGTACAAGTATGAAATGCGGATTTCAGATAACAGATGGTGTACCAATGCAGTTTGTGCCATAAAGATTGGACACTGCGCCATTTTGTTGTGTCATCAACAAGTGTCAGACGCGTACGAGTGATAAATTGGAAAAGTGTGTGCATAGTGTTGTGTTGTTGTGTACAATATGTCGAAATTTATACAGAACAAAGAGCATTCGCGGACAGCATTATTTTTTGTTTTCATTTGAAGAAAACTGCTGTTGAATCATACCGATTACTTCGAGAAGCTTATTATGAACATGCTCCATCGCAAGATACGTGTGAACGATAGTTTCGACGTTTTAAAAGTGGTGACTTCGATGTTGCAGACAAGGAACGTGGAAAACCGCCAAAAAAATACGAAGATGTGGAATTGCAAGCATTGTTGGACGCAGATGATTCGCAAACACAAAAACAACTCGCCGAGCCATTGGGCGTTAGTCAACAAGCTATTTCCAATCGGCTACGAGAGATGGGAAAGATTCAGAAGACCAGTAGATGGGTACCACATGAGTTGAACGACAGATGCGTAAAAA
The DNA here is from genome assembly GCA_019049505.1 of Pachyrhynchus sulphureomaculatus. Taxonomy (NCBI): domain Eukaryota; kingdom Metazoa; phylum Arthropoda; class Insecta; order Coleoptera; family Curculionidae; genus Pachyrhynchus; species Pachyrhynchus sulphureomaculatus. The sequence goes on along the minus strand of CM032452.1, from coordinate 94,094,514 downwards.
CACATGTGACATTTTGCTCGCTTGGTACAAAAGGAAGTCGTTTTTGCATCGTATAGTTACAGGAGATGAAAAGTGGATTTATTTTGAGAATCCCGAGCGCAAAAAAAATCATGGGTAGACCCAGGCACACCATCCACATCGACCGCCAGACCGAATCGCTTTGGCAGAAAGACGATGCTCTGTGTTTGGTGGGACCGGAGGGGAGTGGTCCATTATGAGCTGTTAAAACCTGGGAAAACGGTTAATACTAAACGTCACCAACAACAATTGACTGATTTGAACCGTTCGGTGCTTGAAAAAAGGCCAGAATACCGAAAGAGGTAACACAAAGTCATTTTTCTTCATGAGAATGCTCCATCACATACAGCAAGACCAGTTCGTGACACGTTGGAAGCATTCAGCTGGAAAGTTCTACCCCATGCGGCTTACTCACCAGACTTGGCTCCTTCCGATTACCACTTGTTTGCATCGATGGGTCACGCACTTGCTGAGCAGCGCTTTGGTTCGTACGAAGATGTGAAAAAATGGCTCGATGAATAGTTCGCAGCAAAAGGGGAAGATTTTTACTGGCGTGGTATTCATGAATTGCCCGAAAGATGGGAAAAATGTATAACAAGCGATGAAGCATACTTTGAATAAAGCACTTTTTATCATTCTTCTTAATTTAACATGTTTTTTTAGAAAAAAAAATCCGCATTTCTTACTTGTACACCTGGTATGTATATATATATATATATATATATATATATATATATATATATATATATATATATAAATATATATATATATATATATATATATATATATATATATATATATATATATATATATATATATATATTGAGAATCGTATGTCCAAAGAAATAAAATTAAAGAAAGGCGTACGTCAGGGTTGTATTTTGTCACCCCTGTTATTCAATGTCTATTCGGAGGAACTCTTCAATGAAGCATTTTCTGATAAAAAAGATGGAATTATAATTAATGGAGGGTGCGTAAATAACCTCCGTTACGCTGATGATATTGTCATTCTAGCGGAGAGTGAAGAAGGCCTACAAAGACTCAAGAATGGAATTGTTGATGCATGTGAAGAATATGGAATGAAACTAAATACGAGTACGAACAAAACAAAAACAGTGGTGGTTAATAAGAATACTAGTAAAAACATAAATATTAAAGTACATCAACAAACAATTGAAAGAGTAACAAAAATAACGTACTCAAGAAGTACGTTATTTTTGTTACCATTGTACGATTAGTGAAGACTGAGACCATTCTATTGAAATACGCTCAAGAATTGAAACAGTACGAAGCTCCTTTAATAAAATACGCCGCATACTCTGTAACTGTCAACTAAACTTAAAAACAAGAACAAGAGTGTTAAGATGCAACGTGTTCTCGGTCATGTTATACGGCATAGAAGCTGCAACAATCACAGAAACAACACAACGAAGAATGGAGTCATTAGAGATGTTGGGCTATCGCCGAATGCTGCGTGTTCTTTGGACAGCGTATACCACAAACGTGGAAATACTTGTTCGGATGGGAAAAGAACTAGAGTTGAGTCCAGCTGTTAAAGAAAGAAAAAGCACTCATTTGCAACTTATTATTGAAAGAGAAATAATCGGTAGGCGAGGACCAGAAAGGTGCCGCAACTCCTGGTTGAAAAACTTAGGACAGTAGACAAACATGACATCTACCGAACTATTCAGAGCGGCAGTGGATAAAATCAGATGGGCAAATGTGATCGCCAACGTCCTTAGAAGATAGTACACACTAAGAAGAAGAATGTTATATTTCAATAGCGCCATCTAGTAGTAGTTTGCAAAAACTTAAAAGGCAGCCTTCGTACAAGCCGCAGGACCAACTTCGTTCTAAAATATATAAAACCGGTTTCAAAAAATTTTCTGTTTAGTATTTTCGCACGCAATTTTCGAACGGCACTCGTAGAGTCGTATAAGAATTCTCAACAAAAAAGAGCAAATGCAAACAAAACTGTCATAAATCATTTAGGTAGACGAGATTAAATGCGGCGGTCGAAGACGTTTATTATAGTCTGGCTATTTTTTTTTTTTTTTTTTTTTTTTTTATTTTTTATAGGTCTAGCACACGTGCTGCAGGGAAGTCCCTAAAGCGCTCCAGGAGCGGCACGAGTGCGGAAAAAGCGATTCACGTTGTTCTTGAATCGCTGTAAATTGTACTCGGTGGGAAACACAGCGCTGGGCAAATTATTCCAAAGGGATGACATTCTCCATATAAAAGATTGCTTGAAAAGCGTTGTACGCGGAGTAGCAAGCTGAACCTCATACGGATGCGAAGCACCAGCGCGACATGTACTTCTAACATGCACCGCTTTGGGAGGAATTAAGCGGGCTACATCCTTCGAACACTCTCCATAAAAATACTTGTAGAACAGACTCAAGTCGCCAACCGTTCTTCGATGTTCCAGCGAATCAAGGCCGCCGGTCAATTCCGGGTCCCCAATCAGACGGACCGCTCTTCTCTGAACAGTATCCAACAAATGCAGTGTATGTTTGGGAGCGGAGCCCCAAACGTGGGAGCAATATTCCATAGTTGGTCGAATTTGGGCTTTGTAAAGAATTAACAGTTGCTGTGGGGTGTAAAGCTTTCTGGTTCTAAATAATATTCCCAACTTTTGAGAAGCTCTCCTTGCTATGCCTGCAACATGTTCATGCCAAGACATATTTGCTCCCAAACTAACGCCCAACAAATTGAGCGACGATGCTAGGGGAATGGAGTGCCCCGACATAACTATGTCGGGTTCAGCTTGTAGCAGGTGGATTCAGAGGACATTTATCGATCTTCGGTCGCCGTCTATGTTGCTTACCTAAAGTAATGTTGTGCGACAATACCTCTATCGTACCAAGGTTGGTCAGATTTCATTAATATTGCTTAGAACGGGAACTGGGTGCTGCTGTGCGCTCTAATTTTTCGTAGCAACATCCTGCCTTCGAAACAGACTCCATCGTTTCTCGAAGCATTTTAGTTCAACTGTCAACGTTCAACGAACGAAATCGCTTTTTTTTTCTGACAACCTGTTTATTCTTAACTATCTAATTGAGTATTCTAGTCTAATTTAATTTTATTATCCGCTTGACCCTACAAGCCACTCGTTCAACTTAATGGATGCAGAAGTCGGCTGAATAAAATTTGTAAACTCAGCATTTCTTTTCATACCACATGAGTTTATTTCAGGGGATCAAGTGTTCAGCGAACTGTGTTCAATTGTTTCTTTTTAGGCCTTTTTTATGGTTTACGCTTAATCAGATATGTTTATACCGCCAGGCGTGGAACGGAAATAATAAACCTTTAGTATATCGTAAAAAATAATATTTCTTGAAAGCTCAACTTCAATAAAAAGTGAAAGAAGAAATTTTTAAGCAGCTCATAAAAAGGGTTCGGTTATTAAAAAAGGCCTTAACAGGTCCATTTCTTAAGATATTTTCTTGAATATAAAAATTATTTTATGTTTATTAATGTTCTTTTTACTTTAATATTTACGATAGCTCTTAATTATGATTTTTACGCACTGCTATACAGATTATCCACACCGATAAGAAAATAAAAAACAGGTCAAGTGCAAGTCGGACTTGCACAGTTAGTGTTCCGTACAGTAATTGTTTTTTTTTGTTTACCAGATAAATTACACAGGCCAACATTTTTCAAATCCTTTCTTTTTTTTTTTATTTGTCTAGCACACGTGCTGCCCGGAGGTCCCTAAAGCGCTACAGAAGCGACACGTGTGTGAAAAAAAAAGCGATTCACGTGAATCGCTGTAAATTGTACTCAGTGGGAAATACAGTCCTGGACATATTATTCCAAAGGGATGATATTCTCCATATAAAAGACTGCTTGAAAAGCATTGTATGAGTAACAAGCTGAACCTCATATGGATGTGAAGTATCAGCGCGACGTGTAATTCTAACATGCACCGCTCTGGAAGGAATTAAACGGGCCACATCCTCCGAACACTTTCCATGAAAATATTTGTAGAATAGGCTCAAGTCGCCAACCGTTTTTCGATGTTCCAGCGAATCAAGGCCGCCGGTCAGTTCCGGGTCTCCAAATTTGAGCTTTGTAAAGAATTAACAGTTGTTGTGGAGGGTAAAGCCTTCTGGTACGAAATAATATTCCCAACTTTTGAGAAGCTCTCCTTGATATGCCAGCAACATGCTCATGCCAGGACTTATTTGCTCCCAAATTAACGTGCTAATAAATTGAGCGACGATGTTAGAAGAATGAAGTGCCCCGCCATAACTATGTCGGGTTCAGCAATGTTAACTTTAAAAAAAAAAAACTGCCGGCTGGGTTTTTGTAGCGTTAAATTCCACTTGGTTACTGTCACACCAAGATAGAATTTCTTCTAGGTCTTTGTTAAGTTGAACAACTTCCAGCTGTCTGCGGACACTCGCCTAAGCAGCCGATGTCCGAGCGTTCAAAGTGAATGAAGAGAGCGTACTGTCACCTGCAAAGCTGTAGATTGGATTTCCGGTCTTTTTCAGCATATTGTTAATGTAAATGAGAAAGAGAGTAGGAGATAGTATGGAGCCTTGAGGCAAACCGGCGTTGATAGTGAAGGTGTTAGAAAGAAATCCAAACAGAACTTTTCAGACATACCACAAGAACTAGCTTAGCCAACAGCCCATCGTACCAAACACGGTCGAATGCCTTGGATACGTCAAGAGCAACCGCTCGAGATTCCAAAGTGTTCAATTGCGTTGTTCCAAACATGTGTTACATAAGTCAAAAGATCTCCTGTTGTTCTATATTTACGAAAGCCATATTGGTGATCGCTAATAATATTGAATTCTTCAAGATATTTTAGAAGATGTTGATCGATAGCCTTTTCCATGACTTTCGATGTTATTGAAAGCAGTGCGACTGGTCGGTAGTTATTTGGCAAGGTCTTCTGCCTTTTTTAGGTATCGGCTGAACTGTGGCACATTTTCCAGCAGGAAGAAAATATTCCCTTTCTGTAGGATCGGTTGAAAAGTCTACAGAAAACTGGTGTCAGTTCCCTCGCACAGTTTTTGAGAACTATGGCAGGTATTCCGTCAGGCCAGAAGCTTTTTTGATGTCTAGCTTCATTAAAATACGTTTTATGATACGCTGTCTGAAGCCATCGGGCATCCTTGACTAAACTAGGGGTTCGTAGGTTTTTTTCCTTGGAAATCGACAGTGAATGTGAAGCAAAGAGTCAGCCAACAAGTTCGTTTTTTCAACAGGTGTCGTTGCAATATAATTGTCTGGCCGTGTGAGTGATGGTTTAGTGCATTTGGTGAAATTTTGGCTAACTGCCTTAGCGACTGATCAAAAGGACCTGGAATTGTTGGGACAAGCGAGAAGTTTGTTTCTAATTCGCTGATTGTATGCCTCCTTGGTTTTGTCGATAATTTCTTTGCATCTATTCCCGGCACAAACAAAGGTGTTACGATTTATGGTGTTAGGATTTTCATGCCATCGTCGGTAGGAAAGATGTTTAGAAGCAACAGCTTCTTTGCATTTTTGGTCAAACTAAGGCTTGCCGTTGGAAGGGCATTTCTTCGAAAAAGGAATCTAAGCTTCCATACCAGCCGAAATAACATCGGAAACCTCCCTGGCGCAGTCTTGAGACCAGACTATACTTTTTTGAAGGTTTTTCGTGCACTTCTTCTTTTCTCTGTTCCATCTCCTAACTCTGGAGGTCGGCGATCAACAGGGCAATCTAAACCTTTGAGACTGCCGCTCGAAACAGTGATGTAGTCGAATTTCAATACAACTTTCAAAGATTCTTGAGACAGGATTGACGCCTTCGACCTGGACCTCTCTTCCTATACAGTTTACCCTGAATTATCAACTGCAACAATTCGTATTTCTCACTTCGCATAATGTATCCCAGATATTCCAGTTTTCTCTTTTTTATTGTTAACAATAGCTCCGTTTTGGCGTTTATTCTGAGGAGCACTTCTTTATTACGTATGTATGTTACAAATGTTCCGTTTTTCAATTTTGGCACGGAACACTAAAAATTGTCAAGCTGTCAGGTTTTTGCACATGTGTTAGTGGCGATGGTCAATCCATTGTCTTTTCAAAATCCCAATAAGTAAAAAAAATTGAAAAAGGGAAGTGGACCTGATTCTAAAGTAAAATTTGACAACTACAAGTAAACAATTGAATTAAACCATATGGCCGCTCCGCCCAAAACCTACTTCACAAAATGTGAATTTAAAACTCGCGTAAAAACTGACAACCTTTATATTTTTAAGTAGATTTAAACAAAATATAAAGCGTGCTATATTTTTAGAATGGTAATTTAAAGCTCTATTCGAGTAAGGAAAAATATACAGGGTATCTCATTTAAAAAATATATTTTTGTGTTAATAACTATTAAAAAATTAGTTGTAAAAAAATGTAACTTATACTGTTGAAATCCACGTGAAAAAGTACTTTGACAATGTTTTTACAGAAATCAAAAATTTTCAATAGGAAAAGGATTACAAACATTTTTCCAAAATGCAGAATTTTGAAAAACACCCTGTATATCTGAAACGGTACTAGATATCGATATGCGGCTTTACCATAAAGTTTATCATAAAAATTGAGCAGCAGACACCGACATCAGTTTTCGTCTATCTCCTTTAGATAAAGGGGTTTACCTTTGAAAGTGTCCAATTTGGACCACCCTGTATGTATATATATATATATATATATATATATATATATATATATATATATATATATATATATATATATATATATATACAATATACCATAATTTTATATACATGCGCCTTTTCACTTTTCTCTTTTAACTGCCCGAAACGTATAGGCTTTTCAATTTGCCTGTTCATTACTAGATATGAAGGAATAACTTCCAACAAATCTATGGGGCTTACATACGGGCTACTAAATAGCGTCATACAGTCGTCTTTCCATTTACACAGATGCCACTACTCGCGGGCAATCGTTCCATTTAAAACTTGCAACATTCATTTTTTCCTAGATTTTAAATCATGTTACAGACACTGTTTTTCTCCCCTATAATTTATATTTTTTTCCATTTTTATATTTATTGCAGTGATTTCAATTCATGAGCCGTGTAGCTTAAAACATTGTTTTAAATTTTTGACCAGTTTAATTTAAATTTTACAATGTGCATTGCGGGTTGACTACAGACTCTTTAATTTGCATCGATGTGTCTGATTGGCTATAGATTTGTATCCGGGAAGGAAGCCATTTTAAAGACGTTACTTTAAGGAAGGGAGAAAAATATTTAAGTGTGTGGATGGCATTGTTCATGGCTTTTTTTCCAGCCGAGATGTAGTAAAGGCTTTTTTCGCCGAGATGCAGTAAAGGCTTTTTCCATCATAAAGCCGCAGTAGGCTTTTTTTTTCTATCAGCAATCCGGGGTAGTTTATTAGTGATGTGGCAGTGCAAAGACAGTTTTTAGCTTTGAAGTTCAAGCCTTTTCCTTGAAATATTCTGCTCATTCCCAGACATGTCGGGTCAAGAAGTGTTTAGCAGCCCAAAAGGAACTGGGGTAGCAAAGGTTGAGACAATATGGTTATGAAAATCTCACCGGGACAGGGAAGTCATAAACACATCAATCCATAGAACTTGCTTCCTGCTGACAAGTGCGTTTACATCGTCTATTCAGCAACTCGTGAAGTTAATTCCACAAACTTTCAACCTAATCATATTTAAAGAGTCGTACCATACTATATTAAGGGATTTTATTTAGTAGTAGTAATTTTAAAGTGTAGCGAAGTTAGAACTTTTAATTTTGTCATTAATAAACTCTTTTCTTTATTTAAATCTAACGTTTCACTGAATCATCCGTTTTATCTTTCAGGACACAACGGTTGTACCAATATTAAAAAAATTTTTCAACAATTATATAACCCTTCAGTATTTTTTCATTTTTTTGAGCTGAAGTTAGATTCTTTTTATTTTAAAATGAATGGTGCCCAAAATCTGTACAACCAAAAATTTTAAACTATACAGACTATTTTCAAAAGACGTACAAAAATTATCTCTTATCCATATTTATCTACCAAAAAACTGAGCTAGTTTATGTCTAATTTTTTCAGTATTAATATCCACTTAATCCATTCTCAGAAATTATAATATACATAAGGGGCAAATAACGACTTATATTTAATAAATGTAGTATTTATTAAAAGTAAAGTAGGGTAAGACCTTTTAAAATAGCGGTCCAACGTGAGGCTATAAGAAAAAGGTCCTGCTTCAAGAGGTTACAAAATTGCGCCTCAACGTGCGGGCGTTTTTTTCCAAGACGGTACAAAATTGCGCCCAAACGGGAGGGCAATTTGTTTTCACACGCTACAAACTATCATTTCTGACAGAAAAATTTCAGACGGGCTCCAGTGTCGCCTGTCTGCAAGTCTGCACTTAGAAGCAATGATTTTAAATGAGATGAGAACTTCCAGCGACAGCGTGATGTCACTTAGTGACACAACAAATCTGCTCGTATTTAAGCATACTTAAAACTATTATAGCGCTCTAGAATGTCGCCCGTTTGAAAGTAATGGTAACTCGACGACGACCCTCATCGACAGCACGGCTCGACTGACGCACCGCACCGACCACTCTGTCATACTACCCAATAGGAAACTGCCTTTGCAGAGGTTATCATCGGAATTAATTGCAGAAAACACTTCCCGAAATTACGCAACAAAATTTACTTATTAATGTTGGGTGTGTACAATAGTTCGCGCACTAAAGCGCAAAATATTTCGATCACGGTATCAGAGAACTTCAATTGTCAATGAAAAAAATAGTCACTTTGCACACTGATATTAATACACAAATATTGTTGTTTATAACGGAAACTCTTTTCCAGTTTCTCAATTTTGCTTTAAAAGATTTAAAAAGAAACTCATCCTAGTTATTTAGCGTTAACGAACTTTTAAGACCACGAATATCCAAAGTATTTTTAAGTACCTCATTTTCCAGATAACGCCTATAATTTTAACCCGGAGAAAATAGCTAAGCAACCCTAAATAAAATGCCCTATCGTTATTACATGACCTCTTAAATAAATGGCAGGCCATTGTCGCGTGCTGGAATAAATGATTACACGAACCGGAGTCCTCTACTATACATATATACCTTGACTGCTGAAGCAAAACATTATTTTAACAAGATTACATAATATTTAATATATTTTTTTATCGTGGGTTACAAGTTCTTGTTCTTTCTTTTGGTAGAATTGTTTTTTGGATATTTCAATCTTGTTCTTGAGTTTTTTAAAAATCAAACAATAGAAAAATCGTAATTCTACATTAAATTATTGTTTTTTGGAAACATTCAACATCCGTTTTTCTCACCTTTGACTTTTATATGAGAAACCATATCTTTACAAAGGGTCGTGGAGAAATTATTGAGCCTTTTAACGTCAACAATTGTCTTTTATATTCTGACATTTTATGTTTTGAGATTTTATATATCTGGCTGACAAAGAAGCCAAAAGAGCAATATTAAATGGCACTCTTACATATGATGAAAACCACCCCAAAGACTTTCAAAATCTATTAGTCACTATTAGCAAAGAACTATTCCAACTGAGTTGGAATCTAGAAGACAGTCACGACAAGCTCTGGGAAATCAAGCCCATGGTGTATTCTCCTCTTCATAATCAAAACTTATCCAGGTCATGCAACAAACATCGTAGTCACAGTAAACATAAAACACAGTAGACCTTTGATCTTAAGGGGTTCGAGTTTGTAATGATTACATGACCTGTCGCCATATCGTTGGTATGATGTCCGCGAGTTTTTAAAATATTTAAATATTGAAATTCCTTCTTTTGAGAAAAGTCATAAAAATGAATTTTGCTGTTTTAAACAAAGAAAAAAACGAGTTTTTTAGAAACATTTTTTCTCAAGTTCTTATTAAAATATATATACAAAAAACAGGGAAAAAGGCAAAAAATACAATGAAAAAATGCATTTGGCTTCAAAGTTTTTTCACATTATTCATTTAAATATCTCATTGTTGAATTTATATTTCTCAACTTTTAGAGATATTGTCCGGAGGGAGAAAAATGTTCATTTTGAGAACATATTTCTGCACACCTTCAGCTTCGCGCGTATAATGTCAACAATCATGCTCATTATATTTTAGCGAATCTCAGTAATCTGGAGAGATTGAAAATAATTATAATTATCGTTTTAAGATGAGATGGTCTTTCTTCTGAATTTAAAAATAAAGGAAAAACACTTTTTGCTGCATTTGATCATTAATTAAATCTAATAATTTTCATATAGCTAATGACTCTTCGTGCCTATATACTACTTATATAAAAGAATTAAATCCATGCACTAATTTATTCGTGCTGGAGAATTACTACTTTTGCATTCTCAGAATGAGTTTGGTTAACGTGAAAATTTGGTTAATGAATTTTAGCAGATAATATAACTTAATTCTAGCAAACAATTTTAATATGAAGGATAATCTTTATATAATATTTCGATCACGGTGTCAGAGAACTTCAATGAAAAAATATTACTTTGCACACTGATATTAATACACAAATATTGTTGTTTGTAACGAAAACTTTCTTTCAGTTTCTCAATTTTTCTCTAAAAGGTTTAAAAAGAAACTCATCCTAGTTATTTAGCGTTAACGAACTTTTAAGACCACGAATATCCAAAGTATTTTTAAGTACCTCATTTTCCAGATAACGCCTATAATTTTAACCCGGAGAAAATAGCTAAGCAACCCTAAATAAAATGCCCTATCGTTATTACATGACCTCTTAAATAAATGGCAGGCTATTGTCGCGTGCTGGAATAAATGATTACACGAACCGGAGTCCTTTACTATACATATATACCTTGACTGCTGAAGCAAAACATTATTTTAACAAGATTACATAATATTTAATATATTTTTTTATCGTGGGTTACAAGTTCTTGTTCTTTCTTTCGGTAGAATTGTTTTTTGGATATTTCAATCTTGTTCTTGAGGTTTTAAATGTCATAAAAATCACACAGTAGAAAAACCGTAATTCCACATTAAATTATTGTTTTTTGGAAACAATCAACGTCGGTTTTTCTCACTTTTAAGTTCAACATGAGAAACTATATCTTTACAAAGGATTATTGGGAGATTATTGAGCCTTTTAAAGTCAAAATTCAGTCCACTGTCTTTTATATTTTGAAAGAACTTTATTAAACCAAATAATACGTAGGATGAAAAGTTTTTGGTCTGACACATAGATGTCGCCTTTTTGAAAAAATACCAAGTACCAATCTTCAAATGATACGTGTCAAAATTTCGTAACATTTCGAAGATTAGTTTACAAATTACAGTGGATTTAGTGACACTACTTTTAATATTTTCAAAACAATGGAAAAAAGTCGAATTTCGTGTGTTGATTAAACACTGTTTTTTGATGAGAAAAAATACCGTTCAAGCAAAACAATGACTTAATGCGTATTACGGGGACCCTGGTTCTGGAAAATCACTCATCATTTACTAGTATGCTTAATATAAACGCGGTCGTACTGATACACATGATGATGAACGCTATGGATGCCCAAATGAGGTAATTACACCGGAAAACATCAAAAAAATTCTCAAAATTGTTTTGGTTGACCGTGAAATTGCGTAAGAGAGTTGATAGCTGAAGATATCAAAAGAACGTGTGGGTCATATTTTGCATGAACATTTGGGCATGAAAAAGCTCTGTTCGAAATGGGTACCGCGTTTGCTCACAGTGGACCAAAAACAACATGTTGATGATTCTGAGCGCTACTTGGACCTGTTTAAGCACAATAAAAAGATTTTTTTCATACGATATGTGACAATGGATGAAGCATGGATCCACCACTACACACCAAAATCAAATCGGCAATCAGCTCAGTGGACAGCAGCCGCTGAAAGCCGCCTGAAGCGACCAAAGATACAACAGTCGGCTGGGATGGTTTTGGCCTTTGTATTATTTATAATTTTCATCGGCTATGCTAAAGAGGGAAACGCCATCAATAACGAATATTATATAAAGTTATTGGTGCGTTTAAAAGCAGAAGTCGCAAAGAAACGGTCCCAAATAAACAAGAAAAAAGTGGTCTTTCATCAAGACAATGCACTGTGTCACAAGTCAATGGTTACGATGACAAAATTCCACGAATTGAAGTTCGAATTGCTTCCTCATCCACCGTATTCTCCAGATTTGGCCCCCCAGGACTATTATCTATTCGCAGACCCAAAAAAATGCTCACGGGAAAGAGATTTGGCTCCAATGAAGAAGTTATCGTCGAAACTGATGCCTATTTTAATACAAATCCTTCTACAAGAAAGATATAGAAATGTTAGAAAAGCATTGGACTGATTGTATCGCTCTTGAAGAAGACCATATAGATGAATAAAGTTCAATTTTGCAAAAAAAAATGTGTTTTAAGTAGCTAGACTAAAAACTTGTACGTGACCTGCTGGGATTGAAACCGGAGACCTTCTGTACCGCAAGCAAGTGACTACATCACGGAGCCACGGACCGCCACAGCGACAAAACATCGTAGTACTTTTATAATATACGTAATTTTTTCCAGTTACCTTGTGTTCAGAAATTTTGTTCGGTTATTTATTATCAGTCCTTTCTTACCACGAAAAAAAAAACACACAAAAAGCAATATTTCTTATTTATATGTCCTCTTTAAGCTTCCAAAAATAGAACAACAAAATAAATACCAGAAATAAAATTTCTGTAAACACCGAAAAATTGTGAACTCTTATTTGAAAGCGGCTACAAAAAGAAGTCGACTTTCGCCTTCGCAACAATATCTATTTTATTTACTTACGGCTTCCAATATCTTATGTATTCTGAAACCAAATATATCCTAAACTGACATATTACATAAGCATAACATCTGATGTAAAAATAAACATCGTGCATCAAGAATAAGTTTAGATTTTTTAGAATCAATATAAAAGAGAGGAAATAGTCAGAGATAAAACAATTTTTGTTGTTTGTTTACGAGAAAGGGTAAAAAAAAACTGTTTTACAAGAGAAGAAAAGAGGATGCACAGTTAACATCGATTTTTAAGCAGGCGCATTGTCTTGCATAAATAGCACCCCGTTAGATACTTTTCCTTGGCGTTTTTTCACAATTTTTTTGAGGAAGTTTAGTCAATAATCAAGAATAATATTCTCGAAGAAATTACGCCATTTTGTTTTTTTAAATAGAAAGCCCTATATATTATTTTGAGTCCTACTAAAAATTCTAGATATCATTTGTCTAACATACCATATGTCTAAATTGAACTGTTTTGGAATTATTGTCATTTGAAATTTAAAATTTAAAAAAATAGACAAAAAAACTATTAATAAATACTCTAGGTTTATTTTTAAGGTAACAATTGCTCAAAATGACTACCGTTAACCGCGAGGCCAATCGGTCAAAAACATCCTGAACAGAGTTCTGCAGAGAATCCGGGGTGATCTGTGCTACTTCATATTGAATTCTTTGTTGTAAATCTTCTACAGTTTCAGGTCGACTTCGGTAAACTTTGATTTTCAACTGACCCCATACAAAAAAATGGAGTGGCTTAAGGTCGAAACTCCTTGCAGGTCATTCTACAGCACCTCTTCTGCCTATCCCTCGATTAGGAAAAATCACATCCAAATATCTACGAACATTGATTTCATAGTGATGATTCTGTTGATACCACAGACTCCTGTTAGGGGTATCCAAATTATTTTCATCGGGAAAAAGACCTGCACAAGTTGGAATGACTTACTCTTGGAGTAACTGTAAATACTGCTGACCTGTAAGATTTCCATCGATAAAAAAGGGACCAATAACGACGTCCACAAATCCCTGCTCACACGTTTATCTTTTGTGGTCTTTGAGAATGACTGTCGATGGACATTCTCAGTAGATCAGTACCTGCAGTTATGCCTGTTAACTTTTCCGTTAAGACAAAATGTGGCCTCGTCAAAAAAAACTAATATTATGAATTACGTTAGGATCATTATTGATTCGTTGCATCATGACGTCGCAAAATTCAACGCGTCTATCGTAGTCATCTTCAGATAACACAGGGCAACAAAAAAATATTTTTGTTTTGGTGCCTGGGATTTTAGAGCTGATTTTAACTATATTTGGGACGCTAAATCTATACATGCAATCCGTTTTTCTCTATCAGCTCTACTTTTTTAGATACATCAACTTATCTACCAATGTGGTTTTTATTCAGTATATTCATTTATGAGAGTTCTAAAATTATTATATATTCATTACTGTAGGTACAATGGTTTTATTGTCAGTCTGTAATTGAGTAAATTCCAGGTAAATCTATAAATAGTGGAACCATTGCCTATCAGGTACCTGAACTGACCCTTTTAATCACCTAACTCGGGTAAGTCTCGTCAGTTTGTGCGTTCTTACTAATGAGAGTAGATCGAATTCGGCGTGTTACTTTATGTTAAGAAAAGAGTGTTTTTGTGTTATTGAACAGAATTAAAATGAGTCAGGTTCCAGTTCAAGAAGAAGTTGTGTAAATCAACCTGATGTGTTTTGCTATATATGCGGAGAATACATGTTTCAACAAAACAGACAAACTATTACTGACTTTGTAAAGCGAGCGTATCTTGGATACTTTGGAGTTAAGCTTGGTGATCAGGACAAAACGTGGGCCCCGCATCTCGTATGTAAAACTTGTACAGAGCATTTACGGCAGTGGACTACCGGGAAAAGAAAATGTCTAAAATTCGGCGTACCAATGGTTTGGACAGAACCAAAAAACCACTTCAATGATTGTTATTTCTGTTTAGTAAATACTAATGGAATCAATCGAAATAACCGCAGTAAGTGGACTTATCCCAATTTAGACTCGGCAATACGCCCTATCCCGCACTCAGATGAAATACCGATTCCAACATTTCATCAGCTACCACATATCTCTGATGACGAATATTTTCCCTCTGATCGCTCTTCTGATGCTAATAAAAGTTCTGATGCTAATGAAACTAACAGTGACTATGAGGGGACGTCATCAGTTCCTCAACGCTTCAATCAAAATGAATTAAATGATCTCACCAGGGATCTCAATTTATCGAAAAAAAGCTTCTGAAGTACTGGCTTCTAGGTTGAACGACAAAAATTTACTGGAACAAGGAACCAAAATTACCTTTTACCGTACAAGAGAAAAAGATCTGCTACCATTCTTTTCTCAAGAAGACAATCTTGTATTTTGTCACGAAATTAGGGGACTCATGAAAGAAATGGGACTTTCTGAATATATTCCAGATGATTGGCGCCTATTTATTGACAGTTCAAAGCGAAGTTTAAAATGTGTCCTTCTACATAATAGGAATAAATATGGTTCAATACCACTAGCTCACTCAACGAAACTGAAAGAAGAATATAATACCATAGCTTTGGTCTTGCAGAAGATAAAATATTACGAACATCAATGGATGATTTGTGTAGACTTAAAAATGGTAAACTTTCTTCTTGGGCAGCAAAGTGGTTACACGAAATATCCGTGTTTCTTGTGCCTCTGGGATAGTAGGGACAAAACACACCACTGGGTTAGAAAAGATTGGCCTCAGAGAGAAAACATGGACGTTGGGGAAAAGAATGTCATTAACGACGCTTTGGTTGAAAGAGAAAAAATCATACTTCCTCCGTTACATATAAAGTTGGGCTTAATGAAGCAATTTGTAAAGGCTCTTGATAAGAATGGGTCTTGTTTTGCATATATAGGGGTAAAAATGCATCAGTTGAGCACAGAAAAACTCAAAGCAGGGATATTTGACGGCCCACAAATAAGACAATTAATTATGGATCCTGCCTTCATAAATTCAATGAATCAAGTTGAACGAGAAGCTTGGACATCATTTGTTGCAGTTGTAGAAAATTTTCTAGGCAAACATAAAGCTCAAAACTATGTTGAAATGGTTAACAAGATGCTTAATAGTTTCAAATCCTTAGGGTGCAATATGAGTATTAAAATACACTATTTACACAGCCACTTAGACCGTTTTCCAGAAAATTTAGGAGACATGAGTGAGGAACAAGGTGAAAGATTTCACCAAGATATTAAAGTTATGGAGGACCGCTACCAAGGAAGATGGGACATGCACATGATGGCAGATTACTGTTGGAGTTTAAAAAGGGACTGTTTAAAAAAACATTCAAGAATGTCGCGGAAAAGAAGCTTTCCAAGTGTTGAGTGACTATTTCATTTCTTCAATGTTTTTTTTTTGTTTGTAAGTACGACATAATATTGTATTTTGTATAACTAAAATAAAAATTTCGTATCTACTTTTGTTTACTACACTTACGGATTTGAGTTACAATAATGTAACTTATATTTCTCTAAAATTGTATATCTTAAAAATTTGAGCTCCTAGGTACAAATGAATACGTTATTTGAATTCAGGACATCAAATTGATATAGAATCAGCTCAAAAAACCTTGACACCAAAACAGCTGTTCCCCTGTGTAATTCTTGCAATAGAATGGGTTCATATGGATGGCAATTTTTCTTCATTCAGTATACGACTTAAGGTACCTTTACTTATATTATGGTCTAGGTAAAGCTGACGAGTGGCTGTATGATGATTTTCTGTAATTTTCACTAAAACATCTAACTTTTTATCATCGCTTGTTTTAAATTTTGCAGGTCCAGATTTAGAACGATTCTTAACATGACCTGATTGTCTAAATCGTTTTAATGGTTTTGCTAACTATGGATTGGGTAAAAGGTTCTCGATTCGGATACTCTGCAATAAAAAGATCACACACCTCCTGTACGGTCTCCGTAACCAACCATCATTAACAAAGTGATTCTTTCTGTTTCTGCTAAATGATATTACGCTCAAATTACAGTTTCACAAAATGCAGCAAAAAACCTTTCCGTCAATAAATCATTTTTTGACGCGTTAAGCCGTTACCTGACAGTAAATATTTGACACAAATCAGCTTAATTTTTTTTTTTTAATTTGATTTCCTTAATTTCAAATATCAATAATTCCAAAACAGTTCAATTAAGACGTATGTTATGTTAGTAAAATAACATCTAGAAATTTTAGTGGGATTCAAAAATAAAATAATATATAGAGCTTTCCATTTTAAAAAAAATTAATATGGCGTAATTTCTTCGAACTGACAGTTCAAAACATTTTATTGTCAACGACAGCATGTGCGCCATATAACACCCTATAAATTTTATTTAAAATTTTTTTTGGTACACTGATTAATAAATGCTTATTCCATACATATGGAGCACCCTGTATAAAGATTATTATAATTGTGTTTTCATATTAAAGATACATTTTATTTCCTTATGCTTTATTACTGTTAAGTATTGGTTTAAGTTATTCCACTTTTTTTTTTTCTGAATTTAGGGCAGAATTATGGTTATCAGCATGTGACCGACCAGGTGTCAATTTGGATATTGAAAAACTATATCACATATATATGGAGTATGTAGCCTGCATTTCACAAATTCAATTTTTCTCATCGACCTCAAGAATCGCTTGCAGAATCATGCTTATCCAATCATCAGTATGGGAAATGAAGTTGGAATTCCATATGTTCTCATTTTTCCCCTCGGACAATATCTCTAATAGTTGAGAAATATAAATTCAAGAATGAGATATTTAAATAATTTTTAACGTGCAAAAAGCGTTGAAGCCCAACGTATTTTTTCCTGGTATTTTCTGATTTTTACCCTGTTTTTAGTGTTCCGTACGGAACACTTATAAGATCACTTCGGTGTCTATCCGTCTGTCACACCCGATTTTCTCCGAAACTATTTGTCATAGAAAGTTGAAATTTGGTAGTAATATAGTAATTGATGGCCTCATCAGAGCCATGTAGTTTGAAAGTTAAATTTTGACTTAAGGGGTTAGTTTTGGGGGGTGAAATCGGAAGTGAAAAAAAAAATTTTTTTACTAGGTAATCGAGTGTGGTGTCAGATGAAAGATTGTGAAAACACGAGTAAAAAATATACATATAATGTAATACTTGCGTGCACTTTTCTTTGTATTATTTTTAAAAAATCGCGAAAAATCGTTGTCCACCCGCCTTATCTCGGAAAGTACTTATCAAAAAATTTGAAAAAATTCTGGAATATTCTCCACGGGATGCAGATTGAACGAAAATGATCACGAGTGCATTACCTGTAATAATTTATCTGGTATATAAAAAAAAAACAGAAATTTCAAGGTCATCAATTTTCAGTAAAGACTGGAAATAAACTTTGTTGAAAACTTATTTGGGGTGTGTTTTGTGAAGTCACTGATCATTTCATATCACCGTAACATAAATTTTGACTTAAGGGATTCGTTTTGAGGGGTGAAATCGGAAGTGAAAAAAAAAAATTTTTTTCTAGGTCATCGAGTCAAATGAAAGCTTGTGAAAACACGAGTAAAAAATATATATATATAATGTAATACTTGCGCACACTTTTCTTCGTATTACTTTTAAAAAATCGTGAAAAATCGCTGTCAAAAAATTTTGAAAAAAATTCTGGAATATTCTCCACGGGGTATAGATTGAACGAAAATTATCATTACCTTTAATAATTTATCTGGTATAAATTTCAAGGTCACCAGTTTTCAGTAAAGATTGGAAACAAACTTTGTTGAAAACTCATTTGGGGTGTGTTTTGTGATGTCACTGATTATTTTATACCACCCTAACAAAATTTTTTATTTTAAAAACAATCAACGTACGGAACACTAATTGTGCAAGTTCAACTTGCACTTGAGCGGTTATTTTTAGGGCTTTATCAGAGCCATGTACTTTTGAAAGTTAAATTTTGACTTAGGGGTTAATTTTGGGGGGTGAAATCAGAAGTGAAAAAAAAATTTTTTTACTAGGTCATCGAGTGTGGAGTCAAATGAAAGGTTGTGAAAACACGAGTAAAAAATATGTATATATAATGTAATACTTGCGCGCACTTTTCTTTGTATTATTTTCAAAAAATCGCGAAAAATCGCTGTCCCGCGCCTTATCTCGAAAAATACTGATCAAAAAATTTTGAAAAAATTCTGGAATATTTTCTACGGGGTATAGATTGAACGAAAATTATCACGAGTGCATTACCTTTAATAATTTATTTGGTATATAAAAAAAACAAAATTTCAAAGCCACCAGTTTTCAGTAAAGATTGGAAACAAACTTTGTTGAAAACTCATTTGGGGTGTGTTTTGTGAAGTCACTGATCATTTTATACCACTCTAACAAAAATTTTTTATTTTAAAAACAATCAACGTACGGAAGGAACACTAATTGTGCAAGTTCAACTTGCACTTGACCGGTTATTTTTTTATATATAACTGTTTTAATAGAAACTTGATAAAAAAATGTTTCTAAAAAAACCATTCTCGTTTCTTTCTCCTTTTCAATCAGCAAAATTCATTTTTATTCTACAGAATAGGATTTTTCTTGGAAGAAGGAATTTAAATATTTCAGAAACTCGGGGGCATCACACCACCAATATGGCGGTAGGTCGTGTGATCATTACAAACTCGAGCCCCTTGTGTTTTATGTGTTTACTGTGCTTATACTGTTTCTAAGTAATACAGGATTGGCAACACTGCTAACTACTTTAAAAAATCACGATGGGTGCTTCGAATTGATGTTGTCAGATTTTCTGAAAATTATGCAGGAACATAAATTCTAAACTTTGCCACGTAATGGTAGACCAAACTCCTAAATAATGGTTTTTTTCAACTTTTTCCTGATAAAAATAAAAGTTTACATAATATTACGCGGAAAAATATGCTAAATTTTATTATTTTGGATGGTTGTAGCTTCTACTTGATGGAAATTCATTTTAAATATATAATAAAAGACTGTTTTTAGTCAATTTCCACTGGTTTATTTAAATTGCGATGATGCGTTTCGCTGTCGATGCAGCTTCTTCAGACCTAGGAGAATGTTCACAATTTTATATAATTTCTTAATTATAATATTACACTTAATTAAATTACATTGATAGCCCACACAGGCAATGGAATTAGTTTCAATAATGGTGAATTGTTTAAATCTACCTGGTCGTTAAGTAAAGTACTGTAGTCCTTAATCGATTTATTTGCATTGGCTCTAAGAGGTTTAGTTTTAAACCTTTTTGTCGGGTATGTAAAATTTTGAAATTCTTGTTAAACGTGTGATTTTCTATTAAAAGATGATTAGCATATGTTGAATTAGACTTTCTATGAATGAAACTTTTTTCGTATTCTGTAATTCTTTGTATAAATGTACGTCCAGTTTGTCCTATGTATGTTTTAGGACATGACCCACATGTTAATTGACAAACCCCTGATTAATTGTCTTTATTGATGCGTGGTTTGTAGTTTTTGAGATATTTCCCTATAGTATTGTTAGTCTTGTAAGCTATGTTGTTATTTTTTTGATTTAAAAATTTTCCCAGTTTTTCTGTTGGTTTGCCGAAATAGGTTAAGCATTTAAATGTGGTTTTTCTGTCCTTAAAACGTGGGTATATTTCTGAGATTGCCTTGTTTCTAAGTTTTTTTCTAACGATGTCATCGATTAAGGTAACCGAATAACCGTTGTAACTGCTACTTGTTTTATGTAGTTCAATTCTTTAGTAAAATTGTCCTCTGATAAGGGGATATTAGTTAGTCTATGTATAAAGCTATGATAAGCCGGAGTTTATGGTGGTTAGGGTGGTAAGAACTATTGTGAATTGTGGTATCTGTATGACAAGGTTTGTGATATATTGCAAATTCATGTTTTTTAGTGTTCCGTACGGAACACTTATAAGATCACTTCGGTGTCTGTCCGTCTGTCTGTCCGTCTGTCCGTCTGTCACACCCGATTTTCTCCGAAACTATTTGTCATAGAAAGTTGAAATTTGGTAGTAATATAGGAATTGATGGCCTCATCAGAGCCATGTAGTTTTGAAAGTTAAATTTTGACTTAAGGGGTTAGTTTTGGGGGTGAAATCGGAAGTGAAAAAAAAATTTTTTTTTACTAGGTAATCGAGTGTGGTGTCAAATGAAAGCTTGTGAAAACACGAGTAAAAAATATATTTATAATGTAATACTTGCGCGCACTTTTCTTTGTATTATTTTTAAAAAATCGCGAAAAATCGCTGTCCACCCGCCTTATCTCGGAAAGTACTTATCAAAAAATTTTGAAAAAATTCTGGAATATTCTCCACGGGGTGTGGATTGAACGAAAATTATCACGAGTGCATTACCTGGAATAATTTATCTGGTATATAAAAAAAACAGAAATTTCAAGGTCATCAATTTTCAGTAAAGATTGGAAATAAACTTTGTTGAAACTTATTTGGGGTGTATTTTGTGAAGTCACTGATCATTTTATGTCACCGTAAGATAAATTTTGACTTAAGGGATTCGTTTTGAGGGGTGAAATCGGAAGTGAAAAAAAAATTTTTTTACTGGATCATCGAGTGTGGTGTCAAATGAAAGCTTGTGAAAACACGAGTAAAAAATATATATATAATGTAATACTTCACACTTTTCTTCGTATTACTTTTAAAAAATCGTGAAAAATCGCTGTCGCCTACCTTATCTCGAAAAGTACTGATCAAAAAATTTTGAAAAAATCCTGGAATATTCTCCACGGGGTATAGATTGAACAAAAATTATCATTACCTTTAATAATTTATCTGGTATAGAAAAAAACCAAAATTTCAAGGTCACCAATTTTCAGTAAAGATTGGAAATAAACTTTGTTGAAAACTTATTTGGGGTGTATTTTGTGAAGTCACTGATCATTTTATATTACCGTAACATAAATTTTGACTTAAGGGATTCGTTGTGAGGGGTGAAATCGGAAGTGAAAAAAAAAATTTTTTACTAGGTCATCGAGTGTGGTGTCAAATGAAAGCTTGTGAAAACACGAATAAAAAATATATATATAATGTAATACTTGCGCACACTTTCCTTCGTATTACTTTTAAAAAATCGTGAAAAATCGCTGTCCCCTATCTTATCTCGAAAAGAACTGACCAAAAAATTTTGAAAAAATCCTGGAATATTCTCCACGGGGTATAGATTGAACGGAAATTATCATTACCTTTAATAATTTAT
This sequence comes from Pachyrhynchus sulphureomaculatus, assembly GCA_019049505.1. Classification (NCBI taxonomy): domain Eukaryota; kingdom Metazoa; phylum Arthropoda; class Insecta; order Coleoptera; family Curculionidae; genus Pachyrhynchus; species Pachyrhynchus sulphureomaculatus. The sequence continues at coordinate 94,072,451 of CM032452.1, read as the reverse complement.
CTTTTATAGAAAAAAAAAACAAAATTTCAAGGTCACCAGTTTTCAGTAAAGATTGGAAACAAACTTTGTTGAAAACTCATTTGGGGTGTGTTTTGTGAAGTCACTGATTATTTTATACCACCCTAATAAAAAATTTTATTTTAAAAACAATCAACGTACGGAACACTAATTGTGCAAGTTCAACTTGCACTTGACCGGTTTTTTTTTTATGGTTTTACTGGTTGTTAAGTCTAGGAAGTTAATTTTCCCTTCGACTTCTTCTTCCATTGTAAAATTGATATTTCTATATAAAAAATATACCAGTATAGACAATTATTACTATTGTTATTATGATTGTTAAATATCATTGTTTCAATACTGTCCATGAAAATTTCAGCAAGTAATGAACTTAATGGACTCCCCATAATTAACCCTTCCTTATTGTAGAATTTATCGTTAAATGAAAAATAATTTTGTCTTAGGCAAGTTCTTAATAAGTTAATTATGTCCATTTTTATAACTTCATTTACTTTGTTTCTTGTTAATAGGTTCTCTATTAAAATTATTGTTTCGTCTGGGGGAACATTTGGAAATAAGTTTTTGACATCGAAAGAAACTAATTTAGAGTTATCTAGTATTGTTATATTCTTAACTTTATCCACTAGTTCGTATGAGTTTTAATACTATATTTAGGTTCAAATTTGCTATGATATTTGATTAAATCAATTTTAGAATGATGACGTCTTATATGCTGGAGCAGACATATAGGAAACAACTGGTCTCATTGGGTGGTCAAGTTTGTGAAATTTTATGAGTGAATAAAGTTGTGGGATTTAGGGATTCATATTTATCAATTTAAATTTATCTTTATCGTGAATGATACCTTTAGCCTGTTCAATTTGTTGTTTTATTTCTTTTTGAAAAGTATTTGTTGGATCTTTATTTAAAATTTCGCACTTTCTTGTTTTGAAAAAATCTAACGTTTTCTTAATATAGTCGATTTTGTCTATTGCTATTACTGTGTTACCTTTATCTGCTTTGGTAAAGATTACATCATTTTTTTTTTTGCTTTACTCTGAATTGTTTTTATTCTCCTTAAGTCTTGGTTGAAGTTGTTATTATTAGATATCAATTCTTTTTTAATAATTTCGGCTGTTTGAAATTTTGATAATATGTTGTTAGGACTATCTTTCAAGGCTATCTCAGTATCAATACCTAATGTCTCCGATTCTTTGATGTTGAAGTCAGTTCGAATATTGTGTTTGAAACCTTTTGTTAGAAGATTTTTTCCCTGTCCGAAAAAGGTGTGTTGGAAATGTTAATAAATCGATTAAAGAATTGATGATCTGTAAAAAATTCTTTTTCTTTCTTATTTCGTGTTGTTATACGTTTTTGTTGAATGAGATACTGTAGTTTATAGTATTTTTTTAAATATTTTTTATGTATGTTTTTACTTTTTCACGTGTGTTTGTTTAAGGTCATAAATTCTATAAGTTTAGTTTAAATAATCATTCTGTGTGGATTAAATTGAGATACATGTTATATGAGTTTCTAATGCTATACTGGATTTTTCTCTCTGTATATATTCATTTTCTTTTGGCGAGTATAACTGCTTCTTTGGCTGCTTTGCTGGTGTTGTGAGTTTTAAGATTTATATGCTTAGGTGTTACTCGGTTTTGGAGGCACTGATTGAAAAACCAAATATTTTGCGTAGTTGTTGCACATTTTAGAAGTAACTTGAAGTAGTTTGAAGCTAGAAAGCTTATATTAGCTTGTTTCAAATTTAGGATGGTTGTAGCTTCTACTTGATAGAAATTCATTATAAATATATAATAAATGCTTAACCTATTTCGGCAAACCAACAGAAAAACTGGGAAAATTTTAAATCAAAAAAATATCAACATAGCTTACAAGACTAACAATATCTCAAAAACTACAAACCACACATCAATAAAGACAATAAATCAGGGGTTTATCAATTAACATGTGGGTCATGTCCTAAAACATACATAGGACAAACTGGACGTACATTTATACAATGAATTACCGAACATGAAAAAAGTTTCATCCATAGAAAGTCTAATTTAACATATGCTAATCATCTTTTAACAGAGAATCACACGCTTAACATGAATTTCAAAATTTTACATACCCAGCAAAAAGGTTTAAAACTAAACCTTTTAGAGCCAATGCAAATAAATCGATTAAGGACTACAGGTACTTTACTCAACGGCCAGGTAGATTTAAGCAATTCACCATTATTGAATTTATTCTCCTAATTTCATGTCTGTGCGGCTTTTCCAATACTATCAATGTAATTTAATTAGGTGTAATATTGTAATTAAGAAATTATATAAAATTGTGGACATTAAACCTAACTTGACAGTGTAAAATGTAGATCTGAAGAAGCTGCATCGACAGCGAAACGCGTCATCGCAATTTAAATAAATCAGTGGAAATTTATTATATATTTAAATTTTATTATTTTACTTTTCTGCCACACCGCGGATTTTTTTATCTGTTGGAAATATGTTTAAAAATAATCGAATACTGGGTTAAATTTGATAAATTCACTTTCAGAATTTTATCTTCATTTAATCTTTCTGCATTCTCCTCAATATCTTTATTCTGAAAAAATAAACTTTAAAATGATCATATAAACTCGTGCCTAAATTCATGAAAAAAACCGGGAGCGACAGCCTTTACAAAAATTATTATTGATGGAAACACGCCGATGGGTGTTTTTGATAAATTTCTTGTCAAGTAATAAACCCAACCATTTGTTTTGTTCCTTAGATGTCAGGAGTGGATCCAATGATTTATTTTTTGATTGATATACTCGTAATTTAAAAAGGGCTGGCTCTGGATGTTGTTATGTTTAGTAGAAGAGGGCAAGGCGAGCCTGGATATTCATATTATCTTATACGATGGAAAATTTAACGAGAGTAATGGCTGACTTTAGCTTATAGAGTGGTGCGGCACGAGAATATTGAGAAAACCAAAATTAACATTTATGTGGGAAAACTCCTTATTATCATAGGGCGTGTTCTATTTTTCATATTACTCGGATTGTGATGAAAAATAAAGAATCTAAAAATTCCGGCAACTTTTTTTAGTTAGTTACAAACTAACACCTACGAATCTTAATTTATTAATAAATCGGCACTCCGATTGGTACAAGGAATGTGTGTACCAAGTTTTTCACTGTACCATGCGTACTACAAAGTATATACTATATTTATATGAAAGCCATAGCAATAAATCATCTAGAATTATGGAAATTAGCGTCAAGTAGTAGTAAGGACCATAGAGCTTTACATACATTTTACCTGTAATGCAGCAGTTCAAAAATTTTTTGGAATACCTTCTAGCATCGGTATAATATTCGCAATCTCTTATATTGGAATACAATGCGAAAACGACCCTTTTTTGTTATTTGGGAATAAATAGTTTGAAATCGGTCTGGCCAGTGGTGGTGCCCCTGGGCGTATGCGTATTATTTGCGAATAGTATGAATGAAACAGTTTTATTATGTTGAAACATTTATTAGAAAAAAATAAAACCGGTCAAGTGCAAGTTGAACTTGCACAATTAGTGTTCCGTACGTTGATTGTTTTTAAAATAAAAATTTTTATTAGGGTGGTATAAAATAATCAGTCACTTCACAAAACACACCCTAAATGAGTTTTTAACAAAGTTTGTTTCCAATCTTTACTGAAAACTGGTGACCTTGAAATTTTGTTTTTTTTCTATAAAAGATAAATTATTAAAGGTAATGATAATTTCCGTTCAATCTATACCCCGTGGAGAATATTCCAGGATTTTTTCAAAATTTTTTGGTTAGTACTTTTCGAGATAAGATAGGGGACAGCGATTTTTCACGATTTTTAAAAGTAATACGAAGAAAAGTGTGCGCAAGTATTACATTATATATATATTTTTTATTCGTGTTTTCACAAGCTTTCATTTGACACCACACTCGATGACCTAGTAAAAAAAATTTTTTTTCACTTTCGATTTCACCCCTCAAAACGAATCCCTTAAGTCAAAATTTATGTTACGGTAATATAAAATGATCAATGACTTCACAAAACACACCCCAAATAAGTTTTCAACAAAGTTTATTTCCAATCTTTACTGAAAACTGGTGACCTTGAAATTTTGGTTTTTTTTCTATACCAGATAAATTATTAAAGGTAATGATAATTTTTGTTCAATCTATACCCCATGGAGAATATTCCAGGATTTTTTCAAAATTTTTTGATCAGTACTTTTCGAGATAAGGTAGGGGACAGCGATTTGTCACGATTTTTTAAAAGTAATATGAAGAAAAGTGTGCGCAAGTATTACATTATATATATATTTTTTTACTCGTGTTTTCACAAGCTTTCATTTGACACCACACTCGATGATCTAGTAAAAAAATTTTTTTTTCACTTCCGATTTCACCCCTCAAAACGAATCCCTTAAGTCAAAATTTATCTTACGGTGATATAAAATGATCAGTGACTTCACAAAATACACCCCAAATAAGTTTCAACAAAGTTTATTTCCAATCTTTACTGAAAATTGATGACCTTGAAATTTCTGTTTTTTTTATATACCAGATAAATTATTACAGGTAATGCACTCGTGATAATTTTCGTTCAATCTACACCCCGTGGAGAATATTCCAGAATTTTTTCAAAATTTTTTGATAAGTACTTTCCGAGATAAGGCGGGTGGACAGCGATTTTTCGCGATTTTTTAAAAATAATACAAAGAAAAGTGCGCGCAAGTATTACATTATATATATATTTTTTACTCGTGTTTTCACAAGCTTTCATTTGACACCACACTCGATTACCTAGTAAAAAAATTTTTTTTTCACTTCCGATTTCACCCCCCAAAACTAACCCCTTAAGTCAAAATTTAACTTTCAAAACTACATGGCTCTGACGAGGCCATCAATTCCTATATTACTACCAAATTTCAACTTTCTATGATAAATAGTTTCGGAGAAAATCGGGTGTGACAGACGGACAGACGGACAGACAGACGGACAGACACCGAAGTGATCTTATAAGTGTTCCGTACGGAACACTAATAACATTTTATAATGAAACATTATTCATTAAAAAATATACAAATGAGGAAGTCAAACAACAATGAAAAAAGTATAATCTTCTATCTCCGACATGCTTGAAAAACTACCATTTTCCGACTTATTTGAATTTACATGTATAATTAAAGGTTCAACTTAGGCATCTACTGCCACGTCCACATTTTAACTTCCACCCTCAACGTATTTTCGCCAATTTTCTGTGGAAGAATTAAATGTGGCATTCTGAAAAAGGTTTTGTATGTCTGCAAATTTATAGGTCGTATTATTCTTGGCGGTTTCACCTTTCCCCTGTGCTGATATAAGTTCCATCGGATTGAACTCGCAATGATATGGTGGTAGGCGGTAAACAGTAATATTATGTTTTTTTTGCCATTTCGTCAATAACGAAACTTGTATAGGTTCTTACTTGTCTTTATTTCTGAACTTCAAGCTTGTAACATTCATTTTTTCTTAGATTTTAAGACCATGTAATGTTACTGATTTTTCACTTTAAATTGTACTTCTTTTCATTTTTGTATCGAACGGTGTATTAATCAGAAATTCCAAGCCGTTCGGTATATAGTGTGCTGTGCGGGTTGCCGACCGAATCCATCGAATTTGTGGTACGCCGGGATTGGTGGAATGTTTGTATCCGGAGTTTTGGTTCCGGCGTAGCCAGATTACCGAGAGAGTGCCCACGGTTTATTTAAGAGTCCGGTGGACAGGAAGAGAGGCTGATTTCCACCGAGCCGCCAAGTAGGTTGTTTCGACCGAGCTGCCAAGTAGGCGGAATTTCCATCGAGCCGCAGCCAGGCTTACTTCGACCGAGCCGCAGTAGAGGCTCATAGCAACAATTATGAGAGCTAAGTAAAGCACAAGTTTTTTTCTAACGTAAAGCCGTAGTGGGCTCTGAGTGTTTCCTACAAAGTGTAATCGGTTTTGTGTTCCATCGAAGGCCTATAAGCCCAAATAAAAACCGTAAGTTACCAGAACATTCATCAATAGACCGATTCCCGAAGTAGTGTCTTAATAGCAATTGGAACTGACAAAAGGTGAAGTGAAAATCACGATTCTTCGCTTTCGGGGGTAGTCAGGTTTTAGAATTTAAATGTCTGATTTAGGGACAATAATAATTATAATAACTACCTGTTAGGCTAGAATTTTTTGTAATCCTTAAAACCGCGGAGGTTAGAACTTTTATTTTAAAATCATGAATAAATTTTCTTTTTGTTGATTAAAGCTAGTGTCTCACTGAATACCTATCTTTCTTTTCAGGATAAGGACGGCTGTACCAAACTGATTTTTTATATAACAACTGTACACCCTTTCAGTATTTTTTCATTTTTTTAGCTAAAGTTAGATCCTTTCTATTTTAAAATGAATGGTGCCCAAAATTCGTGCAGCTGAGGTTTTTTAAAAATAGAAAATAATTCCAAAAAGACCTACAAAAATTATCTCTTACCCATATCTCTCTACCAAGGAAAACTGAGCTAGTGTTTGTTTAATTTCTTTAGTTCTTTTAAAATCATTATTCACTCAATTCATTCTCAGAAATTAAAAAGAGGTTGCAAGAAAATTGTGCCCAAGCGTGGGAAAAACAATTTTCACAGGGTACAAAATGACGCCGCAAAAAGCGACCAATTAATATACACGGTACAAAATAACGCCTCAAAAAGCGGGCAAGTAAAAAACACATTACAAGCTTTACAAATTCTAATAATTCTCTCTTAACGCTGTCTTTTGGAAATTAAATTTTTTTCTCGGTCATTCAAGATTAGATGTCTTGTTTCAGCCATCTCAAGGTTGGAACTGTTTCTAATGTTTTAGAATGATAGCTGGTGTTATTCATTACAATAACAGAACCGTTTGGTATTAAGTCTATCATCTGCGAAAACTAATCTTCAAATATATCAGAATTCATATCTTCGTGATAATCTCCTGTTTTCTTGAATATGAATGTTATAAGACCTCTGGCTCTTGTGTCCATAAAAAATTCATGAACAATACGCCTTATTGCTTGTTTTGTGTTGTCTGTCAGCTGAAGTTCTTTTCTGCCTGGTCTCTTTTTTGGAGAGTCTATACCCCCTCAGTGTCTTCTCTTAAAATTCTGTAAACTGTGGCTTTACCAACTCCGGTCATTAAAGAACATTTTGTCACACAATCGTTCACATTTAAATCACAATTTTCATCGTTTTTAACGTGGGGAAATATATAATTTTAACTATACGCTTTTCATTATGGGTTAGCTGTCTAAACTTTTTGAGCTTCGCTGAAGAAGACATTTTGTTAACACACTAACTGACTTGTCACTAACTGGCTTGATACTTGGACATGATACTCTGAATATGTATTGGTTGGTATAGTTGGGGCAACAGGAAGGTATGTAAATAAAATGATTTGATCGGCAATAAAACTTCGTCACAAAAGAGCATTGTTACCTGAAAAATATCTGGGAATAGATATCACGTCTCTGTTATAGGACCGCCGGTCAGTCCACTGGCATTTTATTACTATCAGTTTCAAATAAATAGAGTATAGTCAAATTTTTATGACATGACGATAACAAAAAAATGACTTTAAGCATTGCTTTAGCATTACGAAATATGGCAAACTAAGTTGTATAAAAGCGGAATTTGTGAGATAGAAAACAGAAAAATATGTTTAAATGCTTTTAACAATTAGAAACAACTTATTTTATGTGCGGGTTAAAAACAACATAATATTGCTTCTTAGTAAATTAAGTAAATATTATTCGCTTCGGACAAAGAGGCGGAGTTTACTATCTGAAGACTAGCAATGCGCGCTGTGGCGGAAATTCGCACTTTCTCCGAATGTTCGTGTGTTAAAGATGTTGTATCTGCGGTATCGTGTGAACAATTATGGATAAAATATTAGTCAAAAAATTGCAGAGAGAAGTATTGTGTGGTTGGTTGACAAAATAGGAAAGGAAATTCGCCCAATACAATATTCTACGGCTTTTCTATAAAAAAAAAAATAAGTTGAAGCAACGAAAAAAATGGATTGTGAGACATTCAAAGTGAGTTTGTGAGAATTACAATAGTTTTATACAGAATTTATTTATTTATTAAATTATTGAATAAGTACAGGGTGAGTCAATGATAGAGTAAAGTTCATTATCTCATTCGTTTCGGGAATGACGAAAAAAATGTTAAATACAATAGTTTTAGTGAATTTTAAGACGCACAGTTTAAAATTATTTTTGAGTATACAGGGTACTTCAAAAATTAAAAATAGGGGTAAAAATTGAAAAATTTAAAATAAATCGAAAGCTATTAGAAATAGGTATATGACATACTTAATAAAAGTTGGAAAGTTTTGTAAAGCCTATCTGAAAAAATAATAATATACAGGGTGTGCCATTTAAAAAATTTGAGATTTTTCAATTGAAAATAGTCGAAATGCATAAATTTATTTTGAACACCCTGTAGCATCTAACTCAAATTTCTTTACACATATCTTTTTTTCATAGTTCGTACCAATCATGAGTATTCCGCTTTCAGAAACAATGGCGCTACTGGCAATTTTTTACAAAACTGAAAACTAGTATTTTTTTTTTAAATTGACATATTACAAAAACTACTAGGTTTAGGTATATAACATGATCAATAAAAAGGTTATAAAATTTTACGCAAAATTTAAAAATAAATTAGAAAATGGGATGTTCCATTTAAAAAAACATATGTTATATCGGCCACACTTTTTTGAAGTACCCAGTATACTCAAAAATAATTTTAAACTGTGCACCTTAACATTCCCTAAAACTATTGTATTTAACATTTTTTCGTCATTCCCGAAACGAATGAGATAATGAACTTTACTCTATCGTTGACTCACCCTGTACATTAAATTGTTTAAAGCCCCGATGGATCCCTTTGGCAACCAACAAAATACTCTCGTATTTGCAGCGCCCATTTCATTAATATTAAAAAATCGGATAATCCTTTGAATCCAAGTTTCTTTCAAAAAATATTTCCTGACATTTGATTGATAATCCTCGATCGTTGTTGACATAATGATTGACAGCATAAATATGCTTACATCGTCCTAAAGCCTCAGCAACACAAGTACACTGGACACCTGTTATTACCCAGTTTTCGTCGAGTTGCAACAATTTTTTATATATTTTTCTGTGCTTTATGTTTTTCCAGCTGAAAAAAATCCACCTAGAATTTCGACATGGAAATTCCACGTGGTATTTTGGATGAAAATTCCAGGTATAATTTCCGTCCAAAATACCAGGTGGACTTTTCAGATGGTAATTCTAGGTGGATTTTTTTTAGCTGGGATTCCTTTTCAACACATGTTATTTATTTTCAAATACTTGTTTCCTCGAATTTTTTTTTGTTTTTACTTACGTAAAATTTCATATTGTATGAAGTCACCGTTGCCGTAGTTTGCCGAATGACGTGACTATTTATTACAGATATTAGATCTAATTGAGATTCTTTCACATTTATCACGTACCCAGTAACAACCAGAGCTTTACCTTTTTTTTGAATTTTATTTCCTAAATGAAAATTATTTATATTTTGTGAAAAGCCGGTACGCAAAACGACTTCCATATTTCAACGTCTTTTTTAGAACTAAAGAGATATTTTGACCTCGTACTATGGGAATTAGCTTAAAATGAAAAACAGTTGAACTTTCCCTGAATAATGACGCCGTGCCCCTTTTTTTTTTTTTTTATCTAGACAATAATAAATTAAGCAGAAAAAACGTCAATTTGCCATTTGAATCAATGTAAACATTGGTCGGAGAAAGTGCGAAAGTGCTTCTTTGCCCGAAGCAATTGTCAAAAACAAATGTTATTATTAGAGCCGGATTATATGCAACATAAAAATCTTGAAATATGCATGCAAATATGCATGAAAAATGCTTAAAATATGCATGAAAAGGGTCAAAATATGCAATATTAAATAATAATAAAAGTAATAATTTTTAGTTTTTTATTTCAAAATCAGCATAAAATTAACAAGTTGTCGACGATGTTTATATTTAATTAACAATTATTTAACATTTTTTAAAATTATTTAACATTTGTATTCTTGTACACGTAAACAATAAGGTATTGTTCCAAATGTTGGGTAGTAAGATTGTGTCTTCGATCACTTAAAATATTTTTATAAGTGGAAAAAGACCGTTCCACATCCACTGGGGTAACTGGGCAGTATTTGAATTTGGGTGCTATGTTAGCACTTATTGTTTCTGGCAAAAGTTCATCCGTTCCATTATTAAAACTATCGATTTGACACAAAGGTTCAAAGCCTGGGTTATTGCACAAAATGTTTTCAAACTTTTCCTTAACTCTACGGGGGAATACATCTGACAATGTGGAGTCTATTTCGGATTTTATTCATTACCTGAATTGATTCGGTCAACGCCAAACTTCGAGTTTCAAGCTTTTTAATACACGCAGATATGTGGGAAAAGTGAGTGCTAATCAAAGCTATGTTTTTTTAATATCAGAATCGTTAAAAACTTCCTTGGATTGACGAACTGCCGTAGCTTCTGCACTATCGAAGTCATTTATTACACCTTTGATGGCCTCAAAATGTTCATTGTAAAATAGTACAGCTTTAATCCATGTTTCCCATCGAGTTACCACTGGTTCGGGAGGTAAAGGCACATTTGGCAGTTTGTCTTTATAGGCGTTATTGCGAGCAGGTGCCTTAAGAAACACTTTCTTTGCTGATGAAATCAGTTTATTTACATTTCCAAATGTGGATCGTACTTCTTCAGCGAGTCGATGGACTCCGTGAGCAAAGCACAACACATGAATTAAATTTGGATAAAATACTTGGAGGACTTTGGCTGCCTTGATCATATAGGGAGCAGCATCTGAGAGAAATATAAACACTCTTTCATCTGCAGAAGATTCAGGAAATATTTTTTTAATACCCTCATTTACAAATCGGGCGATCGTAGAATGATTTGTCTTATCAAGTTCTTTGTAGATCACCAAATAGGAAGAAGAAGGCTCTAATCTTAATGCACCCACAATTAAATTCGCAATATAGCGACCACAATTGTCGGTAGTTTCATCAGCTGAAATCCAAATAATGTCATCCTTAAGTTCATTACGTATTTCTTCCAGAACATGTTCGTAAATTGTTGGCATATAATTTTTACGCAGTGTTGATTCGTCTGGTATTTTTTAATTCAAGCAATATTTTCGCAGAAAATCTTTGAATGGAATTGTAAGTTTGTGGAGAGGAATATTACTTGCAAGCAATGCTTCACATAAATCCATGCTAAAGTGGTTTTTTGTTTGCCTATAGAAGTGGAATCACTCCTACTTGCTGCTGTTATAAGTTGTTGTCGTGGGCCTTTTTTTGCAATCCTGCGATATGAAGACTTGTTTTGACATGCTGGTCAATTTAAAACTTTTTTGTGCACGAAACATTTTTCTCGCAAACTCGACAATATAAAATTTCCGTCGTATGTAAATGTTCCAGGATAATCAGCTACCCACGAAGAGACACTTTTTTTTGCGGGTGGCATGGTACACGTTAAACTTTAACACAACAAGATAAATATTGCAAAAAGACTACACTGATGCAAGCGCGTCAACAATAATGTTAAAACTGATACCTTGTTTTAAAATAAAAATTCGTCTTCGAGAAAATTGTTTATTTGATCCACGCTCAAACAAATATTCTTAGAAACTAACTACTTGTCACTTAATATCTCGACCAAGAAACAAAGGAATAAAATACCGTCGTAAATTTGGGTATTCCCTTGGCACTATAACCTAATCGATGTTTAGACTATTGCAGGTAACATTCCGGCGATAAGATCGGTTCCTGACGGCGATACTAACAATACCCTGAGCAATTTAATTGCCTAGTAATACCGTAAATATAGGAAAAATATGCATCATTACTCGATTTTGGGTAAAATATGCAATAATCGGTGAGAATGGTCTAAATATGCAAATGCATATAAAAATATGCAAATGCATATAGTCCGGTCTCTAGTCATTATCATTGATACTAATTGGACATTTAGTTAAAACGTACACAAAGTTGGGTGTTCCAGATACTATTGTGCTATTTAAAATGAATCTTTGAAATATAATAATCATAAATATATAATAATAAATAGATATAATATGTCACAGTAAAAAAAAATTATAGGGGGACGGGGCGGCATTTAGGGGGAATCTCGGTTACAACTTGGATCCCAGTACGCCCCTGCTCACAGATGACTAAACCGTGAAATGATCCTTTAAAAGATCAACACACAGTATTAACTTGTAACTAAATCGAGAAGATTGACAGGACGTTTTTTATTTTTCTTCTCTTTTTCACGCAATTTATAGTATTATATAAACTGTCTCAAGACAACCGTTATTCTGTTGTGTTATCCTTTTTAGGAAATTTGAGACCCTCTATTTAGACAATTTTCCCAACACAGCAGCAAATTAAAGCTCAAGAGTCCTTCGGGATTTAAAGGATAATTAGACATTTCAGCTTTAAACTTAGTTTTCTTTTGAACATAATCAGCAGGATCGTACATTTCCAAATTGTTGTTTGTTTAAATTAGCAGGTAGATAACCTTCTGCTTTACATAATTTTAGGTAAAATAAGGATAAATTTTCCTGGTAATTAGGATTTACGTTTGCAATTATCGAAGATAATTAAGACCCATTTAAAAGGTCACTGTTTTAGAGCGCATGGATACATCAGGAAAATATAAATAACAATTTTATCATTTTCCTTGTGACTCATAAACTTTATGAATCTATTTTGATTCTCATGTTTAAATGTTAAGTTCAATATGCTATTTTGACAGAATACATCCAGAGTCCAAAGCGATGTTTCTAAAAATCCTAATCTTTGACATTAAGGTATTTCTTACGAGTCGACAGAAACAGCATTATGTTAGAGAAAGACGCGAAATAATTTGGTTTTCAAGGTATAAGGAATGTGGCAACGTAGCTTCTCGCTTGCTTCCCGCCGCACGCAATCACGTGTTATTTATAATAGCCTTGATGCTTTTACATGATATACAATAAAAATTATGTATAATTAATTAAAATGATACTTTGGATAATTTATTAAAAATATATCAATTATTAAATATATAATAACTGAATAAAAGCGCGTGCGAAGTACGCGTTTATTTTAATATCTTTTAAAAGAAGGTTCGATTAGTGCAATGCATATATGTGATTCAAAATTTGACACTCGCGCCCGCGCGTGCTGTCTTCTTCAAGCTACGTTGCCACAGCGAAAATTTACTTCATAAAATATATGAAAAAGTAATATTTATTTAATATTTTTACAACTAGGAGGTAAACTGCCTTCATATTTTAATAAATGAAAGCAAAGTAATTTTTAGTGTTCCGTAAGTAAGATGACCGCGGTGTCTGTCTGTCCGTCTGTCTGTCGGTCACACCCGATTTTCTCTGAAACTATTTGTCGTAGAATGTTGAAATTTGGTAATAATTTAGGAATTGATGGCCTCATCGAAGCCGTATAGTTTTGAAAGTAAAATTTTGACTTAAGGGGTTAGTTTTCGGGGATGAAATCCGAAGTGAAAAAAAATTTTTTTTAGTAGGTCCTCGAATGTGGTGTCAAATGAAAGCTTGTGAAAACACGAGTGAAAATATATATATAATTTAATACTTGCGCACACTTTTCTTTGTATTATTTTTAAAGAATCGCGACAAATCGCTGTCCCCCCACCTTATCTCGAAAAGTGCTGATCAAAAAATTTTGAAAAAATTCTGGAATATTCTCCAGGGGGTGTAAATTGAACGAAAATTATCACCTTTATAATTTATCCGGTATATAAAAAAACAAAAATTTCAAGGTCATCAATTTTCAGTAAAGATTGGAAACAAACTTTGTTGAAAACTTATTTGGGGTGTGTTTTGTGAAGTCACTGAACATTTTATACCACCGTAACAACATTTTTTATTTTAAAAGCAATCAACGTACGGAACACTAATTGTGCAAGTTCAAACTTGCACTTGACCGGTTATTTTATCTATAATATACATAAAATACAACGTCTCTCTGTCTGTCTGTCTGTCCTTTAGTGCGCTTATCACTGGAGAACCACTTATCCGATTCACGTGTTTTTTTTTAAACATACATATATTCTCTGGCCAGGTTATAGGCTATATTTTATTACAGTAGCTAATATAAGGAATAAGTAGTGACGATAATAGTGAATCAAGTAGGAAAAAAGTTTCCCGCTACTGCGTTCTCTTGCAATACGCTGCCTAAACAATTAAATATGGAACAATATCATGTAGCAAAGAATATCTAATCGGGTAAGTGGTTCTCCAGTGATAAGCGCACTAACGGACAGACCGACAGAGAGACGTTTGATTTTATATATATTATAGATAATCTGACCAGAGAGCATATGTAGATTTAAAAAAAAAAAGCACGTAAATCGGATAAGTGGTTCGCCAGTAATAAGCGCACTAACGGACAGACAGACAGAGAGACGTTGCATTAGATATTCTTTGCTACATAATATTGTCCATATTTATTGGTTTAGGCAGTGCATTGCAAGAGAACACGCTAGCGTTAAACTTTTTTCCGACTTGATTTACTATTATCGTCACTGCTTATTCCTTATGTCACCTAACGTAATAAAATATAGACTATAACCTGGCCAGAGAACATATGTATGTTTAAAAAAAAGCACGTAAATCGGATAAGTGGTTTTCGAATGATAAGCGCACTAACGGACAGACAGACACACACACAGACAGACAGAGGTTGCATTATATATATATATATATATATATATATATATATATATATATATATATATATATTATAGATACAACGTCTCTCTGTCTGTCTGTCGGTCTGTCCGTTAGTGCGTTTATAACTGGAGAACAACTTATCGGGTATGCGTGCTTTTTTTTAAAAAACATTTATATGTTCTCTGGCCAGGTTATAGGATATATTTTATTATGGTAGGTAACGTAAGGAATAAGCTGTGATGATAATAGTAAATCAAGTCGGAAAAAAGTTTGCCGCTAGCGCGTTCTCTTGCAAACCATTAAATATGGAACAATATCATGCAGCAAAGAATATAATATATATAAAATGCAACGTACTAGCGCAATGGGTATTAATAGCATGCACCACTCTGGGAGAAATTAAGTGGGCCACATCCATCGAACGCTTTCCATGAAAATACTTGTATCTCCCAAAGCCACACAACGGTATATCTCACGGGTTTGGTTATCTTTGCCGATTTGTAATTCATGGCCCAAATACTTGTAATTTTGGACGTGCTCCACCTCGCTTTGGTTAAATTTCATATTACTGTTCGTAACTAGATTAGTTATAAACTTGGTTTCCTGAAAGTTAATATTTAGACCAATATTTGCTGATGTTATTTGCAATTCGGTAAGCATTTGTTGGGCATCACCTAGATTACTACTGATACGAGTGGTTTGTTGTATTCTATAGATTTCTCTATAAGGATTTTGATAGTCTGTACATGATCGCCAGCCTGTTCGTGTAATTGAGACAAATCTAATTTTCGTTCTAGGCATTTCGTTATGATTTTGCATAAGTACCCGATGTTCGATTATACAAATGGGAGAGTAAATTAATCGGTCTATAATTTTCAAGGTCAGTTACGTCTCCTTTTTTATGAATGAGGACCGTTACTGCGTTATTCCATTTGCTTGAGCTATTTTTCAAGCAGAGGTTAAAAAGAGAAACTACAACCCTCAATAAGCCTATGCACTCATTTTTACAGCTTCAATTACGATCTGATCTTCTCCGAGAGCTTTGTTATTTTTCATTTCTCTAAGAGAAAGCCATACTTCTTCCAGTGTTATCTCCGGTAATTCTTCTGAACATGCATAGCAAAGATAACTTCTCAAAAACTATATATACAATAGAGAGCTTTATACTCCTCAACATTTATTAATTTTGTACTGTAAACAGAAGGAGACCGAGAAAGACATGGATAAAACAGGTGGATGAGATAGGAAGGCGAAAAATGAAATGAAGATGCTGGCCGGTGACCGGAAAAACTGGAAGAGATGAGTGGAAAATGAACAAGGAAAGTCATACGCCCCATGGGCAAAAGGAATAGAAGAAGAAGAATAAGAAGAGATCATCTTTGTTATTCCATATGACATGTTAATGCCAAAACATATTTGCTCCCAAGTTAACGCCCAGCAACTTGAGTGACGATGCTGAAGGAATGGAGTGTCCCAACATAACTATGTGCAAAGTTAACTTTTGTAGAAAAAAACTGCCGCCTGCGTTTTTTATAGCAAAATATTCCACTTAGTTATTGTTACCCCAGTTTCTTCCAGGTCTTTGTTAAGTTAAACTACTTCCTACTGTCTGCGGATATTTGCATAAGTACCCGATGTTCATTATTCAAACTGAATGAAGAAATTAGCGTACTGACATATGCAAAGCTGTACATTGGATTTTTGGCCGTTTCCAGCAGATCGTTAATGTAAATTAGAAAGAGAGTAGGAGACAGTATGTAACCTTGGGGCACACCGATGTTGTTAGTGAAGGTATTAGAAAGAAATCCGTCGACCATCACTCGTAAAGAACGCTCTCCGAGGAAATCCGAGAACCATAAACAAAACCTTCCAGATATACCGTAAAAGCGTAACTTAGCCAAGAATTCGTTATGCCAAACACGGTCGAATGCCTTGGTTATGTCAAGTTCAACCGCTCGAGATTCTCCAAAATGTTCAATTGCGTGGGTCCAAAGACGTATTATATAACAACTAAATAATATGTTACTGCAGACAGAAGCACTCTACGTTGAGGATCACTGTTGATTCTGACACGTGTTAGTAAATTTTATTCTACAATTTTTTCTTACCACATCCGATTTTATTTAAAATACTACATTTTCGTCTGCCCGGGTCTCTTTTGAGGCTATTGCCAATGATTTGGACAGATAAATAATATAACCAACTTTTTAATAACACTTTAACATTACGAAAATTGATAGAAAAAAAAAGAAAGTTTAACAAATTATGAACGAAAGGAAAAAAATGACCTCATATTTATAATTCTAGGAATTAAAACTAACAGTCAAATTGTATATTATAACTTGGAGGAAACAAAATAATCGCAAAGAAGAAATTTAAAATCCTAAAAAAAAAATTAAATTTAAACTTTTATAGTGAGAAATTCTTTAGCATAACAATAATCTCCTGATCCCAAATGAAATTTAAGTAAAATTCTCTAAAGAGTACATTTTAACAATAAAATTACTTAATCACTTAGTTAACTGACACTAAATATATTTTTGTAAAGATTTACAACTGGGTTGTCATGATTTCGTAGTACAACTACATTTTCAAACGCTTAACTAGAACAGATTATGTTTTTGGTATTTATGTTTATATAATGAACAGATGTGGATATATTAGGTACTATAAAAGTTGGTAAAAGACGAAGTTTGCTACATCTAATTGACCATTCGGTAAATTTATATTGCGGTTCTTTGAATGTCTGTAAATTTCTATAGATTCTAAGAAATTCAGTTTTGACCCTTTAAGTGCTGTATGAAGGCCATCCATTTCCCAATGTTAATTGCTTACAAATACTCCATACGGCACCTAAAGGGTCAAAACAACTTCTTGGAATCTACGTCAGTTAGACGTGTACTGAAAATAGTCCGTTAGACGTTAGCAAATTCCGTCTTGTACCAACTTTTATAGTACCTAATATACCGACATCTGTTCATTAAATAAACATAAATAGAAGTTTTTCAAGAAGTAACACACTACTTAAATTTCCACTAAATTTTTTATTAACACCATGACATGTTTCGCTGTACGACAGCTTCTTCAGATGGTTTGTTACAAAATGAGGGTAAAATTACTATTAAAAATGGTTGGGTCAGAATTTATGGCAGGTAATAAAATAGTTTAATTAAAACAGATTTAGTAATGGTGAATTTATTACCTGCCATAAATTGTGAACCAACCATTTATTATAGTAATTTTACCCTCATTTTGTAAAAAAAACAACTGAAGAAGCTGTCGTACAGCAAAACATGTCATGGTGTTAAAAATAAAAAATTTAGTGGAAATTTAAGTAGTGTTTTATTTCTTGCAAAACTTCTAGTTATGGATCTCCACCAAGTATCGGCTGAATCAATCCAATTATAAACATAAATACTAAAAATCTGTTTTAGTCTTGTATTACGAAATCGCGATAACTCAGTTGTAAATCTGTACAAAAATATATTTAGTGTTAGTTAACAAAGTAATTAAGTAATAACTTATTGTTAAAATTCTCTAAGCCCAAAAATATTAAGAACAGAAAAAAATTACCTAAATTAGCAAAAACCATTAAACACCCTAAAAGAAGATTGACTGAACTGAAACAGATCTAAGACGAGATTGAATTCTTAAGATTTTCAAATGTCTAAAGTCTCCTTTGGTATCACCCATTTTCTCCTTTCTTAGTGGTTAATCGATACAAAACTTCTCTTTAGTCAATAAGACGATACGAGTTTAATTCTTAAAACAGCCTCTCTGGTTTACTTGTTTCCTAGTACTTTCGAAAGTTTATTCTTTGGACTTTGTCGCCATTATTACAATATTAGAAATATTTTTATTTTTCAGAAATATTGACCGTTTATTTTATAAGTTCGAAATTTCTTTAAAATTTGATAAAAAGCCTAAATTAAACATTAAGATAATCCGAAGAGGATTTGAAAAAAATTGATTATTTTCTTTTTTCTGTTCTTTTCTTAATCTTTTACTCGGATAAAGAAAAAAAATACTTTTGAGCTTTTCTCTACAACCATGACAAAAGTAATGGATACATCACAGCGATATATGGACAATTTTCTTCTTTTTCTCTAATTTTCCTATATTATACCCGAAAATGGCTTGGCTTGGTTGTCGTAAAAATGCCCGTTTAAGGGTAGCGTTTTATGTATATTTCTGTATGAAAGTATAATTTTGGGCAAATATTGAACCCGTAACCTTTGAAGTTTGTATGCCCTTTAATTTTTATAAGCTTTTTATTTTTTGCGAGTTTAAAGGTATTACTAACGACGAAAAATAAGGAATTTATTGCTCGTTTTTAGCATCATGTGTCTTCCAAAAAAACCTGATTACTCTTTATATTTTCTAAAAAAGGTTAGACGTCAATTTTTTTAATAGAACGATAAATGTTTAAGAATATATTTTTTAAAATCGTCTCCCAGTGCCCTATCCGCTTCGGACGTTGGCTATTAACATGGCAATCCTGACCTTATTAACGGCGCTTCGAGTGTTTCCATCAACATCCACGATTCTACATCGTATAGCAAAAAAGGGAACACGTAGCATTCGGTAACCTAACTTTTAGTCGTAGTGACAAATCATTGCATGTAAATAGTCTTCTCATACCATTACTGGTTTCACTTGGGATTAACCACTGTCCCAAAATATATATAGGATTCCACGGGCTTGATTAATGGGCTATTTAACTGAAGCGTTGTCTTGTTGCTTGTTGAGATTTGCTCATTATCATCTACTTGGTTTTAGATATATTCAGGTGGAGATCATACTTTTCGCTAACCCTTTGCACCCTTTCAAAAAGATTTTAAAGTTCATCGATGTTACTAGCCAGCAAGACGGTATCATCGGCTTATCTTATGTTGTTAATCAACTCGTCATTTATTTTGATGCCTTTGTTAAATATTTCCTCCGAGTATAGGTTAAAGAGAAGGGGAGATAAGACACAACCCTGCCGTACGCCTTTTTTGATCTCAACATTGTCAGAATAGGATTTATCTATTCTTATGTTAGTCGATTGTCCCGAATACAGATTTGCTATGAGGCGAATATCTTTGCCATCAATATGAGCTTTTTGAAGAATTTCCATTAGTCGTTCGGATCTGACGTTGTTAAATACTCCAAAAAATATAAAAATTCATCTGTGTTCATATCCCTTCAGCGTTGGATGAGCAGTTGTACGCTAAAAATGGCTTCTCGTGTAACATGAGCATTACGAAAACCAAACTGTGACTCGCTGATGTTTGCTTCATATTTTCTGTAGTTTCTGTTATAAATAACTTTTGTGAAAACCTTAGTGATGTGGTTAATCAAGCTTATCAAGCGGAATTCATCGCAACTTTAGCGCCTTTTTCTTGGGTACTGTAATAAAGTTGATTCTAGCCAGTCTTTAGGGAATTCACCGGTATTGTGAATGTTATCAAAGAGATCAGTGAGAGTATTGAGAAATTTATCATCCATTTTATATATTGGTTTTAGTACTTCACACCGATGTTATCAGGACCTGGTGCTTTATTATATTTAAGGGACAGAATGTCTGCATCACGTGTTGAGGGTTTGTTAGGTCGATTGAGGCAAAAAGCGTACCAATGTACAGTTTCCACGTTGCAAGAATTTTCGAAGGATCTGAGGTGAGGTTTTTATTTGAATTATTTTAAAATACATTAAATAAACTCGTACACTAAAAAGAAGATTTGTAAAAACATGGGTGACGAGAATTTATGCAGAAGTTTTAAAACAAGTTGATGTATCATTTCCTCAACTCCTTATTCCCGTATTCGAAAAGTTTGTTTTTGTTTTTAACCAGAATAAAATTAAATTTAAATAATTTTTTTTTTCTGCATGTAAAATTTTTACTTTTATGTCTATTAGGATGAGCAGAATTTTATATATTTAAACGAAACAAAATATTAAAATTATAGAAATAATAATCTATTACTATTGTTCGTAAAATAGAATTTTCCACAAATATTTCCTACAAAACTGTTTTCAATTTTCAGTGAAACTAACCAAATGTTAACCTTATCGATGCTTTACCGCAAAACCAAATACATTTTTCAGTATAATGCAACGAAATGAACGCAATGTAACATTGTTATTTGAAATATGTGAACCATCACTTTAACGCAGAAATGCAGATATTTTTATTCAGAAAAAGCCAATTTTAAATTCACAGCCTTTGTTACGATTTCAAATTAATTTACAAGAACTGGATTTACAGCGTGGTGGTTTTAAAAAAATCTGGAAAATAACTGGAGTACTGTTGAATGTTTTCGCAATAATTTACGCTTTTTTGTGAACACAATTGGACATTTTCGTTCATTATACCAACTTTTAATTCGATATTGTTGGATTATTATAAGCTACTGGATAAATTGGATAATTTGAAAATAAGGCTACCTATAACCTGCTGGGTAGCGATATACGTGTCAATCTTGAAAAGTACGCTTTACTGGACGTTAATTTTAATAATATTAGTCTCTGATTGTTATTTTGGTCTCTTCTCCTTGAAATAATTTAAGTAGATTTTAACTGGTCCTATCAAAATTGTAAGACTAGCGTTTTTCAATAAGGTTTTCAATTCGGACTCGGAATTTCCTCCGAGCCAACTTTAAGAATATGTTTTTGCTGCCGATTCGAATTTGGTACAATTGAGAAATAAAGTTTCCTTTATTTCATCCGATAATTCCTTCCTGTCAGTTACTATTTTACCCGTTTTATATTATATTTTTGTTTGTTCAGTGGTGTTAATTATTGAGGGTGTATTCTATTTTCTAGCGTCTTTCTTTCTTTCTTTCGTTATGACTTTATTTAATGTTTCATATTCATGTGTACCTCTTTCTTTAGATTTTCTTTTTAAAGAAAGTAGATACACATAAATAAGTAAAATCGATAAGAAAATATAAAATATATATTTTCTTTCGTACCGATCTTAATTATTGTGTTTTGCGGGATAAGAAGTTTTATTTTCTTGGTATTTATCTCGAGTCCTACTTTTAATGAAGCTTGATTAAGTTGTTCTATCATGATTTTTAATTCTTCTAGATTTTCGCTAATCAGTACCACATCATTCGCGAATCGCAAGGGATGTAGATACTGATTAAAGCATGGACTGAAATTTATTTTCTTGATTTGAATGAAATTTGTGTTATTTTAAATGTTTTTGAGGTTTGAGATTTACCTGAACTAACCTGAATTAATCAATTTGTGAGGGCGTGTTATCCAGTTAAAACGACATCTCTTTAAACACGTTTTCCTCAGTCACTGATTTATTGTCTTTCAAGCAATCTGTAGAAAAGTATTCCATAATTGCCCCAAAAAATGTAAATATGAACTTTTTCTGTAAATCTTGAAACTTCTTAAGATAAAGTGGGACGCCATTTTTTACTCCTTCGACTGTTCCTTTGACTGCATCAAAGCGATTATTCAATAGTTACCATTCGATAAAAAAAATGAATGAGTTCTCTTTCGAAATGACTACAAATCGACTTCGATGTTGTGACTCTCAGTCGTTTTTGATTGGCGTTCAGGCATTTCGGGATCTATTTACCTGATAATTCTCCCAAATCCAAATCAGAATGGACAATGCAAAAAACACAAGTTCGTATAAAATATTCAGAGTCTCTGCTGCATGTTTCAGTCCAACTCATTTCATGTACAGTCCCAACATTCTCCCGAGTAGGCAAAAAAATCAGTTCTTCCTTTCCTGAATTAACAAAAAGTTTGAGACCACTTACCTATTATCTCAATTACAACAAGGAAGCACAGGACATGACGATGATGTAATTATTATATTATCGAATTATAATAGAAAGTAATATTTGAGGGGTTCATTTTACAGATTAGTACCCATAGCCTTTTAATTGGTCTTTTTATACCTTAGAATTCTTTCTATGTTTAACGTGGAGCTCAAATTCGACAATGTAGGCAATCTACGCCAATGAACATAAAACTTCGCTTGAATCCACAGCTGAGGTCAGCAAAATTATGAATTGTGGCAACTGGACAAAAAAAATGACCTCAGGAAGGAAAATTAATTCAGTCCCAGACGTGACGGATGTGATTTTAAAGAGCTGACCTATGTAATTTAGGTATGATATACGACAAAATGTAGAGACAGTTTGCTGGAACAAGTACACTATAATTTTATTGTGTTGAATCATTATGCAATATATATATATATATATATATATATATATATATATATATATATATATAGTTTATATATATATATATATATATATATATATATATATATATATATATATATATATATATATATATATATTATATATATATATATATATATATATATATATATAATATATATATAATAGTTTCAGTGAAATGACAATTTTAGATATATAATCAGAAAACGTAAAGGAAATATCTGAGTTACTTTTCCAAAGAATATTATATGGATAACAAGTGTTTATGGTTGAAATCGAATGACTCGTATCAATTACCTATGGCTAGTGTAAAAATGTTTACACTCGGGTTAAAAATGCCATTTAGACGTGATGCACTACGTGATGCAAGTACACTATCTGTCCAAAAAGGGACAAAGACATTTGCTCCACAATATCAAATTTAATTTAATTAATTGAACCGTCTTAAATATTTTCTTCTTCTTCTTCTATTTCTTTTGCCCATGAAGCCGCCCGACTTTCCTTGTTCATTCTTCCAGTTTTTCCGGTCACCGGCTAGCATCTTCATTTTATTTAGTGTTTTTCCTTTCGTTTTCCTATCTCCTCAACCTGTTGTATCCATGTTTTTCTCGATCTCCCTCTCCTCTTCCTCTCTCTCGAACTTGCTTCCATTGCTTTTTTCGCCAATCTGTTGTTGTCCATTCTTATTACGTGTCAAAACCAGTTCAATATTCTCTTGTTTTTCTTCCCTTCTATGTCTTCTTGATTTAGTTGCTGCCTGATGTCCTCATTTCTTATTTTATCCATCCTTGTCTTTTCTGCTATTCTCAGTTGTTTCATCTCTGCTGCTGTCACCACACTCTCGTGTTTGTTTATACTCATCCAGGACTCACATCCATATAATAGCGTTGGTATTACTAGTTTATTGTATATCTGGAGTTTTACTTTTGTTTCGATTTCTTTTTTCCCAAATATTATATTATTCAGAGAATAGTATATTTTTGTGATTTTCCTTACTCTGTTTCCCTCTAGATCTATTTTTCCATCATCATATATATCACTACAGCTGACGCTGTCTT
This sequence comes from Pachyrhynchus sulphureomaculatus, assembly GCA_019049505.1. Taxonomy (NCBI): domain Eukaryota; kingdom Metazoa; phylum Arthropoda; class Insecta; order Coleoptera; family Curculionidae; genus Pachyrhynchus; species Pachyrhynchus sulphureomaculatus. The sequence continues at coordinate 94,048,382 of CM032452.1, read as the reverse complement.
CCCTCTCTCAGTCTTTGATTCCATCCGTTTCTTTCTTCCCAGTCTCCATCTGTTAGACCCCTGTCCTCCATAGCCTCGTCCACATCGTCTCTCCACGATCGTCTGGGTCTTCCTCTTTTTCTTCTCCTTATAGGGCTCCACTCCGTTATTTTCTTTATCCACCTATTATCTTCGCTTCATCTTATGTGTCCATATCATTTTAATCGTTTTTCTTCAATGGTGTTTATTGTGTTCTCTTTGATGTTCATTCTGCTTCTTATTTCTTCATTTGTTATTCTCTCCATACGTGTCACTCTACAACATCTTCTCCAATACTCCGTCTCTACCGCGTTAATTTTAGATTTATTTCTTTTGTTGATCGTCCATGTTTCTGACCCGTATGTCATTATGCTTTGTATTTATTGATTTGTATATGCGTGTTTTGTTTCTCTTTGTAATGTGCTTGTCCCACAGGATCGAATTTAATTGTCTTATGCATGTCCGCGTTTGTCCTAATCTAGCTTTAATCTCTTCTTCTGATGTTGCGTTTTTTGAAATGATGGTTCCTAAATATTTAAATCTATCGGTTCCTTTGATTATTGTTTCGTTATCTACTTCTAGATTCTCCACGTTTCCCTCCTTTGTTGTTAGATAGTCCGTTTTATCAAAGTTTAATGCTAATTCCTGCTTTAGTGTATTCTTCTTTCAGTTTTCTTACCATATAACTAAGGTCTTCCTCATCTTGCGCTATGATTACTTGGTCGTCTGCGAAACTTAGAGTATATAAGTAATCTTCTCGTATTGGGACTCCCATTCCACTACATTTTTGCTTCCATTTTTTTTAATGTTTGTTCGAGTTATTTTGATAGTCCCATTTTTGATGTTTGGAGTCTCTTCCCTACTTTATGTCCTATTTTTATGTTCACTGTGTTGTTTTCGTAGAGAGCTTTTATTGCGTATATTAGTTCTTTGTCAATGCCTATTTCTTTCATTGCGTTCCATAATCTTTGTCTTGGTACTGAGTCATAGGCCTTTCTTATGTCTATGAAGGCTAGATGAACTTCTCTATTCTTTGCCAGTTTTTTTTGCATTGTTTGTTTTATAGTGTATATGTGGTCTATACATGATTTTCCGGCCGTAAAGCCTGCTTGGTCTTCTCCAATTTTTCCTTTTATATTTTCCTCCATGATATTTTTAATAATTTTTTCATACAAACGTCCCATACTCGATATTATGCTTAGGCCTCTATAGTTTGTGCATTTTCTGCGGTCTCCCTTTTTAAATATAGATACTATATAAACTTTCGACCATTCCTCTGGTATTTTTTCTCCATTTATCGCTCTGTGGAACATATTTCTCAGCATTCGATGTAATTTATTAGACCCGTACTTAATCATTTTATTTACCACACCTCCAGGCCCTGCAGATTTATTATTTTTGAGTGTTTTTATTGTCTTCTTTACTTCTTCATAGCTTAGTTCTATCTCTTTTATTTCCTTATTCTGTTCTTCTTCAGGGTTCTCTTCTTGGAATTCTTGTCTGTCTTCTGTTAGCAGCTTCTTATAATATTCTTCCCACCCGCTTTCTGGGATGTACTCTATATACGTCTTCTCTCTATTGTTAGTCCTTAATGCTTTAATTATTCTCCATGACTCTGTACTTCTAGTTCCTCCTATATACTGTTCTACATGTTCGCACGATTTTTCCCATCTCTCGTTCTTTTCTTTGTTTATCATGCTCCTCGGTTCTGTATTTTTCTCTTTATATTTCTGTAGATCTTCTTCTGATTTTGTATTCAGCCATTTTTCGTATAGTCTTTTTTTCTCCTTTATAGATTCTTTGGTTTTTTCACAGATTCCAATTTTATGTTTCTTATTCTCATTGTCTTCTCTGTACCTAATGCTTCTAGGGACGCCTGTTTGATGCATTCTTTTATGTGGTCATACATCTGTTGGAGGTTGTCGTAGTTAAATTCATTTAATTTTTGATCTAATCGTCATCTATATAGGTCTCTTATCGTTTCGTCTTGCAGTAAGTGTATTTTGTATTTTATTTCTTTGTCTGCTTTTTCTGTTATCTCATTAGTATTTCTGTTTTCTTTATCTATTGTTTCTTTTTGCTTTATTGTCTTGTACCACGGTACTTTTATATTTGCTATTAAAAGTCTATGGTCTGTTCCACATTCTGCCCCTCTCTTCACTCTTACGTCTTTTATTTTGATAGTGGTATCGTTTTTAATTATAATGTAGTCTATTATTGATTTTAAGTTTCGTGTTTCTTGCATCCAAGTATATTTGTGGATGTCTTTGTGTTTGTAGAATCCGTTTGTTATTTTGAGGCCGTTTAGTTCACACAGCTCTATTAGTCTCTCTTCGTTGTAGTTAGTAATGTCTTCTCCGAATGGTCCTACAGTATTATCCTTTGTTTTCCTTCCTGTTCTCCCATTCAGATCTCCCATTATTATTAATTCTTGGTTTTTCTTTACTTTTTGTGTTTCTATTTCTAGTGTTTCCATGAAATTATCTTTTTCTCTTATAGTGCTGTCTTCTGTTGGGCCGTATACTCCTAATGTTACCATGTCTTTTCCCAGCATTGCTATATTTAGTTTTATGAATCTTTCATTGATGGGTTCCCAAGATGTTATTTTCTTTTTCCACTTCTTTTTTACTAATATTCCAACTCCGGCCTTTGCCCTTTCTTCCTTCTTTACTCCACTCCAACAATGCATTTTCCCATCATCTGATATCAAAACTCCTAGGTATTCATATGCTGTTACTCGTTCTATTTGTTGTCCCTTGCATTTTATCCTCTCTGCATCCATTGGTGTTTTCTAATTTATTATCATATATTTAGTTTTTCCTATATTAGTGGGCTAAGACTGTCTCCTTGTTTTATTCCTCTTCTCATCGCAAGTTTTCCAGATCTTTTCCATTCAGTATTACCATACCGTAAACTGTTTTGTAAATGCTTTTAACTATTTTAATCATTTTCCTTGGGGATTCCATCTCATCCATTATTCCCCATATTATTGACCTCTCCACCGTTTCGAATGCTGCTTTCAAGTCTATTAACGTAATAAACAATTCTTCGTTAGCTTCGTTCTTTTTTTTTCTATCACGTTTCTTATCACAAAGATATTATCCGCCGTTCGTCTCCCTCCTATAAATGCTGCCTGTTATTGAAAATAATTTTGTTTCATACAAAGCTTAGATAATGTTACATTATAGACAGTTTAGCTTTAGTCAATCATCGCTTTGTGAAGCTAACATCGTTAGCGAAACGCGCGTCGAGTGCATTAATAAGGTGTTTGGTGTAGTGGTGATATATACTGAGTAGTGACATTTGTTTTTGGCAGAGGGAAGTGGTTTAGGCTAACTGATTACCAATATCCGTCTTACATGCTATACATTACCATAAAATAACATAATGCTTACTTTTGCCAGATGTAACATGACTGAGATAATCAGCCTTCCAGACAACTATACTAAAAACTCGGAATAGCAGTGCGAGAAATAAACCACAAAGAGAAAAATTAAATCAGTATTCGTTGAAACGAATGCCCTTTTTTTGTAAAGTGATCATTTTTCTTTGTGCTAATACCAGGCTTTTGTATTTAATTCGTTTTGCTAAGAGAGACTTAATATTTGCAGGAAAAAGGACATTTAGGTTGGATTTGACAAAAAACCACTAAAATTCTTTTTTCTTGAATCAATTGTGTTTAAATAGATGGTTTAAAAATGTACATTTTGATAAAACCAATGTTGGGTCTCGTGGTAAAATTTTCAGTTCATATATACATTCGCTGTCTGTGTTGCACCCAATTACACAGGTATACAAAAAAATAATGCTCTGTTTTTTAAGCGAGACACGTGTTTTTTTAAGTATTTTTTATGCTGAATCCAAAAAAATCATAAAAAAGACATCTACTTGAGGTTTTTTTTTAAGAAAACACACTTAAAGTTGCCAGAAAACTATTAAATTGAAAAAAATAAATTTTAATAAATAATGTAAAACTGTATAATGATTAAAATTATTATTTCGGACATCTTTAAATATTCTGAATCTACATTTATCATAAAAACTTGAAAATATTAGATTTTAATGTTCATGTTTAACAAAAAACATACACCACCTTTAACTGAGCTACGTAGCAAAATACTATTTAACATAAATATGTGCAAACGCTAAATTAAATTTATTTCTTATTAATATCAAACAAAACTATTATTTTATTGTATTTATCTAGTTAAAAAAGTATTTTACCAACCACACAGCACCCTTGTAAGTGTTAAAAGCGGATTTTTTGTTGAAATTGAACATAAAATTTTATTTTTTGATGTCACGTCGGAATTAAGAACTTCAAAAAACACTGGAAATAATAATAATTGTATAACTGAGGTGTTCGTTACTTTGTGACAGTACATTTTAAATTTCTAAATGAAATGAATTATTTTGTTATTTGTCACTTATTAGTGTTCCGTACGGAACACTTATAAGATCACTTCGGTGTCTGTCTGTCTGTCACACCCGATTTTCTCCGAAACTATTTGACATAGAAAGTTGAAATTTGGTACTAATATAGGAATTGATGGCCTCATCAGAGCCATGTAGTTCTGAAAGTTAAATTTTGACTTAAGGGGTTAGTTTTGAGGGGTGGAATCGAAAGTGAAAAAAAAAAGTTTACTAGGACATCGAGTATGGTGTCAAATGAAAGCTTGTGAAAACACGAGTAAAACATTATATATAATGTAATACTTGCGCACACTTTTCTTTGTATTAATTTTAAAAAATCGCGGAAAATCGCTGTCCCCCTACCTTATCTTGAAAAGTACTTATCAAAAAATTTTGAAAAAATTCTGAAATGTTCTCCACGGGGTATAGATTGAACGAAAATTACCACGAGTGCATTACCTTTAATAATTTATCTGGTATATAAAAAAAAAAAAAAAAAAATTTCAAGGTTAGCAGTTTTCAGTAAAGATTAGAAACAAACTTTGTGAAAACTCATTTGGGGTGTGTTTTGTGAAGTCACTGATCATTTTATACCACCGTAACAAAATTTTTAATTTTAAAAGCAATTCCCGTACGGAACACTAATTGTGCAAGTTCAACTTGCACTTGACCGTTTTTTTTTTATTTATCTGCTATTGCAGTTTCTTAGGTTTTCTACATTTTTAAGCGTAATACTGCAAACTAAGGTGATTTATTTACGATTTGTAACAAATTTACAGGTACAATTTGGAATTACCCATCGTTAAATTTGGGTGAACTTAAATTAAAATTATTTTATTACAAAGGGTTAAACGACATTATTGTTTGCAAATCAGGTGTTTTTTTGTTAACAGTAAATAGTTTTTTTTATTATGGACGTATTTACAGGTTTCTACAGAAGTTGTTTTCCAAATTTCAACAAATATTTTTTGATATATTCTTAAAACTTCTTATAAAATTCCTTCTTCAAAAATATATCTGAAGAAGTGAAAAAGTTTTTTTATTATGGACGTATTTACAGGTTTTACAGAAGTTTTCTTCCAAATTTCAAAAAATATTTTTCAATTTTCATTACTAAATTATATAGAACAAATAGAAATTAACCAGAAAAAATCCTCAGGTTTATTATTCAACGATCACTTAGATGGGGGAGGGTCTCCTTTATTGAATTTGCTCTAGGTATTAAGGTAAATATTGTTAATGAATTTAGTACTTGAAATTAGGTAAACTATATATTCTGTAACATACTTTGTTAGTTAATTTACATCGTGCTCCAAAAGAAGACACAGTGTGTCGAAAAAATTGTCAGCAATAATATAATAAACATAAGTGGTGATCTTAAACAGTTGTTTAAATTTTTATTCCTAGTTATTATTGATCTCCATCAACTAACGGCTAAGTACTTTGTAATAAAATAAGTTTAATTTAAGTTCACCCAAATTTAATGATGGGTAATTCTAAATTGTACCTGGAAATTTGTTATAGATCGTAAATAAAATGACCTTAGTTTGTAGCATTACGGTTGACAATATAGGAAACCTACGAAACTGCAGTAGCAGAAAAATAAAAAATAAGTAACAAATAAAACAATTCGTTTCATTTTATTTAGAAATTCTGAAAATAATAGTTTTCTTCTTTGATTGTGTTAGCCGATACTTGTTGGAAATTCATAATAAAATTATATATAAAAAACAACACTATGTTTTAATTTCCAATATATTTAAAGTCACTCTGGTACTATTTCCGAGAACTAATAAAGATTAAGTAAGGGTGAATAGTTTAAGTATACCTGTTCGTTTAATAATTGATTGGAATTTTTTGGTTTGTTAATTTCAAGACATTCAAGCAAATTTAATTTTTTAGATTTATTTTCTACATGTAGGATTTTTAATGTATCATCAAAATTATGGGATTCGTTTATTATATGGGTTGCGTAATGTGAATTGTTCTTATTTTCTAAATAACTCTGTTTATGTTCTTTAATGCGAGTGTCAAAAGATCAGTACAGTTTGTTCTACGTAGGTTTTAGTACAAGATTCACAATTTAATAAATAAACTCAGGATTTTAAGGATTTCTTAGATTTGGTTTTGTTATTCAAAATTATACTCCCTAAGGAATTACTGGTTTTGAGTGCTATTTTATTGTTCTTTTTTATTAAATGTTTGGAAATTGTTCTAGTTATTTTCCCGGTGGATGTGAGTGTACTAAATTTTCCTCTTTGTCATTAATTGTGGCATAAATTAGAGAGATTATTATCTTTAATGTTGGGGTCATATCCATTATTAAATGCTATTTGTTTGATTATGTTGAATTCTTTGTTAAAATTAGTTCTAGTCATAGGGATATGTAACAATCTATGTATGAAAGAGCTAAAAGCTGCCATTTTCTGAGGATAAGGGTGGGATGAATTATTGTGTAGGACTGTGTCAGTATGTGAAGGTTTGTGAAAAATCGAGAAATCGTGTTTATTGTTCACTTTTGATATAAATATGTCTAAGAAATTTATAGAGTTATTGGTTTCTAATTCTATGGTAAAATTATTATTAGGATGCAAATTATTTAGAAAGTTAAGGAGGATTGTTATTTGTCTATCTGTTCCCTTGAAACAGGAAACGATATTGTCAACATATCTGTACCAGTAAACAATATATTTGCTTACCGCGTTTTGATAAATTTTTAGTTCTAAATGATCCATGAAAATTTCCGCTAATAAAGGGCTTAAGGGATTACCCATTATTAGACCTTCTTTAGATGTAAAAGTTATCGTTGAATTCAAAATAGTTTTGATCCAAGCACGTCTTAAGTAAATCTAAAATATCCCTTTTAATAATTTCGTTTGCTTTATTCTCGATTAAGAGCTTATCTACTAATTCTATGACTTCATATGGTGGGATACTAGGCAATAAGTTTTGTACATCCAATGAGATAATTCTAGAATTTTCCGGTAAGTTAATATTTTTAATTTTATCAATTTGTTCATAGGTGTAGGATATACTATATTTCGGTTTAAATTTGCAATGTTGTCGTAGTAAAGGGATGAGTTTTTGTGATAATTTGATTGATGGTGCCGTAACAAACGATACAACTGGTCTAATAGAGAAATCCTTTTTATGTAATTTAATTACAGATATTTAAAAAATAAGAACAATTTACATTACGCAACCCATATAATAAACGAATCCTATAATTTTGATGATACGTTAAAAATCGTACATGTAGAAAATAAATCTAAAAAATTAAATTTGCTTGAATGTCTTGAAATTAACAAACGGAAAACTCCAATCTATTATTAAACGAACAGGTAGACTTAAACCATTCACCCTTACTTAATCTTTATTAGTTCTCGGAAATAGTACCACAGATTTGCATTCTTAAAATAATTCTGTCTGTAAATAATATAATAATATGATTAGCATAATCTTAGGGGATAGTTTTAAGCACTATATAACCAGGATTACTACCAAATATTTTTCTTTCTTATTTACTTCTGAAGAAGCCATTGTATGGTGAAACAATTGTCAAGTGACTTTAAATATATTGGAAATTAAAACATAGCGTTGATTTTATATAATTTTATTATGAATTTCCAACAAGTATCGGCTAACACAATCAAAGATTCCATAATTTTAATGATTGTACAGTTTTATATTATTTATTAAAATTTATTTTTTTCAATTTAATAGTTTTTTGGCAACTTTAAGTATGTTTTCTGAAGAAACCTCACGCTGGATGTCTTGTTTTATGATTTTTTTGGATTCAGCATAAAAAAATATGTGTCTGACTTAAAAGACAGGGAATTATTTTTTTGTATACTTGTGTTATTAGTGATCTCTTAGCAAGTCGTTTGGTGTTAAGGTTTCCAGTATGACATAGAAGATTTTACGATATTAAAACTCTTATATTTCTGAAAATGTTTGGTTGGTGTTACGGTATATGATACGTTAGTGTGTTTAGTCTTCTGACTTATGTAACATACGATTGGAACAACGCAATTGAACACTTTGGAGAACCTCGAGCGGTTGCTCTTGACATATCCACGGCATTCGACCGTGTTTGGCACGATGGGCTGTTGGCTAAGCTACGCTCTTATGGTATGTCTGAAAAGTTCTGTTTGTGGCTCTCGTGTTTCCTTAGAGAGCGTTCTTTACGAGTGACAGTCGACGGATTTCTTTCTAACATCTTCACTATCAACGTCGGTGTACCTCAAGGCTCCATACTGTCTTCTACTCTTTTTCTCATTTACATTAACGATCTGCTGGAAAAGACCGAGAATCCAATTTACAGCTTTGCAGAAGACAGTACGCTTATCTCTTCATTCACTTTGAACGCTCGGACATCGGCTACTCAGACGAATATTCGCAGACAGCAGGAAGTCATTCAACTTAACGAAGACCTGAAAGAAATTTTATCTTGGGGTGACAGTAACCAAGTGGAATTTAACGCTACAAAAACCCAGGCGGCAGTTTTTTCTAAAAAAGTTAACGTTGCTGAACCCGACATAGTTGTGTCGGGGCACTCCATTCCTCTAACATCGTCACTCAATTTGTTGGGCGTTAATTTGGGAGCAAATATGTCCTGGCATGAACATGTTGCAGGCATAGCAAGGAGAGCTTCTCAAAAGTTGGGAATATTATTTCTAACCAGAAAGCTTTACACTCTACAACAACTGTTAATTCTTTACAAAGCTGAAATTCGACCAACTATGGAATACTGCTCCCATGTTTGGGGCTCCGCTCCCAAACATACACTGTATTTGTTGGATTCTGTTTAGAGAAGAAATGTTCGTCTGACTGGAGACCCGGAACTGACCGGCGGCCTTGATTCGCTGGAACATCGAAAAACGGTTGGCGACTTGAGCCTATTCTACAAGTATTTTCATGGAAAGTGTACGAAGGATGTGGCCCGCTTAATTCCTCCCAGAGCGGTGCATGTTAGAAGTACACGTCGCGCTAATACTTCACATCCGTATGAGGTTCAGCTTGTTACTCCTCGTACAACGCTTTTCAAGCAGTCTTTTATATGGAGAACATCATCCCTTTGGAATAATTTGCCAGGACTGTGTTTCCCACCGAGTATAATTTACAGCGATTCAAGAACAACGTGAATCGCTTTTTCCGCACACGTGTCGCTGCTGTAGCGCTTTAGGGACTTCTTTCTTGCAGCACGTGTGCTAGACCCATAAAAAAAACCTCTATTTTAATATAAATACACCACAAATATAGGTACCGAAATTTGATTATATACAGTTTAAAGCTCTTTACTATTTCTTAACATAAGCATGATCTAAATTTAGGAGTTTATCATATCGTTTGAACAGTTTTGAAATCGCTTCTTCATAAAATTCTCTCGCCTGGGATTGTAGCCAGTCTGTCACAGCTTCTTGCAGTTGTTCATGGTCATCAAAGTGCTTGGACCTAAGTCATTTCTTCATATGCATGTACAAGTGAAAATCGCCAAAACCAAATCCCAAGATTGTCCCACCACGGCGTTTGTTGTGGATGGTTCTTCGAAGTTTTGTAAAGTTTTAGAGTAGACTCGCGAATTGACAGACGTTTCACGGTTCATGAACTGGAGCTTTCACAATCCAGAAAACAGTTGCCATAACCATTCTGGCTGACAATGTTTGGCGGGCTTTGTTTAGTTTTGTCGGTAAGTCATTGACTATTGTTTTGTCTCAGCGTTTAAGTATAAGATCCCTGTCACATCCTCGGTAAAAATTTTGTTTTGAAGTGATTGTTCTCTTGCATGATAACGTAAAAGAAAGGCCGAACCCGTTTGTTGTGTTTTGTGGTTTTCGGAAAGAGTTTTTGGTACCCATCTAGCGCAAAACTTTTGGTGGTCTAACATTCTGTGGCAACCTCGTACAAACAATGTTTTATCAACGGACGAAATTCTTTTTGTATCGTTTTGCAAACTGATGTAACTCTCCAACTAATAGAAATGTACGGACAATTTTACACGAATCTTCTGAGAGTTGACACTAACTGAAAATCATATAGTTTCTTTGCTTGCACTACCACTGCACCGAAAACCTTGGGATTTAAAACTTTTCTGTGGCAACTTCGTACGAAACAGTCCGAGAAATATGCAAAAATAGCTCAAAATTTTCAGAGATAGTGTACTGCTGGTTTTCACGGACTTTTTCATCAACTTTCTGAATGAGTTCATAACTGACTCAGGTGACTCTCCCTTATCGTGAATGTTTGTTCTTCCGCTTTTAAACAACTGAAGCTACTGACGAACGAACACCTTCACTCATAACGTTTTGGCCAAATACAGCACAATGAGTGCCTGCTGCTGACAAATTTTTTGCTAAAAGAAATTTTGTATTTAGCGAGGTTCTCTATTGCAATGCTCTTTGTCAACGACTATGACATTTGAACAATACAGCTTCCTCTCTAGCACTGCGCCTACTAAACTTCCACGCCAGTCATCACAGGATAGCTGAGCTACTCCTTTAATTCTCTAACTATACATACCAGGTGTACAAGTATGAAATGCTGGTTTCAGACAACAGTTGGTGCACCAACGCAGTTTGTGCTATAAAGATTTGACACTGCGCCATTTTGTTGTGTCATCAACAAGTGTTAGACGCGCACGAGTGATAAATTGGAAAAGTGTGTGCATAGTATTGTGTTGTTGTGTTCAATATGTCGAAATTTATACCGAACAAAGAGCATGATGGTTTCGGCATTTCAAAAGTGGTGACTTCGATGTTGCAGACAAAGAACGTGGAAAACCGCCAAAAAAATACGAAGATGTGGAATTACAAGCATTGTTGGACGAAGATGATTCGCAAACACAAAAACAACTCGCCGAGCAATTGAGCCTTAGTCAACAAGCTATTTCCAATCGGCTACGAAAGATGGAAAAGATTCAGAAGACCGGTAGATGGGTACCACATGAGTTGAACGACAGGCAAACACGTGTGATATTTTGCTAGCTGGGTACAAAAGGAAGTCATTTCTGCATCGTATAGTTACAGGGGATGAAAGGTGGATTTATTTTGAGAATCCCAAGTTCAAAAAGTCATGGGTAGACCCAGGCGCATCATCCACATCGACCACAAGACCGAATCGCTTGGCAGAAAGACGATGCTCTGTGTTTGGTGGGACCAGAGGGGCGTGGTCTATTATGAGCTATTAAAACCTGGGGAAACGGTTAATACTAAACGTTACCAACAACAATTTACCAATTTGAACCGTTCGCTGCTTAAAAAAAGGCCAGAATACCGAGAGAGGCAACACAAAGTCATTTTTCTTCATGACAATGCTCCATCACATATGGAAAAATCAGTTCGCAACACGTTGGAAGCACTCAGCTGGGAAGTTCTACCCCATGCGGGGGGGCAGACTTAGCTCCTGCGATTACCACTTGTTTGCATCGATGGGTCACGCACTTGCTGAGCAGCACTTTGGTTCGTACGAAGATGTGAAAAAATGGCTCGATGAATGGTTCGCAGCAAATGGAGAAGATTTTTACCAGCGTGGTATTCACAAATTGCCCGAAAGATGGGAAAAATATATATAACAAGCGATGGGAGCATACTTGGAATAAAGCACTTTTTATCATTCCGAATTTAACATGTATTTTTAGAAAAAAAATCCGCATTTCATACTTGTACACCTAGTAAATGGAGCTTATTTTTAGAATAGCCTTCATATATGTATTATTGGAGATGAGCAAATGCAGTAAAAACAATATGTGTAGGAATATGCGCTGACCTTTTTAAGTCGAAGTATATGAACATGAATTGAATATTAAATTTAATTATAAAAAAGAGAACGGAATGGGCACGTTAGTCTTTAAGGTTGCTTAAAATTGGCAGCAGAAAAGCAACACCCAAAATCGTGTTTTGACATGCTTTTATTTGACATCCCATTCAATGACCCAATCCATCCCAAAAACTAACTCTTTAAGTCAAACTTTCAAAACTACACGGCTTTGATGGGGCCATCAATTCCTATATTACTGCTAAATTTCAACGTTCTATGTCAAATAGTTTCGGAGAAAATCGGGTGTGACAGACCGGACAGACAAATACCAAAGTAATTTTATAAGTGTTCCGTACGGAATACTAAAAATTTAATATAATTTAAGTTTACCTTTACACTAAATATTTTATATTAAAATTAAATAAAACAATATAGTAGTATATCCGTATTAGTCAGGGGTGAATTGATTTCCTTGACCCCCCGAAACCGCCACTGGCCTGGCAGAAAAAACCTGCCGCAATATACCTCTATCTAACGGGAAATGTTTGTACACATTAGTTTGGATACAAAATTCAACAGCGAATTTTCTGGATGTGCATAAAGGACATGGCATTTTGTAAAATTTATTGCCGGTACGTTGAACATAAATCACGACACGATAGTAATGTTAGCCGTTGCTTTTTATTAAAATAAGAAGCAAAACAGAAATGGAGTATTTCATTATTAAAGGCGTTACGGCTCTTTAAAAAGAAGATTATAGTGAGGAAGATAAGTAAAATGGAAAGGTTATGTTAAGGGCATATACTAGTCCATGGAACCGAAAAAAGCGTTTTATAGGATATTTTTTGGCCAAACTATTCATTCAAAATCAAGTTTTTATTTTATATTAATGCATAGCTAAGATACCATTTGCGAAATTTCAATTAAAACAAAATGGCGACGCTGCACTCGTTCCCCTGCGATCCCTTTTTTTAAGGAGCATTGCGGTGTGCACGACTTACTGGGAGCTGGATAATCTGAAATAAAAATTTCCAAACAATTTAATTTACTTGAGGATCAATCTTATCTTTGAACGAAGAATTTAAAAAAAAATTCGTCAAATGGCATTCGTTTTTGACAAAATCAAAATTTCTTCGCTCAAAGACGAGCAATATGTATAGAGAAAGTATGTATCAAATTTCATCAAAATCGGTTCGGTGTTTCTTGAGGTATCTTGCCCATCGCCAAGCAGTATTCAAGAAAAAATACTTTAAAAAAAAAAGCGTTTAAAGTTTTAAATTTGAAAAATCAGATTAAAAACAGTAATACAAGAATAAATTCTTACCTGTAAAGGAATCACCGACTCCAGGGTCATATGCTGAAGCTTCATCAGCTATTTGACCTTCTAGAATCCTAATTTATTCTTGTCTACGACGCATTCTAGCTTCTTTTGTACTTTGTAGCAATTGTCGCTCGTTCTCCGGCCACTTTAGCTGCATAGTCAGCTGCACTTCGGCCACAATGAACTCCCATAGATGTCATTACAATTAACTTTAATAACTGCTACGACTGAATTGTAACGAATGAACTGCTATGAATAAACTGTACAACGGTACTAAAAAAAGTACCAGTTTCGAATATAGCACCTCAGAATAGCAGCCTTGACCTTCTAAAAAGGATAATTGAAGAATCTCTTTGTATTATATTATAAACTAGCCGGGTCCGCGGCTCCGCTCGCGTGGACTTGATTCACTACTATTGTCACTGCTTATTCCTTACGTTACCCAACGTAATAAAATATCTCCCATTATTTCCCCTTATCTCCGAATATTTCTCCTTATCTCCCATTATCTCTACATAATTTCCATTATCTAGGCTTATCTCCGCTCATCTCCCATTATTTCACCTTATCTCGCCTTATCTAGCAATATTTCTCCTTATCTCCCCATTATTTCTCCTTATCTCCCATTATCTCGCCATAACTCCCATTATCTAGACTTATCTCTGCTCATCTCCCATTATTTCTCCTTATCTCCCATTATTTATACTTATCTCCAATTATTTCACCTTATCTCCCATTATCGAGGCTTATCTCGACTTATCTCCCATTATTTCTCCTTATCTCCCATTATCTCATCTTATCTCCCATTATCTAGGCTTATATTGAATTATATAGAACATATGTATAAATTTATAAAAACACTTAAATCGGATAAGTGGTTCTCAAGTGATAAGCTCACTAACGGACAGACAGACAGACAGGCAGAGAGACAGGCAGACAGACAGAGAGATGTTGCATTTTATATATTTTCTAGATAGGAGATTATAGATAACCTGGCCAGAGAACAAATGTATGAATTAAAAAAAAAACACGTAAATCGGATAAGTGGTTCTCGAGTGATAAGCGCACTAACGGACAGACAGACAGACAGAGAGACGTTGCATTTTATATATATTATATTCTTTGCTACATGATATTGTTCCATATTTAATGCTTTAGGCGGTGTATTGCAAGAGAACGCGCTAGCAGCAAACTTTTCTCCGACTTGATTCACTATTATCGTCACTGCTTATTCCTTATGTCACCTAACGTAATAAAATATATCCTATAACCTGGCCAGAGAACATATGTATATTTAAAAAAAAAAAAGTACGTAAATCGGATAAGTGGTTCTCCAGTGATAAGCGCACTAACGGATAGACAGACAGACAAAGAGACGTTACATTTTATATATATTATAGATGTTCTTTGCTACATGATATTGTTCCATATTTAATGGTTTAGCATGTTTAAAAAAAAGCCCGTAAATCGGATAAGTGGTTCTCCAGTGATAAGCGCACTAACGGACAGACAGACAGACAAAAATACGTTGCATTTTGTATATATTATAGATGCAATAAAATATATATCTGTAAGCTGGAACATAAGTATGAATTTAAAAAATTAAGCAAATCGGATAAGTGGTTCTCGAGGGATAAGCGCACTAACGGACAGACAGACAGACAGAGAGACATTCCATTTTATATATTATAGATTATAGATATTCTCTGCTACATAATATTGTTCCATATTTAATGGTTTAGGCTGTGCTTGCAAGGGAACGCGTTAGCGGCAAACTGTTTTTTCGACTTCATTCACTACTTTACGTCACTGCTCATTCCTTATGCTACCTATCGTAATAAAATATAGCCTATAACCTGGCCAGAGAACATATGTACGTAAATCGGATAAGTGGTTCTCCAGTGATAAGCGCACTAACGGACAGACAGACAGACAGACAGAGAGACGTTGCATTTTATATATATTTTAGAAGAAAAAGTTTAAAATACATTAAAATCGAGTTAAGGTTGGCAAAGGCGGCATTAAAAGAGTAGCTGCTCTCTACCTACTCCAGAAACACCACGCAACGGAACTTCTTTTAAACTGCTATAACTGCAATTCTTAGCTGATTCTTATGAAACTTACAGAAAATATTCTTACGCCGTCATACTAAAAAAAATGAAAAATTCTAAAAATCGAATTACTTGCCCCAAATGGCCCGGTATGTCCCCCTTCCTTATTTGGTTACAAAGAAATATCTACACGTTTCGGTTACAGGTTATAAAATTCATCATACAAGCGAAAATTGTCGTTAGAATATTAAAAAAAAATACACGCCTTTGGAATCTTAAAAATATAAGAATAAAATTTAATAAAGAACAAACGGACTTACAACAAACCAACATTCTAATCATCTTAAGTTCACTACATAAACTTTACAGATACGTCGAACCAATCATTAAAAATTAACCGTTTAGGTCATCAGACATCAGATGGTAAGATTAAATGTGAAATTTCAATACTACGAGTATTTATAAGTAGGTAGCCTAGATCACTTCTTATTGTCAAAAATGAATGCTATTATTACAGACAATAAATTGACATCTAGAAATATATATATATATATATATATATATATATATATATATATATATATATATACGAGGCATGTTTTTTAAGTAAGTACCGTTTTGCGATTCCGCCGCCGCCGCAGCGATACGGTCGGCGTTCCGCGCATGCGCGCTGGTAACCTACATCTCATGTCTACGCACTGACGCCATTACAGTCTGATTCTTCATTGTATACGTTGTTTACTGAGTGTTTAAGATGCCTCCGACAATTGTGAGTCCCGCCAATTGTGAAGTACGGGCTGTTATACGATTTCTTAGTGCTAAAGGCGTAAAACCGATCGATATTCATCGTGAGATCTGTGAAGTTTACGGACAAAAAAACATTATGAGTGATGGAATGGTAAGGAAATGGGTGAGAGCATTTAAAGATGGCCGCACAAATGTGCATGATGAAGAACGGAGTGGGCGTCCTTCGGTCGTTAATGAAGATTTGGTGCAGAAAGTGGACGAAAAGGTGAGAGAAAACAGACGCTTTACAATTTCATCATTGTGCGACTGCTTTCCTCAATATTCTCGTAGTGTTTTGTATCGCATTGTGACCGAGAACTTGAATTACCGGAAATTGTGTTCACGTTGGGTTCCAAAAATGTTGACGGATTTGCACAAAACCCAACGTTTAGGCAGTGCATTGACTTTCCTTGAGCGATACCACAATGAAGGTGAACATTTTTAGGCCAAATTGTTACTGGTGACGAAACATGGGTGGCCTACGTCACACCAGAATCGAAACAACAATCCATGGAATGGCGACATTCATCATCACCCAAAAAAGTGAAGTTTAAGCAAACAATTTCTGCCCGCAAAATCATGTGCACAGTTTTTTGGGACAGAAAAGGAGTATTCTGCCTCGTAATGAGACAATCAATGCAGCGTCTTATTGTGAGACATTGAACAATCTGCGTCGTGCAATCCAGAACAAAAGACGTGGCAAGTTGAGTAAGGGTATCGTTTTGCTGCATGACAATGCCCGTCCACATGTGGCTAATCGGACCAAAGATCTCATCAAATCTTTTAAATGGGAAACTCTAGATCATCCTCCATACAGCCCTGATCTGGCGCCCAGCGACTACCATTTGTTCCTGCACTTGAAGAAGCACCTGGGTGGTCAGCGTCTTCAAGCCGATAACGAAGTCAAAACATTTGTGATACAGTGGTTAACAAGTCAGGCGGCAGAATTTTATGAGGAGGGTATTCAAAAACTGGTGCCACGTTATGACAAGTGCCTCAATATTCACGGAAATTATGTAGAAAAGTAGATTAAGGTACAGGCTTTCATGTAAAAATAAAATTATAGCGATATCTTTGCACGTCTTTTTTTAATTCCAAAACGGTACTTACTTAAAAAACATGCCTCGTATATATATATATATATATATATATATATATATATATATATATATATATATATATATATATATATATATAGAGGAGAAGGGTAGTCTTGACCGACTAGTTAAACAGCAGTATCGTGTTCTTGGGGTAAGCGGTCTTTGGAAAAGAACTAAAAAGTTTTGGACACCTTTTTAGCTACGCCAAGCTTTCGAAAATATTTCGTTTTCTTCAACAGGGCTACAATTACTCTAGAATATCAGTATTTTTAAGATTAAAAGTAAAGAACAACCCTATTTTATATGTAACCTTAAAGTACTTACTGCTAAGTGGTGTATTCAAAAATAGTTGTTTATGGGGGCACTTTATTGCACTTATTCATCAGAAAAAACAGAAAAAAACACAAGAAAACTCGACTTATTCATCTCTGGGAAATAAAATAAAATTTTACTTCATTTTTGTTGGAAGAGTACAGAGAATTTGTGGTCGCAAAATGATTTTAATTTTTAAAGGATTTTTTTATTATGTTATCTTGTCATTTTGCTAAGGGCAGTGTGTTTCTATCTCTTAGTCAAGTTGTGGTTAATTTATATTTGAAAATAGAATGACGTTGACATTTTATTTGATCGTTTTAAAGTTGAAAAGTTAGTAAATACCCCTAACAACAAGTTATCAACGTTCCTGTCTGAAATTTTAGCCAATAAATGTAATGGACATTTCACTTCAGTAATTTTATAACAGGCATGAAGCTCCCTCCTGGCTTCGTACTGATAAGCTTGGATGCTGTCTCTTTATACAGTAATATTCCTTTGCAATTGGTCATCAAAAGCATCAGAGAACACTGGACTGATGTTCGCAAATACACGAAACTAACACTCGCCAACTTTCTTGAAACTTTAAACTTTATTTTTCAGTTCACATATTGTAAATTCAATCAACTCTTCTATAAACAAATAATGGGTACTCCAATGGAGGCTACTCTTTCTCCTATCATATCACAATATGTGATGGACGATCTCCTCAAAGAATCCATCCCTAAACTCTCCTTCAACTTACCTTTCATAAAAAAATTTGCGAATGATATTATTACCTCAATACCTCACAACAAAATGGATGATATTCTCAGAATCTTCAATCACTTTCATCCCAAACTACAGTTCACCATTGAAGAGGAAACAAACAACAGTGTTCCCTTTTTAGACACTCTTCTAATCAGAAAAAGAGTAGATTGGTATACCAAACAAACCCATTCAGGAAGATACATTAACTTCCATTCCTCTCATACCACTCAAATAAAAATAAACATGATACTGGGCTTGAAGTCAAGAATAGAGAGAATCTCTCATTCCTCTCTCAGACTGAAAAATCTAAATAAACTACGAGACACTCTACGCACCAACTCCTATCCAATCGAATTAATAAATAAATTATTATTTAACTCAACCACACCCCCTGTACAACAAAACAACAATCTTACACCGGATTTAGTGCTTTCCTCTCTGAAAATCGAATCAAATCTTATTTTTCATTTCCATACATAAAAGAAATCTCCACAAAAACAACTAAACTCTTCAACCAATTACCTAATTTAAAAATTGCTTTTAAACACAAACTATCAACAATATTTTTACTTGTCTAAAAGACAAAGATGAAGTCACAAAAGTTTCAGAAGTAGTTTACAGCATCCCTTGCTCTCAGTGTGAAAAAATCTATATAGGACAAACATCTAGGGTCCTAAAGGACAGAATCACTTCCCACAAAAGTTATTGCAGATTAAAGAAAAACTCTTGTGCGCTTGCCCAACATAGTAGCCAATTTTCACATGAATTTAATTTCGCTGAGACCAAAATCCTACGTAAAGAGAGAAATCTCGGCAGGAGAATCTTTAGGGAGATGGTGGAAATCCACCTTCAACCGAACTCGATCAATAAAAAAACTGACATTGAGGATCTGAGTCTAATTTTCTCCAATTTATTACAAATAGGCAGTCAGAGTGAAAACTCTTACAATATAATCTGACATATCTCTTTGATAGTAATCCCACTAATTTTCACCAACTTTTCAACTTTAAAACGATCAAATAAAATGTCAACGTCATTCTATTTTCAAATATAAATTAACCACAACTTAACTAAGAGATAGAAACACACTGCCCTTAGCAAAATGACAAGATAACATAACAAAAAAATCCTTTAAAAATTAAAATCATTTTGCGACCACAAATTCTCTGTACTCTTCCAACAAAAATGAAATAAAATTTTATTTTATTTCCCAGAGATGAATATATCGAGTTTTTCTGTGTTTTTTTTCTGTTTTTTTTTTCTGATGAATAAATGCAATAAAGTGCCCCCACAAACAACTATTTTTGAACACACACTTAGCAGTAAGTACTTTAATGTTACATATAAAAATAGGGTTGTTCTTTACTTTTAATCTCAAAAATACTGATATTCTACTGTAATTGTAGACCTGATGAAGAAAATTAAATATTTTCGAAAGCTTGGCGTAGCTAAAAAGGTGTCCAAAACTTTTTAGTTCTTTTCCAAAGACCGCTTACCCCAAGAACACAATACTGCTATATATATATATATATATATATATATATATATATATATATATATATATATATATATATATATTTTATAAAAATAAACCTTCCAGTGTTGGACATAGGCCTTCCCTTCCCTTTTCCATCCCTCTCGGTTTTCAGTCTTTCTGATCCATCCCAAATCAGCAGTTCTTTTCAGGTCCTCTTTCCATTTTATTCGAGGCTTTTCTCTGGAACTTTGTCTCAACCATGGTCTTCAATCTAGTATTATTTTATTCCATCTTTCATCTTGGTGTCTCATTGTGTCGTTTCTGATTCTATCTTGTAATCTTATATTCAGCATCTAGCGTTCCATTGCTCTCTGTGTTTTGCTCAGATGGTCATCATCTTTTAAGTCAATGTCTGTGTCTGGGCCGCGTAAGTAAGAACCGGTAGAATGCATTGATTGAATACCATCTTTCTTAGTTTCAGAGGAATTCTTTTGTTGGTTAGTATTTTCCTTTGTTTGCCAAATGCTACCCATACCAGCCTGATCTTTCTCTGTACTTTTGCCGTTTGATTAGCTTTTTCACACTTTATTATTTGCCCTAGGTAGCTCTTTCTTCTCAAGCCTCGCGGACTGTTTTCGTCTTTCATGGCCTCAGTCTTATCTCTATTCAGCAGTAGTCCCACGGTCTCTGATTTGTTTTGTAGTTCAGTAATCATTTACTGTATGTCATCAATATCATCTGATACTAGCACTATATCATCCGCATAACGTAGATGATTTCACTTTTGCTCATTTATACTGATCCCCTGTTTTCTCATTCGAGTTCCGTGAAATCTCCTTCTAATGCTGCTCTAAATAGTTTTGAGCTTACGGAATTCCTATGTTATTATAAAAATTTGCCTGGTTTTTGGTTGGATATTTTTAAAAAATTTAGTTAATCATTTTTAGCAAAATATATATAAGGTGAAAATAATGAGGCAAAGGGAATTGAACTAACTACTAATATACTCTAATATATTTCTATCTCAGTGTTCTGGCTTTTTTTGATTATATCTAGTTTTAACACAAATCATATGTAGAAGGTATTCATATCTGGGTACCGAGTAATCTAAAAAATAAAAGCATATATGCAAAAAAATAGGGAAATAGAGATGAAACCTATAGCTTTTGAGCGCTATGATTTTAAAGAAAGAGGGTAAAGGGTGTGAGTATCGATATGTTGTATGATTCTATTCATTTTATGGAAATTTACTTTCTCTTTATTGGAGAAAATCAAAGTTAGTACGTACTTTAGAACTCCGTTTGCAAGGAAAGTACTGAGTAAATCACTTTTCCTATTTTGTTTTTATAAATCTTTATTCTACAAATTGAAAAATAGCTCTATAACTATTTTCTTTCAATTTTAACAGCATAAATATATAAATAACTGCGCAAAAAAATATTCTTAAAATGTATTTTATTTCACATTGCTATTCAGAGTTGGTAACATGCAAATATGACTTGTGAATGATGCATGATTTTCTTCTAAAAATAATGAAGTTGTTTTTTTTCAGTAAGAAGTGCCCAGACAAAATATGCAAAAAAATGTGAAAGTCATCGCGCTGAGGTCGTTGGTATGCATAAGGTTAAATATTATGTTTTTGAGGGTTTATTTACAACTGGTAGTTATTTTCATTTTAATAACATTGAATAAAATATATTGAGAGTTCATGACAGGAATAAGTTAAAAAGGGATGTGTGGTCGTGATTGCGGCTTATAAGTCAGCATATTTTTTCACTGGCCAATAAGCCATTTCCACGCCCGAATTTGGATATAAATCCGAAAAACAAAGATTTTGTAAAAAATTTTGTTTTTAAAAAAATTTTGTTGTTTTTAGATTGGCCCTAAATGTGCGAAGAAGCTCGTTACAACCACCAATATATAACATATATGAACAATACATAGTGCATGGAACTATGTTTAATGTTGATAAGTTTGGGCATTTCACACGAAATTGTTTTTCTAAACATTGGAGAGGGCCTGATTTAAATAATTTGTAATATATATATATATATATATATATATATATATATATATATATATATATATATATATATATATATATAAGCTGAAAAGTTTTTGGTCTAGCTACTTAAAACACTTTTTTTTTTTTGCAAAATTCGACTTTATTCATTAATATAATCGCCTTCAAGAGCGACACAATCAGTCCAAAGCTTTTTTAACATTTCTATATCTTTCTTGTAGACGGATTTGTCTATGCCTTCAAAATAGGCCTCAGTTTCAGCCATAATTTCTTCACTTGAGCCAAATCTCTTCGCCGCTAGCATTTTTTTGAAGTCTGCTAATAGATAATAGTCCCTGGGGGTCAAATCTGGAATTTGAACTTCAATTCATGCAATTTTGCCATCGACTTGTGACACGGTGCATTGTCTTGGTGAAAAGGCACTTTTTTCTTGTTCAGGACCATTTCTTTGCCATTTCTGCATTCGAACGCATCAATAACTTTATATAATATTCGCTGTTGATGGTTGTTCCCTTTTCAGCATAGTTAATGGGAATTATTCCATGCGCATCCCAAAATACAGAGGCCCAAACCTTCCCAGCCGACTGTTGCGTCTTTAGTCGTTTCGGGAGGCTTTCACCGGCTGCTGTCCGCTCAGCTGACTGCCGCTTTGATTCCGATGTGTAGCGGTGGATCCATGGTTTATCCATTGTCACATACCGCATAAAAAATCCTTTTTATTGCGCTTAAACAGGTCCAAACAGCGCTCAGAATCATCAGCACGTTGTTGTTTTTGGTTCTCTGTAAGCAAATGCTGTGTCCATTTCGAACAGAGTTTTCTTATGCCGAAATGTTCATGCCAAACAATTTTGTGTTTTTTTTTTATGTCGTCCGGTGTAACCACTTCATTTGGGCGTCTAGATCGTTCAGCATCATTGGTATCTGTACGACCGGATTTAAATTGAGTATACCAGTAAATGATGAGTGATATTCTAGGGGCAGAATCCCCGTAACACTTATGAAGCCATTGCTTTGCGAAATTCAATTTTTTTCCATTATTTTGAAAACATCAAAAGTAGCGATACTAAAACCACTGTGACTTGTAAACTAATCGTTGAAACGTCAAGAAATTTTGACATGTATCGTTTGAAAGTTGGTACTTCCTAAAAAGCATATGGATTTTTTTGAAAAGGGCGAATCTTTGTGTCAGATCAAAAACTTTTCATACTTACATATATATATATATATATATATATATATATATATATATATATATATATATATATATATATATATATATGTATATATACGAGTATATATATATATATATATATATATATATATATATATATATATATATGTATATATACGAGTATATATATATATATATATATATATATATATATATATATATATATATATATATATATATATATATATATATTCTTCTTTTCAGCCTGCTCTCATCTATTCCTGGATGTAGGCCTCTTACCAATCTTTCCATCTTTCTCTGTCCAGAGCCGTTCTGTTCCAATTTTTTCCAGTGGTATTCTGTATGTTGTATCGCCACCTTCTTTGAAGTCTTCCCACACTTCTCTTACTTTCTCTTGGGCCCCATCTATCGTTGTTCTTTCTGGCTACATAGCCAGCCCATCTCCACTTTTGAGCCTCTCTTTCCACAGCATCCGTCAGACGTGTTCTTCTCCAAACTCAATCCAAGCATAGCTTTTTCCATTGTACGCTACGCCACTCGAAGTCTGTTCATCGACTTACGTGTTAGTGACATCGTTTGAAGACCGTACGTGAGAACTGGCAGTACACATGAGTCGTATGTTTTCCTTTTGAGGGATGTCTCGTCATCTAGAAATAAACCCGAGTTTTCCAAAAGCTGCTCAACCAAGACCCACTCTCTGAGAAATTTCTGCTGCTCTCCTTTCCTAGCAGTATTTTTGTCCAAGGTAAATATATTCGGATATGTTCTCTAATGGGTTATTTGTTCTGGGCTGATCGGTATGATGCAGTTCTTCCAACATAGTTGTTAATTCATTATGTGTAGGACCGATTAGAACGATATCGTTCGCAAATCGTAGATGATTAAGTCGTGTTCCGTTATTTTGCTAGTCTAAGGTCTTAAAAACGTCCTTCAACGCCAGCATGACCAGTTTCTATGGGGTCTTCATGTCTTCAATTACTAGTATTTGGATGTACGCATTGTCATAGATATATTCAATAAGAGTCGAGTATCTGGTGTCTAACCTAGTATTCTCTAGAGCTCTTAAAACTGCCCACATTTCTATAGAGTCAAAAGCTTTATGGTAGTCTACGAAAGCCAAGTGTAAGGGTATATTATATTCCGTGGCTTTCTCAGTGAGTGTACCTAGTGTCTGTAAGTGGTCTATTGTGCTGAGTCTCTTTCGAAATCCAGTCTGTTCCAGAGATTGATATAAATCCATCTTGTGAGTCATATTATTTTTGTAAGTTACTTATTTAAATTTTGTCTTTATCGCTTTTTTCCATATAATAACAACCTCAGCATTTTCCCATTTTTTCTGTATTTTACAAAGTAAAGGGCATTTTTAATAATATCCTTACACTTTCTCTTAAGTTCTCGCCTCCCGTTTTCAACATTTCTGTACTAATACGATTTTCACCCGGGCTTTGCAACAGTTTGCTAAATTTTACAATTTTATTTCGTTATAGGTATAAATGCTGAGCAGGCCTGTGAGAAAATTCGTGCTGTTTGTGATCAAGATATGTTATCAAAAGCAACAACCAAAAGATGGTTCAGTTGCTTTGGTTCTGAAAATATCTGTGTCAAAATCGCCTCCAGCACTAGTTGATAAAAAAAAGAGTTGATAAAATTTTGGCAAAAGTTCAGGAAGACCAGCATGTAAGGACCCATGACATCGCCAAGGAACTAAACATCCATCATCAAACAGTTTTAAACCATTTGGAGAAAGCTGGCTACAAAAAAATGCTCGATGTTTGGATACCACATTATGTGACACTAAAAAATTTACTTTAGTTGAATTTCAATCTGGGAATCTCTACAGAAACGTAACGAAATCGAGCCATTTCTATACGATACTAACGTGTGAAAACGATTGTGGTCGAAAAAGGATGAACCTGGATTGATGTCGAAAAATATGATGCTGTGGTTTGGTGGAAATGAAAGGGAATTATGTATGACGAACTGCAGCAGCCGGGCAAAACAATTAACTGTGTACTCACTATCAGCAATTGCCAAGATTAAAGGAAGCAATTGAAAAAACCCGCCGGAATTAGTTAACAGAAATGGTGTCGTTTTCCAGTATGGCAACGCCAGACCACACACATCTTCTATGACTCGGCAATTAAGAAAGCTAGGAAGCAATGCATCCATGTAGCTCGAACCTTGCACAGTCAGAGTACTATTTGTTTGGTCTCTGCGAGATTTCCTGAATAGTGTTAAGTTAGTTTGAAAAGAGGCCTGTGAAAACCATTTGTAATAGTAACTGAATTATGGATGGAAGTAAGTCATCGAACAAAATGCAATTATTTGTTTAAGAAATTTTTTTAAAATATAAGAAACAATTTTCTGTATTGAATTTATAGTAACCAAAACTAAAACATTTATGATACATTTTGTAACTTAATACTTTTTACTCATATTCTTTAGTAATAAGCTTGACAGGGCGGTTTCTTATTAACTTCCTAATCTTTAAGAAAATATAAAAAATTCTGTTCCTACATCTGCGTATTTCCCAGGCTAATGAATTTAATTACAATATAATCCGAGCTAATCTATTCCCACTTAAAAACTTATAGGTACAAGTAGTTTTTAATCAAATCAAACTTCGTTTGAATCCTATTAACCCTTAGTAACCTCTAAAAGGACGAGGTATTTTGAATCAGAAACCCCAAACTTTCTAAGCAACTCTTATAGACTGGAATTTAATATGCCGCTGGTAAACTACTTATCAATTGTAAGCTCAATTTGAATTCATACCGTAATGATGGGAAAGGTTATAAAATTAAAATTACCGTTCGTAAAGAATATGCTAATTAAATATATAGTTTCTTATCTGATGAAAACCGTCAGAAATAAACAAAAAATTACACTTAACACTTTTTCAAATAACTGTTACCTACTCCCTCCGATATAAGAGCTGCCGTATGTAAGTCAGGTAAACATTTATGCTACATATTAGTAGGCTGTAAACCGCAAGAGTAGGTATTAATACCGATATTTTCAAATTTAGAAAGGATCTTAATAACAATTTTGCCGTCTATGTCCAAAGCAATACAGTATCTTTCTTCTATCGTCTGGTGACTTTGCTCTTAAATGATTTTTGACAATGGCAGATGATGCTGAGCTTAGTTGGATACTTCAAGTAATATTTCTCAAATTTTCGTTGCTGTAGTGATACAGCAGCGAGACAAATATTAGTATTTTCACACAGTATAGCTTGCGTTACTACAAAACAAGACATGTATGAATTTGGTGATGAAATTCTCGGTTTTTCTTCAACTTATCATACTTGTAATACTAATAATGTTTCTCTGGTTATAGAACTTTTAGTAGTAGCTCATCAACTGTAGACCTAGCAGAGTAGCTAAATAGTTAAACAATGTGGATTAACGTACATTAAAAAATATCGTTTTACTTTATTATACATGTTTACACAAAATCTGGAATAATTGAAATGTTTCAATAATGATTAACGATGGGCTTACACATTCAAATTCCATCGAATATCATGAAGCTGAATCTTTTATATCTAATGTAGTCTTATTCAGCTTATTTATAAACCAACACGGACTCTCGGTGATGACGGAAAGTTCGCTTTTTCTCTATTTTATTACGAATTAGAAGATTTACCTTTAAACTGTAATAACTAGAGACCGGATTATATGCAACATAAAAATCTTGAAATATACATGCAAATATGCATGAAAAAATGCCTAAAATATGCATGAAAAGGGTCAAAATATGCAATATTAAATAATAATAAAAGTAGTAATTTTTAGTTTTTTTATTTCAAAATCAGCATAAAATTAACAAGAACGTTATCGACGATGTTTAAATTTAATTAACAATTATTTAACAACTTTTAAAAATTATTTAACATTTGTATTCTTGTACACGTAAACAATAAGGTATTGTTCCAAATGTTGGGTAGTAAGACTATGTCTTCGATCACTTAAAAATAATATTTTTATAAATGGAAAAAGACCGTTCCACATCCACTGAGGTAACTGGGCAGTATTTGAATTTGGGTGCTATGTTAGCACTTATTGTTTTGAATTTGGCAAAAGTTCACCCGTCCCATTAATAAAACTATCAATTTGACACAAAGGTTCAAAGCCTAGGTTATTGCACAAAATGTTTTCAAACTTTTCTTTAACTCTACGCGGGAATACATCTGGCAATGTGGAGTTTATTTGACGGATTTAATTCATTAACTGAATTGATTCGGTCAACACCCAAACCTCGAGTTTCAAGCTTTTTAATACCCGCAGGTATATGGGAAAAGTGAGTGCTAATCAAAGCTATGTTTTTTTTTTAAATCAGAATCGTTAAATGCCTCCTTGGATTGACGAACTGCCATAGCCTCTGCACTATCGAAGTCATTTACTACACCTTTGATGGCCTCGAAATGTTCATTGTAAAATAGTACAGCTTCAATCCATGTTCCCATCGAGTTAGTACTGGTTCGGGAGATAAAGGCACATTTGGCAGTTTTTCTTTATAGGCGTTATTGCGAGCAGGTGCCTTAAAGAAACACTTTCTTTGCTGATGAAATCAGTTTATTTACATTTCCAAACGTGGATCGTAATTTCTTCAGCGAGTCGATGGACTCCGTGAGCAAAGCACGTCACATGAATTAAATTTGAATAAAATATTTGGAGGACTTTGGCTGCCTTGATCATATAGGGAGCAGCATCTGAAAGAAATATAAACACTCTTTCATCTGCAGAAGATTCAGGAAATATTTTTGTAATACCCTCATTCACAAATTTGGCGATCGTAGAATGATTTGTCTTGTCAAGTTCTTTGCAGGGCACCAAATAGCAAGAAGAAGGCTCTAATCTTAATGCACCCACAATTAAATTCGCAATATAGCGACCAAAACTGTCGGTAGTTTCATCAGCTGAAATCCAAATTTTGTCATCCTTAAGTTCATTACATATTTCTTCCAGAACATGTTGGTAAATTGTTGGTATGTAATTTTTACGCAGTGTTGATTCGTCTGGTATTTTTTGATTCAAGCAATATTTTCGCAGAAAATCTTTGAATGTAGGATTTGTAAGTTTGTGGAGAGGAATATTACTTGCAAGCAATGCTTCACATAAATCCATGCTAAAGTGTTTTTTTTTGTTTGCCTATAGAAGTGGAATCACTGCTACTTGCTGCTGTTATAAGTTGGTTGTCGTGAGTCTTTTTTTGCAATCCTGCGAATGAAGACTTGTCTTGACATGCTGGTCAATTTGAAACTTTTTTGTGCACGAAACATTTTTCTCGCAAACTCGACAATATAAAACATTTCCGTCGTATGTAAATGTTCCAGGATAATCAGCTACCCACGAAGAGACACTTTTTTTTGCGGGTGGCATGGTACATGTTAAACTTTAACCCAACATGTTAAAAATTGCAAAAAGAGTACACTGATGTAAGCGCGTCAACAATAATGTTAAAACTGATATCTTGTTTTAAAATAAAAATTCGTCTTCGAGAAAATTGTTTATTTGATCCACGCTCAAACAAGTATTCTTAGAAACTAACTACTTATCATCACTTAATATCCCGACCAAGAAACAAAGGAATAACATACCGTCGTAATTTTGGGTATTCTCTTGGCACTATAACCTAATCGATGTTTAGACTATTGCAGATAATGTCCCGGCGATAAGATCGGTTCCAGACGGCGACATTAACAATACCCTGAGCAATTCAATTGCCTAGTAATACCGAAAAATATTGTAGATATAGGGAAAATATGCATCATTACTAGATTTTGCGTAAAATATGCAATAATCGGTGAGAATGGTCTAAATATGCAAATGCATACGAAAATATGCAAATGCATATAATCCGGTCTCTAGTAATAACTCTATTGAGTTCTCTAGATCATAAACTTTTTTCAGTATTAGTTAATTCGCGTATTGTAAGTCTACTAAATGAGAAGAAATTTGAGCACCATTATTAAATTTTGCTTCATCTGAATGCTGATTTGATTACGCTTAAGTTTCGTTTTGAATGAAACACAAGCTTACAACCCTTTTTCGAAGAAACTGCTTTATAACGACGAGTTTAAGTTTGATTAAAGTTACATAAAAGCCGTTTCTTTTAAACATCTTGCTTGCCAAAAGTAGTGTGAAAATCCTAATATGATAAATCGTAACATCTTTGTTGGTACCCGAAATAGGTACAAACACAACGTTTAATGAAACAAGGATGAACGTAATCGGAAAATTAAAAGAATTTTCTTGCGTGTCTGGGCAGCTCAAGTTCCTTGATCTAATTTAACTGACACAAATACACCGTAACTAACGCGGACTTATGCTAATTCATTCCCGTGTCACCTTTTTCAATTTTTTTTATATGGAGCATTTCATCCCGTTAGAATGACTTCGTCAGAACTGCGTTTCTCAAAGATTACAATTGCTCCTTACTATAACAAAACAGAACGAAGCATTTTCAAAATAAATATTTACTACTTTACTAAGTTGGGAATTTGGAATTTTAGGCACCATGACACTACTTAGTACCTATCACCACTACACCAAAGACTTTATCTTTGCGCTCCACCCACGTTTCGCTAATCATGTAAGCTTCATCAGGGACGATGATTGACTTAAGCTAAACTGCAAATCTACTCTATTTATACTTAGTCTAATCCTTGAATTATTCAGACGGAACTAAGGGCATAGGCGAGGCCATCGGTTCCCGTCAAGTAACCAGTAGAGAGGACTATAAGGAATAAGCCCTATGTCTTTATTTAAACTACTTTTATATTTTATAATTCCCATACTTTTGTATGCGTGCAACAATCTCCTATCAGATACATTTTTAATTAATCTTAGATTATTTAATGTTACAGTGTGATCAGCTTCAAGGGCATGTTCGGCAATGCTAGACTTGTCTGTCCTACTTATCTTAAGTGTGCTAAATGTTCTTTAAATCGTGTTTTAATTGACCTTTTAGTTTGCCCAACATAGTTTTTGTCGCAAACATTACAACTAATTTCATAAATTCCACTATTCTCACAATTAAGAATCTTATCTTTGCGATTTTCTAAGATATTCCTCAGATTGTCTAATGACTTATAGACTAAGGTGAGGCCTACCCTGTTAAATACCTTATTGAGTCCCCTGTTATATTTCGGAAGGTGAAATTCTGAATATTTAACCTGAACTTATGTGTATTTATTAACTTGTTTACTAAGTCAGCGTCATAACCATTAATTCTAGTTATATTTCTAATACGGTTCCTTTCATTATTGAAGTTTACTCTATTCAGAGGAAAATGACCAAACGATGAAATAGAAAATGTAATGCGGCTAATTTGTGTTGTTTACAACGAAATTAATCATTAGGAATATATCTATCTGTTACTGTGTCTTTCCTATAGATATCAAATTCTAATCTGTTAGTATTTTTAATAACTAAAATCTCTATAAAGGGCAGTTGTCCCTGGTTCTCAGTTTCGTAAGTGAATTTAATGGAATCATATCGGATATTTAATTTGGAAACAAAATCATCTATCTTTGCTTTCTTCGTATCAAAAATCGCGAAAACATCATCCACATACCTATACCATACCCTTGGGAAATATTCAAATTCTTGACTGGCTTCGGTTTCAAACTTACTCATGAATAAATTGGCTATGAAAGGTGATAAGCAATTACCCATAGCTGTTCCTTCTTTCTGAGCATAAAATTGACTGTTATATTGAAAATAATTTTGTTCCATACAAAGTTTAGATAATGTTAAGTATTCATGAACAATTTCGTCATCAAAGTCATTTGTCCTAAGTAATTCTTCGAGATATTGTAAAGTTTGTGTTATTGGCACACTATTGGCACAGAACTAACATCAAAAGAAATTAAGATTTCACCTTCATTAAGAACTAGATTTTTTTGTTCTATTAATGAATTCTAAAGTATTCTTCACTGCGAAAGTATTTAATGGTAAATTCTCAATTTCTTTCAATAACCATTTGGATATCAAATATGTGGGTGATCCGACCGATGAAACAATGGGTCGCATTGCTTTTCCAGGTTTGTGAATTTTGGGTAAGCAGTACAACTTTGCTATGGTCGGAATACTCACATTTAATTTAAATTTTAGGAATCGGGGATAAGGTTCTTACATTTCTTTAAAAAAATTTTAACCTCTGTTATAATTCTTGGTAGTGGATTTCTTATTACCTTTTTATAAGGGCCAGATTGGATAAGATTATCTACACTTCAAAGTAATCTTTCTTATCCAATATAAAAACCTTATTTCCTTTATCCACTTTTAAGTAGAAGACATCTTTCTTTCTCAATCCTTTAACTATTTTTATGTTTTTTTGTGAATCAGAATTTATGTTGTTAACCATGTTTTTTGATATTTGATTGCGACATGCTTCCCTAACAAATGATTTACTATTTTCTGGAGGTGTACTAGTAGAACTTTCAATGTGAGCAACTATTTCTGATAAATTATCTCTAGGAGGGGGTATCGAAAAGTTAAGAATTTTGTTTAAGATGCCAATTTCATTTCGTGTAAAGGATTGAGATGATGATTGATGAAATATGTTGAGCAAACTAAAATGTCAATTAAAACACGATTTAAAGAACATTTAACACACTTAAAATTCAGTAGAACAGAAAAGTCTAGCATCGCCGAACATGCCCTGGAAGCTAATCATCATTAGATAATCTAAGATTAATTAAAAATGCATCTGATAGGAGATTGTTGAACGCATACGAAAATATAGAAATTATAAAATGAAAAAGTAGTTTAAATAAAGACAGAGGGCCTATTCCTTATAGTCTCCTCTACTGGCTACTTAACCGGAACTGATGGTCTCGCCTATGCTATTAGTTCCGCCTGAGTAATTCAAGGATTAGGCTAAGTATAAATAGGGTAGACTTGTAGTCTCGCTTTAGTCAGCTATCGCTCCTGATGAAGCTAACATGTTTAGCGAAACGCGAGTCGAGTGCAAAAATAAAGTGTTTGCTGTAGTGGTAATATATACTAAGTAGAGACTTACTACTTTGTTTTTTAAGACAATAGTACCTGGATATTATATTAAATCCAAAAAGGACCCAAACATCTTAATGGTTTAAACATTATTATAATGAAACTGCACATTGTAACATCTTAAACGATTTCCTAAATTAGCAAACTACTTAAATTCAAATTGACACAGGTGTCTGGTAAACTATACAACGCTTTAATAATAAATATAAGTCTAACAACACACGATATAACCTCCACTAAAATGGGCTGTTTAGTATACAAAATAGCAGCTAGTAATAAGAGACGAGGCGAGGAGTCGTAAAGTAAAATGTACATATTCAGGAGTATATAAAGGAAATGATAGAATTTAATGTATCTTACGCTATATTTATTTTTAATGTAAATCATAAAAGCTCATCTCGTTTTCATATCAAATTTTAAGATGGACAGATTTCTGGCCTATTTAAATCGCCAACACTAATACCACAGGATTGGTTAAGATCCACATTTATTCTTCTTCTTTCTGTCCCATGTATTCACATACATGAGGTCTCTGTACCATTTCTTTAGTTTGTATTGAGGTTGTCATTCTCTGCTAGTCAAAAAATGGATGGGGCGTCCGGAACTTCACACCAGTCCCTGATATTCAGGAACCACGAGTGCTATTTTCTACCAGGTCCACGCCGAACCTCCATTTTTCCCTGAAGAATAAGTTTTGGGATCGAGTAGTGGTCATCTCTTAGTATATGTCCCAAATAAGACACCTTTCTTTATTTTGTGATATTAAGTAGTTGCCTCTCCACCCCGGCCCATTGAGGCACTTCTCCATTGGTTAAGTATTCTGTCCAAAAAATTCGTAGCAAACATCGCAGTATCCATAGCTTGAGATCTTCGATACGATTCAATGACTTCCAACCATGTCTCTATATCATATAAGAGGACGGCCAGACCAAGCATTTTATTACTCGTAGGCCCAGGGCGAGTGGCAATTGTCTTTGAAGCAGCATATTTTTCAAGTAGCGAACTAGTTCCTTTGCCATGCCAAACCGCAGTTTAACTTCCCCATCACAATCCCATCGTTCGTTGACGACAGACCCAAGATATTTGAATTTAGTAACCCGCTCAATCTCTTCATCCTTTATAAAGAGAAATGCATCCTTCTCGCCAATATCATTCAGCTTATTGATTTATTATAACCCCTAAAAAATCTCGTCCCAATAAGTATAGTGATTATTGTCTAATCAGTTTGATGAGTCACCTTTTAAAAGTCTTTTTACGAATTCTCCATTCCAGAATCCCTACAAAATGCGAATATGATCTTAAAAACTGACACGTGAAGCCTTGTTTAGTATCAATGCTCTTCTACAAAAATGTCGGGACCAGCGCCAAAATGTTTTCGTTTGCTTGGTCCATTATGAGAAAGTATTTGATACTATAAACAACTACAGTTGGACGACAAGAACATTTGAATAATCGAAAACTTATACTGAGGCCAAACAGCCGAGGTTAGTATAGAAGATCTGAAAACAAATAATATGAGCATCTAACGCGGAGTCCGACAGGGTTGCATCCTAGCTCCACTTTTGTTCAATTTATATTCGAACAAAATTTTCAAAGAGGACCTACAAAATATGGAGCTAGATATTAAAGTTACTGGGGTTGTGCTAAACACCATAAAATATGTAGATGATAGCCTCATTATATGTGATAATCTGGATGGTCTGCAGCATCTAGTGAATAGAATTAATAAGGCTGGATAAGATTTGGATTTCCACATTAATGTCAGCAACTTACTCATACTTCCGTGCTAAGCAAGGTACTGCATTACCAAACAAATTGCATAATAACTCTGAAACGTGTTAGCGATTTCAAATTTGCTACACATTTAATTTGGGAATAATTTTTGAGTTTCGGTAGTATTATGAAAATTTTTTATGGTTAACATTTTAAATATATAATGAACTATAAGCAATAATAGATTTAGTCAAACATGAAGTGGGTGAGAAAGGAGATTAGAGGGGTTAGTTCGAATATCAGGTTAAATGTCATTTTTAGGGTTCTTGAAATCCACGAATCTGTATATGATATTATTTTTATTCTAGGTATTGCTAGAAACTGCGAAAAGTTACAAAAGAATTAAAAACAAAACAGTGGAAATAGAACTGAGAATAGAATAATAGAAAATATCACCGATCTTTCCAACACCAGGACGAACCCATAACCCTAAATGAAATGAAGGTAGAAGAAGTAGAACAATATATATATACCTGAGACAAAACATAAGAATGGACAGAAAAATGGAAACTGCAGATTTAAGCAGAAGAATAACGCTAGCATGGATAGGTTTTGGAAGATTACAGCCTTGCGCAAATAATGTTTCGTAAGTTGATTGCTTTTAAAATAAAAATTTTTGTTACGGAAGTATAAAATTATTAGTGACTTCACAAAATACATCCCAAATGAGTTTTCAACAAAGTTTTTTTCCAATCTCACTGAAAACTGAAGAGCTTGAAATTTCTGTTTTTTTTTTGTATTCCAGATAAATTAATAAAGGTAATGCACTCGTGATAATTTTCGTTCAATCTATACCCTGTAGAGAATATTTCAGGTTTTTTTTCAAAATTTTTTGATCAGTTCTTTTCGAGATAAGAGGGTCAGCGGTTTTTCGCACTTGTTAAAAAATAATACAAAGAGAAGTGTGCGCAAGTATTACATCATATATATATATATATATATATATATATATATATATATATATATATATATATATATATATATATATATATATACAGTAATACCCCGCTTTACGCGAGGGATACGTTCCGAAAAAAATCGCGTTAACTGAAATTCGCGTATATCGAGGTTTATGATTAAACATAGTCAAAATTTAATACAAAAAAATACAAATCATTTTAATCAATCACTTTAATTCTAAGAACACTTTATGCAATACATACTCTTATTTTTTACGGAAAAATACATCTATTGTCTTTTGGGTAACGTTTTGTTTACGTTCTTGTAAAATACGTTCATAACACCCAACACTGTTTTTAATTGTTTGACACACGGTCAAGACACGGTCATCATTATTGTCTATACTCTGCAATATGTCCAAACCTGAATAAATTTTTGAAAGTGCATTTTGTATTTCCCCTGAAGATAAAACTTTCTCTTCTACTTGTTCTTCCTCATCGTAGATAGGATTATTCTGTAACTCGATCAGATCTTCATTGCTAATAGGATCGTCGTGCGTTGCTACAAGTTCTACGAGATCTTCTACCGTGACATCTTCAAGTTCAGACCCCTCAATCATTGCAGCAATGTCTTCAAGCACTTGTCTCTGCATCTGGACAATTCTTCTAGGTGCTTCCACTACATCTGGCCAAAGATTACGCCACACCCCATTCATACAACTCATTTTAACTTCCTTCCAAGCCTCTTCTATGTTGTGAATAGACTTCATAATGTTGTATGACTTCCACCACTCTCGCATAGACTGTCTTCCTTCCCCGTCAGTTTCATGAATTAGTTGGCTAAAAGTGCGGCGATGGTAATAAGCTTTGAAGTTTGCTATTGCTCCCTGGTCCATAGGTTGTAATATTGACGTAGTGTTTGGTGGAAGGAACTTTACGTACACTTTTAAGTCTCTGGGCGTATCAAGTGAGGTTGGATGTCCTGGGGCATTGTCTAAGAGTAATATAACTTTAGGTTCAAGCCCATTTCTGTCACAGTATGATTTGACTGATGGGCAAAAACTATTAGAATACCATTCTTGAAAAATTTCCCGTGTAACCCACGCCTTTCTGTTTGATCGCCACACAACTGGTAGACTTGTCTTGTCTGTGCCTCGCATTGCACGGGGTTTTTCTGAATGGTACACTAGTAAAGGTTTCAGTTTGAAATCACCAGTGGCATTACCACCCAGCAGAAGTGTTAGTCGATCTTTCGCAGCTTTGAAACCACTGGCTTGACGTTCTTCCTTAGAAATGAATGTTCGAGATGGCATTTTTTTTTTTTTTCCAGTAAAGTGCGGTCTCATCAACATTGAAGATGAGACAAGCAGGAATTTTCTCTCGTCTAACGAAGTCTTGAAACTTGTCTGGAAACTCAGCTGCAGCTTGAATGTCCGCGCTGGCCGCCTCGCCTGTTATGTGGATATTGTGAAGATTAGAACGCTGCTGCTTGAACCGATGGAACCAGCCTCTGCTGGCAGCAAAAGTCGGAGTGGCACTCCCTTCTCCTTCTTTTGTTTTCAGCATCTCATACAAAGATTTTGCTTTTGTGCATATGAGATCTTGACTTAGTGGTGTGTTCTTCTTATTCAAATCTTCGATCCAGACTGACAGTAATTTCTCCATTCTTTCTAAGATAGATGATCTCGAACGAGAAAGTTTTGTTGCACTTATAGGTGTTGAACCTTCGCTGGAGATTTTAATTTTTTCCCGATTTTTATAAATCGTTCTCACAGTCGATTCTGAGAGTCCAAAATCTCTCCCAACAATTGTTGCTTTGCCTCCATTTTCCATTCTTCTTAACACTTTCATCTTCAATTCCAAAGTGACGCTTTTACGCTCTTTTTTCTTTACAGGCGGCATTTTTAACGTAGGGTTAAATTATGTATGTATGTATCTCCAATAAATATTAAAACAAAACTGCCAGCCGACCGAACTAACATTACGGAACAAATGAACACACGAAACGAACGAGGAAATCCCCATAGAACAAAGTCGAAGGACAGGGAATTCCCAATTCTTCAAAGAGAATATTCAGAGAAAGCGGGGATCCCCCCGCGACCATAGAGAAGTTAATGACTACATGAGCGCGAAATTTGAAATTCGCGTTATAGTGAAACCGCGCGTAACGGGGTCGCGCTAAGCGGGGTATTTGAAATTCGCGTTATAGTGAAACCGCGCGTAACGGGGTCGCGCTAAGCGGGGTATTACTGTATATATATATATATATATATATATATATATATATATATATATATATATATATATATATATATATATGGTCTCAGTGCCTCTTTATTTATTTGGAAAAAAACAACTTATTGAAATTAAATTAGTAAAGAGTCTTCTAATAAGTATGAATTACTTTTTGTCTTAAATATGCCTTACTTAATTAACAATAAATAATTAATTAAATTATATGCGATTTTAGCGTCACAGCTTAAATGATGTAAAATTCAATATACCAAAATTATTAGAGAAAACAAACTGTAGAATTTGAAATAAGCCTGCTAATATTTGGTCGGGCCTCCCTCATTATCAATAACGGCTTGTAATCTTCTGGACATTGATTCAACTAACTTACTACGGGAAAATAGTGTTCCATGCTTCAGTAATTTTTACTTTTAATTCAGTTTTATTTGATATTGTGGCACTATTTACTTTATTTTTAATGTCAACCACAAATTTTCAATTACATTTAAGTCTGGTGACTGGGCTGGTGTTTTAATAACATTTGGACAGTTATAAAACAACCAACCGCGGACTCGAAATGACGTGCGCTTTGGATTATTGTCGTGAAAGAACCGATAATTGTTTTCAATTTCTAATTTTTGGGCACTAGCGACGAGATGCTGCCTTAGTATATCCAAGTACACATATTGGTTCATATTCCCTTCGACGAAATGCATGTTACCTACTCCTGCAGATAACATACAGCCCCATAACATCACTCCACTTCCACCGTGCTTTACCGTAGCTTTCATATTTTTCAATTTTAATTCTTCGTTAGGCTTTCTCCACACTGATATTTTTCCATCGGACCCAAATAAGTTTATTTTGGTCTCATCAGCAAATATTACTGAATTCCAGAAGTTCAAGTCTATTTCTTTGGCTAATGAAAGGCTTATTTCTAGCAGTTCGACCATGTAAATTATTATTTCGCAAGATCCGTCGAACTGTTTTGGGGTTACACCTTTTTCCAAACTGTCTTTCCACCTCGGCGCACAACTTTGGCGCACTTTTTCTTGGATTATTTGATACCTCTCTTAAAATCCATCTTTCTTTACGTTCATTGAAGATCTTATTTGGAGCCAACCTTGACTTATTCTCGACTCTATTTTCGTTCCGGTAACATTCAATGATATGCTGAACAGTTGACGGACATTTATTTACCATTTTGGCTATGTCTCTTTGGCTGTATCCATTCCTGTAATGAGTAATAATTAAATTTCTCTCAGAAATTGTAGTTCGACGACCCATTCTTAAACAATTTCGTTTTATTGAATGAAAAAATGTCAAACTAAACAAAAAACAATTGCACTAAGAAATCAAAGCAACGCCGCCTTCGTACATTTCAAAATGCGATAAGTTTTGACCCCTGTTGTTATTTTGCATCATTTAAGCTGTGATGTTAAAATTGCATATGATTTGATTAGTTATTTATTGTTAATTAAGCAAGGCATATTTAAGACAAAAAGTAATTCATACTTTTTAGAAGACTACTAAATTTAATTTCAATAAGTTGTTTTTTTCCAAATAAATAAAGAGGCACTGAGACCAGTTAGTCTTTTGCATCATTTAAGCTGTGAGTCACTGTATATATATATATATATATATATATATATATATATATATATATATACTCGTATATATATATATATATATATATATATATATATATATATATATATATATATATATATACTCGTATGTATATATATATATATATATATATATATATATATATATATATATATATATATATATATATATATATATATATTTTGAACTCGTATTTTTACAAGCTTTCATTTGACACCCCACTCGATGACCTGGTAAATTTTTTTTTTCCAATTTCATCCCCCAAATTAACCCCTTAAATTTAACTTTTAAATCTACACGGTTCTGATGAGGAAATCAATTCCTGTATTAGTGCCAACTTTCTATGTCAAATAGGTTCGGAGAAAATCGGATGTGACAGACAGACAGACAGACAGACAGACGGACACCGAAGTCATCTTATAAGTGTTCCGTACGAAACACTAAAAAGATTTAAGGCAAACATGAAAAAAAAAATTTAAAGAATATGTTATCGCAGTCTTCTGCTGAAAGGGCGACATCTGTGTGTCAGGCCAAACACTTTTCAGCCTAACTGTTACAAGCTATATCCTCCTCCTGTCTTTAAATTCGTATAAACTGTAGTCACATTAAGAGACGATCGACATTGTATTTCTTAAAACACATTCCAAGATCAGATGTAAACATTAATCTGCCATTTTGAAAGAGGGCCCGTCGACACACGCGCCGTCAAAGTCTCGTCACCAACATATAGCTCACAACAGTATTGGGTTTACTGTGCCGATACTGAGACTGCAATTAAAGAGAGCCTTATCCATTTTGCGACATGCATTCGGCACCTGCTCAATTCTGAATTTTATTTCATGGTCAGAATCATATTTGTCATCTATTATTGCATCTTAGTACGAATATCGACTCACTTTTTTTGGGGCACTATCGAGCTAAAGTAAAAGAAATCGGCCTACGGATTTCCGACTTCTAACGATACTAAAAAATATCACTTCATTTGTAAATTAACAAATTGTTTACGTAATGCATGACTGAACATGACGTCTGCTTACTTATTTTCCGAAGTCGAGTTTAAATCTTATTAATTTACAACATTTATCTAAAAGGAAACCTTACTTTTTTACGTGATCACATCTGTTCGCCTTGATTCATTTATAAATTTTAAGCAAAAAAGATTCTATATCAACAAGAATATAAAGTGGTGCCTGTCGTGATGGCAAAAGATATGTATATTAAGACTTTATTCAAAAGCCCCATTATTGTTGTAAGAGGCATATTCATTTTCTTTTACATTTTGGCCTCTTTCCAATAGATAAATCGAAAAATACTCTAAAAATATTTGTAATATTTTCTCTGTTATAGATGAATACACTATTTGAAATATTGAATAGTCTGAGCGACTGCGGTTATTGTGCAGGGTGATCATTTTTAGACGCCCGGCCTCGATTTATGGTAAATTGTTGGATTTTTTTTTTTTTTGTAATATAGAATTGTATAGTGCAATTCAAGGAGTATACTATCATATTTGACATTTGGTAGTGAAAATGATGCTGGGCGCCGCGACGTTAAACAACTCTTTTCCATCGACAAACCCTTTGTAAAACCGCATTGCAAAGCCCTAATTTTTTTCCATATTTTTTCCTGAAACTTTTTTTTTCTATTTTTTTTTTGCATAAACTTCTTCTTCTTTATATTAGGCATTCCTGCCTGTTTTTTTTTTAATGTATCGTCGCTACAGATCGTCGTTCTATCTTTTTCGTGGGCGTCCTATACTCCTTCGGCCCACCGGTAATTTATCTTGAGCTATTTCCACTAATCGTCGTTCGACATTCTATTTATATTTTAGTTCCATTCTTGTTTTATGTTTCTTATCCACAGGTTAATGTCCTCTACTTCACATATGTGCCTTATGTTGTCATTTGTTTCTCTATCCCAAAGTATTTTTCCTGCAATTCTTCTTAATGTTTTCATTTCACTTGTTTGTAAGTATCTCTGAGTTTTGCGCGTTTCTTTTGATGTTTTTTCTTTTTATTTTTTAATTTTCAAACATTTAATTACCTAAATATGTAATAAGTTATGTAATGTTAAAAGCTATATAGTTTTTTGTCGTTTTAATAAAAATTCTTGTTTTTTATTGTTCAAAGATATTTTATTAATGTAGATCACTCGTAAATCCACTTTTCTTGAGAATTTGATGAAATTAAAATATGATGTTAATCTAAATGTTTTTCATTTAATTAAAAAAAAATTGACCTATTGCGAAGCGAGATATTCATAATTAAATTGCACATAATTAACATACAATAGGCCAATGAAGTATAAAAAGAAGGCATAGTTTCGTGTATATCTTAAGATTAGAAAACTAATATTTAGTAAAAAAAAAATAGAAAAATTTTGAAATAAAAATAATTTTTTCTTAACGATTTGTTAAAAAGATATAAATATTTAAAGCTGATATTTGTTTAAAAGAATAACCGCGTAGTGAGGGACCAATATCACAATTTGACACCGCTGTCGTTATATTTTAGGCGCCAACGTTCAAACAGCATTTAAAATGGTTAACTTTTAAAAAGAAATTCATTTGTAGGTTAAATAATTTGTTGAATAAACACAATATATTTATCAACTTTATCTATAATCATCATATAAAAATATTAAATGTTTTAATTAAAAATTTAAATTTGAATCTTGATATTTATTATTTGTTTTTTAGTATTTAATAGATCTACATTTAACAAAAATATGTTTTTAGGTTAAATAATTTTTAAATATTTTTAGATCTTTCATAGTTATGCATTTAGATGCAATTCTTTTAATCATAAGATCAGAAATAATACTTTTTAAAGGCATTAACGATGGCAATATTAGTTTTTCCATGACGCACTCTTTATACGATACTTAATTTGTAATTAAATCTTCTCTCTTCAAACACACATTTGCCAAATTCTCAAGGATTTTAACATCTTCTGTCGCCTAATGGAATTTTTCGTTTGGTGCTATTTACAATAAATCACGCTCTAACTTTTCGAGCTTAGACATTTCTGAACCTTTTTTAAAAAGACTTACTGTGTCCGAAAAACCAGCAATATTTTTAAAATTCTCTATCATTGCAAAATTAATTACACCTTAAATTAAATGGGACGTGCCCTATGGACAACAAGTATGCAAGGTTTTGGAGAAAAATTTAAACACTGTTGAAATGAAATTAATGCGTCCTATAGAGTGATTGTTTTGATAGGTTTGCCATATAAATAAAGATTGTCATTAATATGTTCTAAGCCCGTAACCTTGAAAGCGTGGTAAATAATCGATTGCGTATGTTTCGCCGCTATTTGCAAAATATCAGCTGTACTTGAAAATTCCGACGTTTCCAGATCGAAATATATTAAGCCACAGCCCTCGGATGTAATTTAAATATTATTCAATATATTGGTTAACGCTGGAGGACTAATAATGTCACCAGTTAATAAACGTCCATTTGCAGTCCACAATTTGATAGTTACTGTACCCCTTCATGTTTTTCTTTTTTTTTTTTCTCGTGGTCCCTTTATTTCTAACCAAGTGTTTTCGTTGCAGGCAAATTAGCTCTTGATGCTCTTTGTTTTCTTATTTCATTTTTTCTTGCCATGTAAGATATGTTTCCCAGGGGGTTTATTGATGAGCTTTCCTTTGCAAATTTGCCTTTACGTCGCAATTCATTATAATCAAGAGGCATTTTTTATTTAAATTATATTTTTTTAGTTTAAATAGAAGTACTACAGTCTAAACAGTAAACATACACAAAGTATAATAAATAACCTATATAAACGCCATTCTATAGAGCATTCGGTATACGCACTGGCAGCGTTGCCACATTTATTTTTATTAAAAGTGTGTGTCTGTATATGAAAGTTTCCATGTATCGAATACAGTCTCCGACAAAAATAAAATACTCTGCCATTGAGTATTGTAAACTTTTTGTATTTATTATCGGACTATGCTTTTGGCTCCGATTGTCACAAGTGAACTACCTTAATAACTGACGACTATGCATTTTATAGTCATGATATTTGTTAGCTTTAAGTGATTTTTAAATAACCCCACCTACTTGCTTGTCTGATTGAATTATATGGTTTTGAAATTATGGGATAATTTCGGCTACTTTTTCTTCTGTTAAAACAGTTTTTCGTTTAGAAATACCTTTCTGCCCAGAAAATGCATCCTTATGGCTCCGCGAATTTCGTTTTAATCGACAAAACATAGTGTGATCCGGGACATTCCTGTCGGGGTAACATTCTCGATACATTCTAGCGGCTTCCCGAGAATGTCTTCTTGCTTCTCCATAAATAAGAATCATATCTACTTTTTCAGCGTGGGAAAGTACTTCAACTAGAAGCTATTAACACACTGTAAATAAGTGTGCAAACACGAGCTGTCAGATTAAAGTATGATGCCGCCTACTAGATAAATAATATTTTAGAGGGTTTTTACTGCATAACTTTTTGCAACACAAATTAGAAAAAAACCAGTTAAGGAAAAATGTTGAAAAAAATTAGGACTTACCAGTGCCGTGTTACAAAAGGTATGCCGATGGAAAAAAAGTTGTTTGGCGTCGCGGCTCCCAGTATCGTTTTCACTACCAAATGTGAAATACGTCAGTATACTCCTTGACATGCACTATACCATTCGATATTAAAAAAAAATAAATATCCAACAGTTTTCCATAAATCGGGACCAGGCGCCCAAAAATGATCACATTGTACATTGTGAAAAATGTATTTAAATTTACACGAAATTTTCTTATAGAATTAACCAATTTCCATTTATAGATATGATAATAAACCAATGCTGAAATTGAAATGTCATCGTAACAATAGGACCGTAATTAGTGGCACATGTATTTTACTACACGGAGTGACAAGTCCCGAGACTCTTTGAGAGATGGCGGCACAAAAAAACTATTTATGTAATTTAATTCCCAGTTCACAATGTGGTCAAATATAAAAAGTCTGATCAACATATCTGTACCATAATTTTGGTTTTAGAGGAGCTAAGGTTTAGGCCCTTTCTGCAAAGGCTGTCATGAAAATATTTACCTGTACGAAAGATAGTGGAGAACCCTTATA
Source organism: Pachyrhynchus sulphureomaculatus (assembly GCA_019049505.1). Taxonomy (NCBI): domain Eukaryota; kingdom Metazoa; phylum Arthropoda; class Insecta; order Coleoptera; family Curculionidae; genus Pachyrhynchus; species Pachyrhynchus sulphureomaculatus. The sequence goes on along the minus strand of CM032452.1, from coordinate 94,004,541 downwards.
CATGAGCTTATTTATCGCATTTGGTATGTTCAATCTGAACAAGTCTGCAATGCGATGAACAAAAAGACCGAGAAAATTTACCAGAAGCTTGATTTTTGCCTTCAGATTGCTGTCTGAATCGAAAAATATAACGAACCGCACCATGAAGTATTTTACGTTATAGTAATATTACTAATAATGGTTTTTGGTGTGTGAATTAATTTTTAGGGATTTTTCGGTAAAAATGTCGTTTTATTGTCAAAAGAAATGGTTACAAATTGATTATTCAAAGTATTATCCATAGGTAGCCACTACTTTCTCCCATCTTTGTGGCAGCATATGAATACCACGTTAAAAGAACGACCCATCTTTTGAGGCTGTCTACAAATCGGCCCATTTTGGGAATCTTCATAAGAATGGAGGTGTTGTTTAGGCAGGCCGTGTGTCATCGATCGAAATAAGTGATAACACTGGTCTAAACATTTTTTTTTTCTTTCACAAGGGCTAAATTAACGGAATATATTTAACTTTTCCATGCTGACTTTAAATATGTTCTCAAATTTTATCCATTAGGCAGGGTTTTTTTGTGGCACGTGTTTAAAGTTTCGAAATAATTAGTACTTACATAACACTGAATAATAAATACACGGCTAATTTTGTCTAACCTAAAAAGTTTTATAATATGGTTTTCGGTCATATTTTGCCTTGGGGATGTTTCTTTTCATGGTCCAGCAGTAGTCGGCCAGCATACTGGGACTTCATTTGCCTTGGTAGCTCTTTTCTATAGTAGAAATCTGCTGATGAAAACGCTCACCACCAGATTTTTAGGGAAGAAGTCTAGGTGGGAGTCCAAGAAGTGAATTTTTAAGGACATCTTGCAGCCCATTTCTTTGTATGAAGTCAGAAGATCACTCACTATTTCATTATAGTTTTCTTCTTCATTATTGCCAAGAAATCCATAACAGATATTTTTGAATGATTTCCACGCTGCTTTTTTCCGGAGGATGTAACAGTTTCTCAAAATATCATCCGATATTAATGATCTTATTTGGGGCCCTATAAAAATTCCTTTCTTCAATTTTGCATCACTTATTTTAGGAAATTTAGATTTCAAATACATAAATGCAGTAGAACCTTCATCCATTTTTTTTTTTACAAAATTTTTGATAAGCCCCAGTTTTATGTGCAGGGGAGGTAAATACACCTTTTTGGGATCCACTAATGGGAAGGTATTTGATACATTTTTATGCCCAGGAATAAAAGGTTCACGTTTAGGCGATTAAGAGATTCACATTTAGGCCATTGTTTCCTTATGTAGTGAGACTCCTTATCCCTGCTATCCCAGTCACACAAAAAACAGCAGAATTTCATGTATCCAAGTTGCAAACCTAACAATAAAGCTATAACCTTCAAATCACCACAGATATTCCAGTTATATTTAGTATACTGAATTTTTTCTAACAGCAATTTCATATTTTCATATGTCTCCTATATATCACTGGCATGCGCGACAGGTGTTGATGGTAATTCATTCCGATTATGGAGTAGTACAGCCTTCATACTGACTTTTGATGAGTCTGTGAACAATCGCCACTCATCTGTCTGGTTGATGTCCAAGAGCCTCCATTACTGCACAAACATCATTACAAAAAACTACATGACCTTCTTTAGAGAAGTAGTCATTGAAATCACTATGGCGTCTACTATAAACGCATATCCTTATATCTTTTTGGAGTAGATTCCAACCTTTGAGAGTGGAACTTAAAAGCTAAGCTGACTGTTTAGACAAATTTAAATCCCGTATAAGATCACTAAGATCTTCTTGAGATAAAAAGTGAGGTTCTGATGAACTACTTGCTTCAAATGTAGGGTCAATTCCCTCGCTTTTTCCATCTTCAGTATGAACTGCGTAGGAGTCGGAGTTATCACTTAAGGTCATGAAATCTGGAAACTTTGGTACAGGATACTCTTCACTATGTGGCACAGGTCTAATTGCAGATGCCAAATTGGGATACTTAACTGTAAATTTTTTTTTTGGACGTAATTCCTTTAATGTTAGCTAAACAGAAATAACATTCAGTTAAATGGTCCTTCTGTTCCCTCCAAATCATAGGGACTGAAAACGGCATATGATGAGTACCATTTTTCCAACCACTGAGCAGCCTAACACATGATACACAGCATAAATTTGGGGCCCAGTCTTTATCAAAATCACCAGCTTTACACTCAAAATAAAGCTCATAACATTTTTTTCACAAGCGGTGCAAAATTTCGTCTCTGAGACTTAACTCTTTGCAGTACCTTGGTTGACAAATTGAACCACTTTTTTGCTGACCTTTTCTGTATGGTGGTCTATAAAACGTACCACTTAAATCAAAATTATTTTTATTGCGTACGTCGGTTTAATAATCGTCCCTCCATAGCGAAACATCTCATTGGCCTATGATTAGTTGGGTGATACAAATTCGTCAAACGCTGGCGTTTATTTTTTACGGTTTTAGGTATTTATTTACTTCTCGCGTGCCCTGCTGTGATTTGAGGTTATTGTTTTTAAAAGAAAAGTGTTGTTTTTATTCATCTGGTGCATTACTTTCATATAAAAACACATAATAAAGGTAGGTTAATATCCATTTTTAATGTTCGTGAAGTTTGAAACCTGAATTTTGTTATTTTTTTTAGTGTTTAAAAATTGTACCACCGTACTGTTAGAAACATGAGCCGCTGGCGTGAAGCACTCAGTTTCAATTTGATAGGCATGACGGAAAATGAACTCTATGATGAAATAGATCGAATTGAAAACAGTTGTATCTCAATTCCTTCTGACTGCGACTCAGAGGCTGATGGTGACGAGTCAGAAAGTGAAGGTTCTTCTGCAGGAGATGCTCCGGCTGCTTTGTTTGATCATCTTGACGTTGCCGAAATTGTGGTGTCTGATTATGGGGAAGATGAGCCTTCCTCTTCGGATGAATGGGATGCAGAAGATACAGTACCGCTATTTACTCTAGCAAAGAGATGGAAAAGCAATTTGGTACCTACTTGGAATAAATGCGTTTCTAATATAAAGACTCCGGACCCATTTACTGCGGATGTTGGTCTACCCAATTTTATTCGACATCGTGCCAGCCTAAGTCCTTATGAAGCATTTAATCTTTTATTTACTGATGAACTTTTGAGTGATATTGTGTTTCAAACCAATCTCTATGCAGAGCAAACATTTCAAGCCAAGGGTAAAGCATATTCACAAACAAATGTTGACGAACTCAAGACCTTTTTAGGTATAAATATTCTTATGGGCATAAAAAATTACCCAAGTTACTGGATCACTGGAGTTCTGTACCAGACCTTCACGATCCCTATATAAGCAAGCTAATGAGAGTGCATAGATTTGGTTGGATTCTTTCGAACCTTCACCTGAATAATAACAGCATGATGCCAGTACATGGCTCCGCTAATTTTGATAAACTTTATAAAGTGCGACCCCTTCTTGATCAACTTAAAACCAATTTTCAGTCATGCCTACAGCCTTATGAGAAGATAGCTGTCGACGAATCAATGATCAAGTTCAAAGGGCGATCTTCGCTCAAACAGTACTTACCAAAAAATCCCATAAAAAGGGGATACAAAGTGTGGGTTTTAGCGGATGAAACAGGGTATTGCTGGAATTTTGATATAACATATATACAGGGAAAACTGGAGATCAAATAGAAAAAAATTTGGGCGCTCGAGTTGTTAAGAGTTTAGCTGCTCCACTTACAAACAAAAATCACAAAATATATTTTGACAATTTCTTCTCATCCATAAAGCTAATGGAGGATCTTTTAGATTCGAAAATTTATGCTTGTGGAACAATAAACGTATCAAGAAAAAATTTGCCCTATTTCACTAATGATAAAGATCTAAAAAGGGGGGAATATGAATGGTATACAAGCGATAGTGGATTGACTGCTTTGAAATGGCGCGACAAGAAATCCGTGCATATGTTGTCTAATTATCATGTCCCTACAATTGTTACAGAATTAAAAAGAAAAGAGAAAGATGGCAGCGTACTGCTTATTCCTTGCCCTTTTCTACTTAGTGACTATAATAGACACATGAATTTCGTTGACAAATTCGACCAAATGCGATCATATTATGGGCTTGATCGAAAAAGTCACAAGTGGTGGCATCGTATTTTTTTTCTTTTTGGATACAACAATAACAAACGCATTTATATTATATAAGCTATACCATAAAGAAAATGCTAAGCTTTCTTTGAAGGATTTCCGAAGACAAGTTTCAGAAGGCTTAGTTGCCAAAGCATTGGTACAAAGGATAGACAAAATCGCCATGTCCACGGAATTATTATCAGTGATCATTAGTTCTCATAAGCCCACACTATCAACTGCTGTAAGAAGAGCAGAAAGTGCACACCAGCCAATGAGAACCACTCGTAGAAGGTGTGCTTACTGTAGCTCGAAAAAAAAGATATTCGTACCAATTGGCAATGCAGTATTTGCCAAATGCCATTATGCTTAGGAAAAACAAAAACCTGTTTTCAATCTTATCATGCACAAAGTTAATTTCTTTTACTTTTAAGAATATATTGTTTATTCATATTTTATTTTTAAATTTGTGTTAAAGTATGGTGGCGCAAAAAATAAAACCATCCAATCTAAGTTCTTTTGCAATGTATTTATATTTTTTTATATATAAATTTGTGTTCAAGCTTATTTACTTAAAATAAATAGACAACAATTTGTGCATTTTTCAAATGTTTTTTTTCTCGTACCGCTGCACAGTGATTCGGCAAGAACATGCTAGCGGGACAATATTCATGACGTAATTTCCAGGAACCACTGATAACGACTTGTAAACAACCCCCCCATTTAACGAATTCCAAGAATTAATTTGTTTATCACCTCATAAAGGTATCTTATCAGGGGGTCAAAGTAACCCTTATAAGAGAGGTCATTTTCATTTGCAAATCAGTTGCATTTTATGCACACTTGTGATGACATATTTTAAAATTGGTAGCAAAGTGAAACGAGTTTTTTGTGATGGAATATTCTGTTGAAGGTATGTACTCTATTATGACTTATATTTTTTATAAAAAATATGTATACTTTTGGTGTAATATCAATTTGTAAATGTATAGATAAATCCAGCAAATTTTAAATTAATTGTAAACTTTAAAAGTAGCAACTTTTTTTATCCACATATATCCACCTAGATTTTTCTATATGTAATACCTACAACATTCAGGCACAGATTCATATATATTATAGACCCCGAAAAGGCCCAAAGTACAATTATTTTATTTTTTTCAGAACGAGTTGTGACTATGACGAAAATGGAGTTTTTTGAAGAATGGCTAAAACATGACAAAACTGAACGAAACAGTGGCATTTTTTATTATATAAGTGAAAAATTCAATATGTCTGATGTTTCTGACGATTCTCTAAAACGACTCAAAATGAAAATATCAAGCCTTTCAGCAAAATTCAATCAAAAGTGGTCTTCTTTAAAGTGTAACAAAGAAATGTTTCTAATCAAACATAAAGATTGGTTAGAGGGATTCGGAATCGAAATAAAGATGTGTGTTAACCAGCCGTGCACTTCAACATCATCAGCGGCTCTTTCCGTAGGGCGACCCAGAAAATCATTTGAAGACTCATCAACGAAAACGAAGAGACGGAGAGTAGAAGATCTTTTGAAATCGCGAAGTGCAAGTGAGCTTATTACAGCAGCTGACTTAGCTACTCGAAAAGAAGGGCATCGAAGTGTTGCTAAACAGATCCATAACGTCGCGGTCAGTGAAACTAGAGAAAAGAAGAAGTGTTCTGAACAAAGTCGGCAGTTAACACCAGACGAAGCTTTAGCTTATTATGTGGACTCGAAATCGACTTCTCACTCATATAAACAAACAAGAAAATGGTCAGTGAAAGCGGGACATCAAGTGTATCCATCGTTTTATAATTTAGGTAAGTCCAAAGCTTCTTGTTGTCCTTCTGACGAATATATTTCTGTGACTGAATCTCGAGCTGAAATTAAACTTCACGCGATTTTGGATAAAACGGCTGAACGATTAGTTAAAGCTCAGACGAAAGTCATTAGAAGTGTGTTACCTCGTTTATATTATACGTTGGGGGCTGTGATGGAAGTTCGAGGCATAGCACGTATAAGCAGAAATTTTAGAACACTAACGCTACAGACGAATTTTTGTTCGTATACTCATTTGTCCCTTTGAGACTGCTTGATGGCGAAACTGTGATCTGGCAAAATCCAAGACCTTCCCCTACTTTATATTGCCGTCCTATTAAGTTTATTTTTGCCAAGGAGACAAAAGAGTTTACGAAAGAAGAAACTTCTAAAATTTTAGATGAAGTAAGTCAGCTTCTTCCAACATTATGTAACGTTGCTGGATCTCAAATCTCTGTTAAACACGATTTGTTGTTGACAATAGCTGATGGCAAAGTGTGCAATGCTTTAACAGACACAAGTTCAACACAAAAGTGTTATATTTGCGGTGCCACCCCGTCTACTATGAACGAGGAGTCAAAGAAATATCCCAGCAAACGAAGAACGCCCTGCATTTGGTTTATCTACTTTACATGCATGGATCCGCACGTTTGAATGTTTGCTTCACATCAGTTATCGATTAGAAATAAAAAAGTGGCAAGTCAGGGGAGATAACGACAAAGCTATTGTGAAGCAACGCTTACAAGAGATACAAAAAGTGTTTAAAGATCGTATGGATCTCATTGTCGATAAACCAAAACCTGGGTATGGTAACACAAACGATGGAAACACAGCACGTAGATTTTTTTCCAAAGCTGAATTGAGCAGCGAAATTACAGGATTAGACGTAAACCTTATTCGTAGATTTCATGTAATTTTAAGAACTTTGTCATCGGGATATGACGTAAATTATATAGAATTCGAAAAGTTTTGTGTTGATACTAGAAAATTATACCTTGATCTGTATTCGTGGTATTCCATGCCCGTTACTGTGCATAAAATTCTTGTACACAGCGCGGAAGTTATAAAGTCTTTTATTCTTCCCATTGGACAACTCTCCGAAGAAGCCCAGGAGGCAAGAAATAAAGACTGTCGTAGATTCCGTGAATGGCACACCAGGAAGCGGTCACGTATTGCCACAAATACAGATCTTTTGAGAATGCTTTTAATTACGTCTGATCCTGTTATCAACTCGTATAGAGAATTACCGCGAAGAAAATTTACTTCTTTGTCATCGGAGATTCTGCAGTTGATTATCCCACCTTCATTGCCATCCGAAACACCATCAGTAAGTCATCATCACGAATTAAATGAGGAGGATTATTTACTCTCTGAATATTCTACTGAATGGGAGAGCGGTGATGACGACTCATCTGATGGTGATTAGTAGGTTTAAGTATTTTTTTATTGTAATTATTATTCTTATTTTACTGTGTGTTGTAGTTGCTTATAATTCATGCCTTAGTATATAAGTTATTTAATATTATATTTCTTTTACTTATACACCTTGTTATTGTAAATAATTGATATATAGATACTGTTATTATACTAATTTATTTTAAAAGAAATAATATTTTGTAAATTAATAAATGTGGGTACTACCATTATGATTTTTATTTTTTTCCTAGAAATTTCTTTGTTAACAAACATGATTGTGCTTTTCACACATAATGAGTAGGTAGACGTATGTAGCTAATTAAAGAACAATTAGCGACAATAGTGAACAAATGAGACACATTAGTAAACCACTTCCGTCTTGCAGCTACATATTTCAATTAATACACATACAGTACACATTTTTCAACTTTTATTTTCTTAAAATAGCTTAAGATATCTGGAATATACATAAACAATTGAAATAAGTGAAGAAATAATATTGTCCCGCTAGCTTGTACCAGTCGAGACACTGAGCGCTGGGGTTTTTTTTAAAGCCAAATTCCCGTACTTCAAAGAGTTAAAGGTCAGTTTACTACACACGTAGCAGAAATTATTTGGCTGATTTACACACTTTCTTGGAATTTTGAAACGTTTATAAAACAAAAATACTTACAAATAAAAACAATAAACAGCGCAAAAATAAGTAGGTACACGTGTTACCAAACTCACTACAATTACAATACTGGCTACTGGCCCTTTGCTTGCTAAAAAAGTGCAATATTTGTACAAGATAGGACAGGTTTGAACATTATTAAGCCTGGACAGAGTTAAAACATGTTTCAACATGAATAAGTCTTCCTGGTGCCAAATCATTCTGAATACAAATTCCCACTTCTTTATTTGCAAGAATTATGACAATGAAATCCTAATATAGAGAAATATATTACACAGAAATGACTGTCACAAGAAAATTATGCCTGATAGAAGAAATCTAATAACAGATTTGAATTCAGCATAAAAATCTGGACTAGGGTCTCTATTTAGTTTCCTTGTGAAAAAAATCTTGTTGACCAGTGTAATCAGAAGGAGAAATGTCTGGTGAGTACGGCAGGTGAGTTAGGACATCCCATACCCACCTACCATACCTTGGAAAATAAAATATGTAGACGATAGATAGGCTTCTATTAAATCTACTAGAAATTAATTAAAACCATTATTACCGAGATTTATCTAACATTATAATTTAATTCTAAAAACCAATATTTCTTATCTAACCAGAACCATACAAATTTTAGTTCCTGTAAGTACTTTCAGCATTTTAATCTTCGACATTAATACGCCAAGAATTGAGCTGCCACTAAGTTAATAAAAACCGCCTTATCTACTTTAAATATCCACGTATATACATTACCAACTAAAGAAAACAACGTCAAAAATATCTTATCTCGTATTTTGCTTAAAGTTGCACACTAAACCAGCTCCTAAAAGCATTTCTTCGAAAGAAAGTGGCACTAGACGTATTAACATTTGCATTTTATCATGAAATAAGCCCGCGAGAAGTTTACATCCGCTTCGAGTTTCCTGAATAATTTAAATATGACATTTTAATCCAGGGTTTTAAAGCTAAAAAAATACTTTGTGCACTACATTATGTTTTAAAACTATAAGTATAAAAAATTTTAATAAAAAAATTACTTGTACTATTTATAAGCTATTTTAAATGATATATATTCTTCTCTCGGTTCCTATCCGTTCCGAATGTTGGCAACCATATTAGCTATCATCACCTTGTTGACTGCGGCCCTAAACAACTGCGTGGTGGTCATTGAAAACCAAGCGCGAAGATTTTTGAGCGTCGAAATCCTTCTTCTCCAAACACTTTTCTTTCGACACACTTTACCTTACCGTATATTCTGTAACAGATGGAATCTGCTCTCATTTCTCATAAGGTGGCCGAGGTATTGCAGTTTACGTTGCTTGATGGTAACTGAAACCTCTTTTTCATTATTCATACCTTGAAGAATTCTTTCATTCGTGACTCGGACCACCCACGACACTCTCAGCATCCTACGATAGAGCCACATTTCAAAGGCTTCCAATCTTTTACTTGTTGCCTCTGTCACGGTCCATAAAACAAAATGGAGGATACGTAACAACGCAAAAACCTCACTTTCGTGTCCTGTGTCAAGTTATGGCTTTTGAATATAGAGTTCATTTTGCAGAATACTGCTCTAGCCTCTTTTTAATACGGCTCTTTATTTGCAGGTGGTCCCATTGGTCATTGATCTTAGTGCCTAAGTATTTGTACCTGAATACTCGTTCAATATTTTTCTGGTTGATTTCTAAACCACAGTTAGGCAACTTGTTCTTACTAATAACTATTAATTCTTTGGCGGCAGCTCGTCAGTCTATTCATTAGTAATTGCAGGTCCTTAAATGATATATAGTAGTATATAATAAAAATCTAGCATTTAATAAAAATGAAGAGAACAGTGACATCCATGAATAAGTTCAAATTTGTTTGGTTTATCGTGCCAAAGCAACTGGCGAGTGAGACAAGGTGTGAGGTTGGTTGTAGACAGGGTAGACGGTTGTGCCTTTTTATGCAGTGCAATTTATTGTAGTCTTCTTTCGTGGTTACATAAGCATCGTTTTTTTAAGAAGGTGTATTGGCTCTCCTCCAAGCCATTCATGTGGTAATTTATGGCCACGATGTAAATCTGGAAATAGTTTATATCTATTCCGAGTTAAAGCCTACCATTGACATATGATGTGTATAAAGGTTTCTTTCTCTTTACTACATACTCCACATGACCTGGGACCATTTTCTCTAAATGTTTCCTCAGATGACAGTGGCCGGTGATCAGTCCCACCATTAGTTTGGTCTGGGCCCTCGTTAAACATCGGAAGTAAGTTCAGGTTAGTTCCTTTGAGGGGCTGCCAATTACGTCCTTAGTAAGACTTTGGGCAGATGTGGCACGCTAATAATCTAAATATTACTGATAGGACAGCCTGGTAATTGTCGTTTTTACTACCTGTTTTGATACACCAAACGCTGGTTTTCGACCCTTGTATGGTTTTGACTGCATGGTTGCCGTTCTCTGTTATGCTTTCGTCCACCACATGGCCACTCAGTTTGTGATCATGGGTCTAACTATGACTTTGTTTTTTCCACGTTAATTTAGTGTCTAGTGTCAAACTCGGACATTTGTACTCATTAACTGTTTTCATCTATTCTCTGAAGATACTCAGGTTGTTGTAACTGTCCTGGATTCTTCTTTTTGTGAACGGTATAAAACCAGTCTTTGCAGCGTTGACTTTCACTTTGACGCTGTATATTTTTTAGTAATCTTTACATGAGCTCTGCCACAGGGGCGGTATGCTTCCTTTGGATAAGCATAACTATACCATTACTATATACTTGAGCATACAAGCCCTTATGGTTTAGTCAGCTCATTCACACTTAGTTCCAGAGAAGTGGCGATGCCGCTCTTCCCTGTGGACATCTTTTGGTCACCTCTGCTTCTAAGGTATCTCTATGTAGCTTGACTTTATATTGATCTATATAAAAGCTTGCGTTACGGGCAACCTCCTATATATCTAACTATATGAGGTTGTGAAGCTGTTTCATATGATTTCCCTAGTTGATAGCCATATTGATGTTTATGTCGAGGATTCACTAGAAGTGCCGTCTCTCTCAGGTGTCTATCTATCAACTTTTTCTAGCGCTTTTAGCAGAAGGTGTGAGACAAAGTGTAACCTGACACTAGAAAATTGAGTTGCTCTGGCTTGTTTTACCGAAGCGTGCCATTTGTGACCGTAAGTCTATTTTACAAAAACGGTAACCCTATAGCTTCCATGAGAGTTTGCTGCAGGTGCCCGGGTGATGCAAGAGATGCGGACGGCGCGAGTGACGCCGACTGTGTGTCCTACGCAGCAGCAATACCCACAGGAATAAAAATTCTTGGTCAAAAACTACGTCAATAAAGGGTCCATTTTTGAAATTATCAGGGACGTTTTTACTAACGTTTATTCGGTGGTGACAATTTACATTCAGCAGAGAAGAGAATCATCCCTTGAATGAAATTTTCCGGTTTTCATTCCCGGTGTAGTTATTTAATTAAAAATATATATTTTTAACCACAGAGTGTACAACGTACTTCCAGAAAGACGTACCGTCATACCAGTAGGACTCACTTTTAGGGTTGAATAGAGGTGTTTACATTCTTTTGATAGGATGGTATGTACGGCCAATAGAGAACTCAGAAAATTTCAAGCTAGAGCAAAAAAAATTAAATTCCAACATTTTAAGATATTTTACGAGTACTTGAAAATTTCGGATTTTGCTACCTTTCAGGAGTGTGTTGACCTCAAAAAAACTCATTTGACCTACCTCAGTTCCGGTGTTTTTAACAAGTCCCCTCTTTTATCCATGCTTCTTAGGCAGGATTAAGAGTTTGGCGGAACGTCCTTCCGGCAGGACTTTTCTGAACGCTCCTGCCTGTACGTTTTATCATTCAGTAAATGCCTTAAAAAATAAGGCTCTGAGACCAACCGTTTAGATATTATTGATAATCCAAGTATAAATTAAAATTTGACATAGGCCCCGAAAATATAATATTTAGTAAAACAAGTAGTTCAGTTTAATACATAATATTTTAGCTTACTGAGTTATGAAAAAGTTCGCACATAGTGAGGGTAAATTATTGGAACAAACCTTAACAAACCTATAATTTTTTTATTGTTGTTGAATATATTCTTGAAAGTACGTACAGGGTAATCATTTATAGACTCCCGGCCCCAATTTACGGAGAATTGTTGGATATTCATTTTTTTTTAAATGTAGAATGGTACAGTGCATGTCAAGGAGTATACTGATGTATTTGACATTTCGTAGTAAAAATGACGATGGCAGTCACTACGTCAAGCAACTTTTTTTTTCATCGACATTGACAACACTTTTTCTTTAAACTTAAAATATTATGTTTTGGTCATCGCGGTTGCTATGTTCGGCGGTTTTCAAACAATTTATCTAGTAGGTGGCTGCCATACTTGAATTTAACACCTATTCAACTCAATAGAGTTAAACTAAGTGAACAGTGTGTTCATGGCTTCTGGTTGAAGTGGTTTCCGACGCTAAAAAGTAGCGTCGGAAACCACTTCAACTAGAAGCTCTTATTTATGAAGAAGCAAAAAGAAATTCTCGGAAAGCCGTTAGACTATATCGAGCACGTTACCTTGATAGGTATATTCCGGATCACACTATATTTTGTCGATTAGAATAAAACTGGAGGATCAATACGGATGAATTTTCTTGGTGGAAAGGTATTTCTAAACTAAATCGGGGCCGGGCATCTAAAAATGCATAAATGAAAAGAAATATATTTTGCAACTGGTTAATCAACATTAAGATAGGGTAGGATTGTATTATGATCAGAGATCTATGTACCTCAATCGTAGTTCTCAAATATAACAGAAAGTGTTACAGTTTACAAGAAACGTTAAAATAGACATACGGTTATATTGACTTAGAAAAAATTGTACTAATCTGAAATCTTGCTTCTCGAAAACCATTACATCTTCATATAAATATATTGTTTTGAACTTGAGGTCACGCTGCGTCATCTGAGCCGCTCGAATGAAGACGCTTACGAAAAACGCAGCATAATTCTGTAACTGTCGATCAGGGATTATTTAATTGACCTAAAAATGGGTACAGAAATTCCAAAGATTTCTGACTTAACGTGAACTTCAGGTATTGCGACCAAGGACACACACACATATTGAGCCAAGAAATAAATTAATGATACATAAACAAATCATTAGATCAGTACTAATGTATGCTGCACCAGTTTGGTGTGGTATATTGGACACACAGACATACAGATTGCAGCGAACGCAGAACAAAATACTAAAACGCGTGACATCGAGCGACAGGTACATAAGAATTTAAGACTTACATCACATGACAAATATGCAAACAGTAAGACAATACTTAGACGAAACAGCAGAGAAATTTTACAGACATAAAACAGAGATATCGACTCTGACGCAAGACCTGACATAATCAGAATAGAAACGTAACCCGATACACAAACCATTGTATATCATTAATTTATTTGGAAGCTCCGTAACTGCTTGGCGACGAGTGAAAATTGAGCGGAAGTAAAGTAAACAACTTAAGAATGGAGCATAAAAGTTGCAATTTGTTAAACGTTCAGTCAGTATATGGTAAACTAACTATTATGTAAATAATGTAATTCTTGTAAAAGTGTAAAAAGGTAATAAAAAGTTTTTTAGTTGTTACGCCACTTTTTTTTCAAAAAATTCGATTTTTTTTTGGTTAGATTTATTATTTATACTTTTAAGAATGTTTCAAGCTTTACAAAATGGAATCGTAAATTGATGGTAATATAAAAATAATATAGACTTTTAAGGCGCAGACGCGGTACTTTTTCCTTTGGCGTTTTTCTCGAAATTACTTTTCCAAACTGGTGGACAAAATATCTCGAGATCTACTTAACCAATTTTGATAAAATTTATATCACATATTCTTTATAATATTATCTTGAAGTTGACATAGGGTTTTTTTCGATTGGTTGCACTGTTCATTTTTTATTGATTTTTAAAGCTCAAAATTTTTGTGAAAAATCCGAGTTTATTTTCGAACGACTGTCACTTCTACAAAAAAAATTTAAAATTTTTTCCATATGTGGCCACTTAGTTATGACTTTTCTTAACAATATAAAATGATTTATATAGTTCTTAGACGATTCCTGACTGAAAAAAAAATTCCTCCGGTGGCAAGGATTTTCAAAAGATAGTCCTACAAGATGGTTCATATCTCCGACATTTTTTGATTTTTTTTATATATTTTTTATAATTTGTTGCTAAAACTATAAGGTATTTGTGAAAAATAAAAATTAGACTATATATACAATAGTTACATCAAAAAAAAAAAAAATATTTTATGCCTATTTTTCCGAGCGCCAAAATGCAACAGTGCAATGAAAAATGCTAAATAAAAATCATAAAGGTATAAAAAACATATATGTATATATATATATATATATATATATAAATTAGGATAAATATGTAAATAAACAAATGGAATTAATATAAATAATGTAAAAAAAGTGAAAGGAACATACAGGTGTGAAAAAGAGTATTAGAGCAAGACATGAAAGAAAGAAGAGTGAGTGAGTCTTGAATAGAAATGTGTAATATGGACTATGAATAAAGTGACCATACGTCCCGTTTTGAACGGGACTGTCCCCTTTCTCGGTCACCTGTCCCGTTGTCCCCAAACAAAGCGCCGGGACGGTAAATAGTCCCGTTTTCCGAAACCGCGCGAAAATTTTAAATTACGATGCTCGTGAGACCCGCCCGCGCGCGCTGTCGGTTACCTAGTAACGCGGGGAGAAGAGGGAGCATTTATTTGGTTATTAGGCTAATCACGCGCATGCACACAGACTTGTCGCTATTGTTTTGTTTTTGCGTAATGTTCGTGAAGTAGTTTAGTGGTAAACTGGTAACTAATTTGAAGTTTTCTGTTGTTTTGGAATTTTACCTATAGTTATGCCGAAACGCAAGTGTTCATTTAATGTCAACTTACAAGCAAAATACCCATTTATTAAGCAAATTAATACTTCCTCGGACGTCAGATGCGAAAAGTGTCGTACAGAGTTTAGTGTTTCCCATAGTGGTGCTGGTGATATTGAACAGCATTTGAAGTCTGAAAAACATAAAAATGCCGACCATGCCGCTGCTTCCAGTTCTTCAGTGTTTTTTCAAGAATTCAAACGCGCCAACTTCAAAGGATTTGGATATTGCTGCTGCAGAAGGCGTCTGGGCTTATCACACTATACAAGAAAACCACAGTTTTCGCTCCAATGATTGTGCGTCGAAATTAATCCAATCATGTTTTGATCCAAAATTCACATGGCTTCATTTTTTACACGCTGAGTCAGCAAGTTTTCATCAAGCTGTATTGAAGGTTGAAGGTCAGACTGTGTCGGCAATTGAGGCTGCAAAAGAAATCAATCATCTCAAAGACAATTTGGCTCAGAAACAGATCAACCAGTTTCTTCCATTTACTGTTCGTAGTTTAATTGTGAAATTAAAAGATAATGGCACTAATATTGATGAAGAGTTTGTGAAAAATACGGCCACAGAATTTTATAAAACAAGCCGTGAATATCTGGAACAGTGGACTTGCTTTCTTACTAAAGAAATGGAGATATTTCATTGGGCAGATTTAAGAAAAGTACCTGCATGGGAAGATATTCAAAAAGCGCTGGATGTATTGATTGAAAAGGGATATTTTCCCTGTAACAAAGATACAGAAGTATTTGACGAATTTACATTAATTTCAAGCTACGTCACTTCCCAAAAAATTACCGAATGGGATAATTTAAAAGTCTCCACAGAAACTCGTTGGGTGGAAGTATTCAAACACTTTCGCACCAACAATCTACAACATGAAAATTTTTGTATTTTATTTGAATATATTTTTATGTCTACCTGGTACAAATGCTCCAGTAGAAAGAGTCTTTTCTCTTATGAATAAATTGTGGACGTCTGAAAAAAATCACTTACAGGTACCAGTTCTGAAAGCGATGTTGATAACTAAGGTCAATATAAAAAAAACGTGCCAAGAATTTTATTCTTATTTAAAATCATCACCAACTTGATTAAAGCAAATTTGTTCCTCTGATAAATATAAATACAATTAAAAAAATATGGTGCATATAATTTAATCATTTCTGTCAGAGGAACTTTGCTTCAATAAAGCTGGTTAACTGGTGATTGATTTTTATTTTTTTCACAACTTGTTATAATAAAAAATAATTATAATTAATATGAATATAATAACAGTCAATACTAAATTAAGAAGTTGTGTTTATTTTCATTGTTAACCTGCTAACTTGGGTATAAAAACTTATGTCCCGTTTTGAGTTCAAGAATAAATGGTCAGTTTAACTATGAACCACATGTACCTAACTGGGTTTTTAACAAATTATTTTTCCCAGCAGACAATAAACGAAATCCTCACATAAATAAAAAAAAACAAACAAGAAAATATCTCACAAAATAAGCAAAACATAAACTGCCATTTAAAGATCTACCGGAAATGGTAGTATTATATAGGAAAACTATAACAAATAGATGCTTATACTGCACACTATCGGCGACTTACTAAGTCTATTCAAGCAGAGCAGCACAGCACGGCTGGTACTTATTGCAGAAACGCACCTTTCTCGAGCTTACTGCTCGAAGGCATAGATGGCAGCATTGGTATAACAACTAAAGACGAAACGAAAAGAATCGCATTTTTAGAAGTTCCAAAAGTGTTCTTCGTATTTGCCGAACCATCCCAAGACGCGTTTCGCCGTATCACGGCTCATCAGCTGGGCTAGGTTCAGCAAATACGAGAACACATTTTTAGTCCTTTATCCAAGTAACTAACGGAAAACTATAACAATACTTGGATAAAGGACTAAAAATGTGTTCTCGTATTTGCTGAACCTAGCCCAGCTGATGAGCCGTGATACGGCGAAACGCGTCTTGGGATGGTTCGGCAAATACGAAGAACATTTTTGGTAACTTCTAAAAAAGCGATTCTTTTCGTTTCGTCTTTGGTTGTTATACCAATGCTGCCGTAGTATTATATAATCACATACATAAGGATCAAATACCAAGGCAGAACATCAGCCGCCGCAAGGCTTCTCTGTGGACGAGAATGGTGTAAAGCATTCTGAATTCACAAAACTTGAACATTTATCCAGAACCTGTAATAATTTATCATTAATAATAAAGAGATTTTTGAATCTGAATTTGGTATGGAGTGAGTTCCAGTGTCAGTTCGCGTGAATTTGAATCACTCAATACCTGTTCATACTTCGTTTAAAAAAATGTTAATTATTATAACGTATATTAACTATACGACCTCGCTTTAGAAGGATGACGCCACACCACACACGTCAAACTCAGCCAGTAATAGTTATCACTCTCTGAAACATTTGAAATAAAATATTAGGCAAGAAATGGCAGTTATTATGGAAGAGAAGTGTCCAGCAGTGACCAATAACACAGGTAAAAAGAAACAATAATTCCCAATTTCCAGTGTTTTTTGAAATTCTGAATTCTGACTTGACATCAAAAAACAAAATTTTATGTTCAGTTTCAACAAAAACCTCGCTTTTAACACTTACAAGGTTGCTATGTATCTGGTAAAATGCTTTTTTAAGTAAATAAATGCAATGAAATAATAGTTTTGATCAATATTAATAAGAATTAAAAACAATTTTTTAATTTACTGATGCACATATTTATTTTAAACAGCATTTTGCTGCGTAGCTTAGTTAAAGGTGATGTATACGTGTTTTTTGTTAAACATGAAATGTAGATTCAGAATATTTAAAAATGTCCGAAATAATAGGTTTATTCATAATTTTTTTGATTATACACTTTTACATTATTTATTAAAATTTATTTTTTTCAATTTAATAGTTTTCTGGAAAACTTTAAGTGTGAAAAAATCTTACGGTGAATGCCTTTTTTATGATTTTTTTGGATTCAACATAAAAAAATACTTAAGAAAACACGTGCCCCACTTAAAAGACTAGAGATTTTTTTATCTGTGTAATTTAACCTCTCACTTAGTCAAGTGCTGTTAACATAACGGTTCACATGTAAATATCACTACCTCAAACAAATAATTGTCAAAGAACTGTGGTTTGATATGAGATAAATATTTTTTTGATTCTTTTTTTACGGGACAATGTGTATAATAAAATAATTCAGACTGTTATTTGGCTTATTTTATCCTTCAACATTCTGCAACAAACATAATCATATCATATAACTTAACAAAACCAGTATAATATAATAAAAAGACGGAAGGTTTTTTTCTACTTGAAGAAAAAAAATTACGACCCTTAATATTTTTACCATCATGGCGTTTCATTCTTTAATCAAAATTTCAGAAAATAAGGTATCACATTTCGTGCCTCGAATACAATGCGTAAAAAAAATTATATTCTTTTCCTTAGTGGTTTTGCTGGCAGCAAATTGTCTGGTTTCTTTACGCCTTTTTTAGTTTCTTTTAGTTATAGTCGGCTGCAGGCAGAGGAAATTCCAAAAATAACAAAAAATGGGATCAATGCAGTAATATATTTCTATATAATATAAATCTAAATTTATTTGTTTGATATTAACATACGCAATACTAAATGTATCATTATTATTAGTATTATTAATATTATCTTGTTATATAATTATTTTAGTGAAGTTGGACACCAAAAAAAGCTGCAGAGGTTGATGTAATTCCTGCCATGGCACTAAAAAAATGCGCAAAGTAACTAACACCAGTTTTCTGTAGATTTTTCAACCTACCCTACAGAGAGGGATAATTACCTTCCTACTGGAAATGCAGTACATTTCAGTTGATATCCAAAAAAGGCAAGAAGATCTTGCCAAATAACTAGCGACCAGTCGTACTGCTTTTAATGATGTCGAAAGTTATGGAAAATACATAAATATCTGGGATTGAATATGATTTGCGACCATCAATATGGCTTTCGTAAGCAAAGATCAACAGGAAATCTTTTTACTTAGGTCACATATATTCCTCGGTCTCTGATTTAAGACTTGTTAACTGTAGAAAATAATATGTTAGTTTTTTCGACAGCTGCCAAGAATCGATACTTCTATAAAATATTCCATGTTCTCCTGTATGCCGACTCTAAAATTGATGTTGTTCTCTTGTTTAAATGACTCTACCCAGTATATATCACTACTACACCAACTTATTTTCGCACTCAACGCGCGTTTCGCTAACCATGTTAGGTTCATCAGGAGCGATGATTGACTCTAGTCAATGTGTCAAAGATTCCATATTCCCAACTTAGTTTAAATGACTGACTTATGTTTAGGTGGTTCTAAATCTAGAATGTTAATGTCATCATTTTGTTGTTCGATGACATCTCTAAAGTTTACTGCCAGTCCAGGTCTTTCCGCTGTATCTTCGACAGCTCTAAACAAAAATGCTCCCACTCCTCTCCGTTCATGGCCGTAGACCAGTTCCAGGAGAGAATCGGAACTCTTTGTTACCTGACACGCTAGTCTCATGACGATTCGATTATGTAGACACTCTAGGCTAATAAGTCCTCTTCCATCTTGATGACGTAACGAAAGGTATATCGAGGAATGCTAACATCCAAATCTCGTAGTTCTGATTTCGCCCACTCGACTACTCCAAAAGAATAGATAAGTATAGGTGTAAGCAGCAACTTTATTACATCCTGTGAGTTTTGACGGCCAAATCTTTCAGTCGTTTCCTAAACTTACTGTGGAGTTATTATTATCATTATTATTGGTAATAATAATCTTCTTATGATTATATCTTTTTTTCTGTATTCAGAGAACTAAAAGAGACTGGATTAGCTCTTCGACAAACTACCTTTCTATGTTGGCAGCATTGGCAATTTTTGCGTTAAGGTGGTAGGTACTTCCTAGTATTTCAATTTTGCTTAAATATTCTTTACAATTTTTAGGTATTATCTCTTTTCGTAAAGTTCTTTGGATTTGGATGGTTTTCAAGTTTATCGTTGTTAATGTATGCGAGGCGACTAGCTTGAATCTAAAAAAGACATGTTAAGATATTATGTTACGTAGTTTTGTATCTGTTGTCTGAAAACACTGCCTAAGTTGCTCATTTGTTGCGCTGAAGCGTTTTTTTTTCGTCAAAGATTCGTTTACCTACATAGCGTCTTAGGAATGTTACTCTTTCGATCGAGCCTCCCGAGTAGTTTAAACCGATATTTAATGAGTTGAGTTCTAAGTCTTCCAGTGATAGTTTTCAGAACAATTAAGCATGGTGATAGCGGCATTATGGTCTAGGGTTGTTTTGGTTCGCAGAAAGTCAGACAGTTTGGTGATAATAGAGGAAGAATTAAATAAAGGTTACTCGAAATTCCTGCGTGAGCCTGCCATGGCAAATGGGTTAAATATTATTGGTTGCAAAGCAATAACTACCCTAACCATTTTTCTAAACTATGTAAAATACTCTTAAAAAGAAAAAGAGGAAAAACTAATAGATATAGGATACTAAGGGGAGCATACCAAAAAAGTTGATTTAAATCAGATACGCATGAACTATTTTAGAACTTATCCTATACTTAATTTTTATTTTAATCTGGTCTCTTTATAGCTAATACACCAAGGAATTAAACTCCTTAAAGCCGTTGAAAGTTATGTAACAATTTCGGTCAGATCAAATAAAGACTACATAAAACTTTAAAATTAGGTTTCTTGCGCACAAGTAATATCTTCTTGCGAATGTAATAAAAAGTTATAAATTACTCAGCTTATAAAAGCTGTTGAATGCATTCTTTAAAATATTAATTAAAACTTACTGTAACGAAGGACTATGTGATTTTACGAGTAAACTATAAAAATCGTAGCATAATTGTGGAAATTTCGCAGACAGATTTTTTGTTTATGAGTATTTTTTTTATGAGGACTATTCAGAAAGTAACCTCCGTTTCAATATAAATACAATACAGATATACGTACAGAAATTTGATTATATACAGGGTGAGTCAACGAAAAAATAAAGTTCATTATCTCATTTGTTTCCGGAATGACGAGAAAATGTTAAATACAATAGTTTTAGGGAATGTTAAGGTGCACAGTTTAAAATTATTTTTGAGTATATAGAGTACTTCAAAAAAGTGTGGCCGATATAACATATATTTTTTTAAAATTGAACATCCTATTTTCTATATTATTTTTAAATTCTGCGTAAAATTTTATAACTTTTTTATTAATAATGTTTAGTCGTTCTACTATATTTTCCTTCACTTTCCTTGGCATTAAGGGCGTTATTGTCCTGCACGCATCCCGTATCCTATTTTCCATATCTACTGGTGTTATAGGGGGATTAACATAAACACGATCTTTAATGTAGCCCCACTACAGGTGTTAAGTCACATGATCGAGCGGACCCCTGAATGAATCCATCCCTACTGATCCATTTTTGTGGGTAACGATATTTTAAAAATTCCCAAACTTCCCGATGGTAAGGAGCAGGAGCTCTGACTTGTTGAATCCACATTTGTTCCCTTTTAAAGTTATGAACTTCTTCAAGAAGCTGGGGTAATTCGTTTTGCAAAAAATTTAGATATCTAGGCCCGTTAAGTGGTTCGCGGAGAAAATATGAATCAATAATTCGAAAATTTAATATTCCATACCATACATTAAATGACCAATGGTTTTGGTTTTGAACTGCCCGAATCCAAAATGGATTAACTGTTGAATAATAATGCATGTTATGGCTGTTAACTGCTCCATTACTACGAAAAGTAGCTTCATCAGAAAACATTATTTTGGATAAAAAATTTGGATCGGTCTCTTTTGCTCCATTCATGGTGGTACAAAAGTTTACTCGTCGTTCAAAACCACGGCCTTGAAGTTCTTGGTGTAGTTCCATATGAAAGGGATGATACTTGTAATTTCTCGTGGTGGGATTAGCCGTAGATTGGAATGTGTCAGAGAAGTCAACTAGTTGACGGCTGTTGACCTGGGGATTATCTTCAACATGAAGTAAAATCTCCATTTCTTTTTCCTCATTGGTAGCATTCTGGTTTACTACTTTCCATTTCGTATACTCAACGCTACCACTACCATCAAACCGTTCCATTAAACACTGAAAAATTTTCTAGATAGTATATGTCTATTTGGGTACTTCGCTCCATAAAGCTTTACGGCCGCAAGACAATTTTTTCCCGCCTCTATTACCTTTATACGTCACTTACTACAACAAATTAAACTATTTTTACTTGCTTAATAAACATGTCAAAATTTGACAATGCCTACATTTTTGTTTTTTTTGGCAACTAGGATATTATAGCGTAAGTATATTAAAAACAAGGGTAAAAATTGAAAAATTCAAAATAAATCGAAAACTATTAGAAATAGGTATATGACATACTTGATAAAAATTGGAGGGTTTTGTAAAATCTATCAGAAAAAATAATAATATACAGGGTGTACCGTTTAAAAAAATTGAGATTTTTCAATTTAAAATAGTCGAAAAGCATAAATTTATTTTGAACACCGTGTAGCATCTAACTCAAATTTATTTACATACATATTTTTTTTCATCTCTATAGAACGTTTATTATGAGTATTCCACCTTCAGAAACAATGGCACTACTAACAATTTTTACAAAACTGAAAACTAATATTTTTTTAAAAAAATTGAAATATTAGAAAAACTACTAGGTTTAGGTATATAACATTATTAATAAAAAAATTATAAAATTTTACGCAGAATCCAAAAATAAATTAGAAAATAGGATGTTCCGTTTAAAAAAACCAATTGTATATCGGCCACACTTTTTTGAAGTACCCTGTATACTCAAAAATAATTTTTAACTGTGTACCTTAACATTCTCTAAAACTATTGTATTTAAAATTTTTTCGTCGTTTCCGAAACTTTACTCTCTCACCCTGTACAACTAAAAGCTATAACTCTACACTATTTCTCAACACAGGCACCAAATAAATTTAGGCATTTATCATATCGTTTGATCACTTTTGAAATCCCATCTTCTGTTGGCTGTAAGGCAGATGCCGAAAAACATCCCATTTGAATTAATGCAACAAATATTGTGTCTACCTAGCGGTGTGAGGGCGAGCGTTATCGTGCGAAAACACGACAAACGAAGTCAACAGCCCACGGCATTTGTTCTGGATAGTTCTTCGTAGTTCTTTTTATAGTTTCACAATAAACTCGGGAATCGATAGTTGTTCCATGGCCCCTGAACTGGACGAACAGAACTCCTTTCACATCCCAGAAAACAACTGTCATAACCTTTCTGGTTGACAATGTTGGCCGGGCTTTCTTTGGTTTGTTCAGTGAGCCAGTGTGACCCCAAACCATTGACTGTTGTTTTGTCATAGCGTTTACGTATGAGATTCATGTCTCATCTCCGGTCAAACTCTGTTTAATGTGATAACGTCTAAGGCTGAACTCAGGCGTTGTGTTTTATGGTTATCGGAAACAACTTTTGGTACCCACCGACCACCAAACTTTCGTCAACCTAACTTTTCTGTGACAACCTCGTTCAGAACGAGCCGAAAAATTTGAGACAAATTGTTTAGAAAGTTCTGAGAAACTCGTAATGAAGTGCCTATTTTCGTGGACTTATTCATGAAGTTCTTGAACGAGTTCATCACTGACTACAGTGAATGTTTGTTTTTCCACTTTTAAACAAAGGATCCCATTGACGAACAACACCTTAACTTATAACGTTTTGGCCGTATAAAACACACAGTTCACGATGAATGTCTACTACTGATACATTTTTTGCCAGTTATTATAAGAGCACGTACTTCACATTATGCGGGGTTTTCTATTGCATTTCTATTTCCAAAGGCTATGACAGTCGAACAAACAACAATACAGCCTTTCCTCTAGCACTCCTATATGCCTAATAAGGTACCACACCTGTCGACATAGTGATGACGGAGCTCTTCCACGAATCCCCTGACTACGAGCGAAAGGCGCTACTTTCCGAATAGCCCCCTTATATGCAGAAATTATATTTCTGCATGTAGGGGGGCTGCATATTAAATTTTCGTACTACACATTACAGGGTTGTTTTTATTTACTTAAAGAAAATACACAGAACGATTAAGAGAACAAATTACACCTTTTTAAAAGAATCACATTTCATTTAATTTATTGGAGACTAGCTAGTCTATAACTATAACTATTATACAATGATATGATGGAACATGATTAACAATTCTTAAGATATGTACATGGCAGGGATCTAATTAACTTAGCCTAGGTAAGGAATTTATACAAGTGTATTGAGAGAATTTAAGATGTTTTATCAATTAAGGTTAATTTAAGCAAATCGGGGGCAGGGGGTCGCTGGGACTTAACAAACGGCGGCGGGCATGGCGTGAAGGGGGCGGTAGGCGGTCCTGGCTGTGGGGTTGAGACGATGGGAGGCTTTGCCGAGGAATTAGGTCTGGGTGTTGCAGATGGATTCACAGAATGTGGGCATCTGTAGGTTCCGGTGGAGTTCGGTGTTGTGGACGAACCTTGGTGCTTTGGCGATGATACGGAGGGCCTTGTTTGAATGGTCCGGAGAGTGAATCTACTAGTGTGTGACACTTGGTACTATGCTGGGCAGGACTAGGTCAGTCCGGCCCGGATGATCGTCTTGTAGATTGTCAACTTGTTGCCTTTATTCCTACTAAGGTACCACACCTGTCGGCATAGCGATGACGGAGCTCTTCCACGAATCCCCTGACTACGAACGAAAGGCGCTACTTTCCGAATAGCCCCCCTATATGCAGAAATTATATTTCCATTAAAGAATATTAAATTTTCGTACTACACATTACAGGGTTGTTTTTATTTACTTAAAGGAAATACACAGAACGATTAAGAGAACAAATTACACCTTTTTAAAATAATCACATTTCAGACTAGCTAGTCTATAATTATAACTATACAATGATATGATGGAACATGATTAACAATTCTTATGGTATGTACATGGCAGGGATCTAATTAACTTAGCCTAGGTAAGGAATTTATACAAGTGTATTGAGTGAATTTAAGATGTTTTATCAATTAAGGTTAATTTAAGCAAATCGGGGGCAGGGGGTCGCTGGGACTTAGCAAACGGCGGCGAGCATGGCGTGGAGGGGGCGGTAGGCGGTCCTGGCTGTGGAGTTGAGACGATGGGAGGCTTTGCCGAGGAATTAGATCTGGGCGTTGCAGATGGATTCACAGAATATGGGCATCTGTAGGTTCCGATGGAGTTCGGTGGTGTGGAAGAGCCTTGGTGCTTTGGCGATGATACGGAAGGCCTTATTGTGGATGGTCCGGAGAGTGAAACTGCTAGTGTGTGACATTTGGTACCATGCTGGGCAGGACTAGGTCAGTCCGGCCCGGATGATCATCTTGTAGATTGTCAACTTGTTGCGACTTGGCAATTTGCTGGACTTGAGTAGAGGGTAGAGTTTGCCGAGGAGTTGGTTGGCTTTCTTGTAGGGTCAGGCTTTCCGGCGGTGAGTTGCGGGCCTTTGAAAACATGATGGCTTAGGTGTTTGCGGAATTGAGCTGGATTCTTGTTCGAACCCGGTTTAAAATAGTCTATTTCTTTTAACGAATTAATAATATTTAAAATATTTTAATTTTGTTGTTAAGAGAAATTTATTTAAAATTTTTTAAAAATATTTGACTATTATTTTATCTAAGTTGTGAATGTGGAATCTTTGGCACAATGACACTACTCAGTATATATCACCACTACACCAAACACTTTATTTTTGAACTCGACGTGCGTTTCGCTAACCATGTTAGCTTCATCAGGAGAGATGATTGACTAAAGCTAAACTACAAATCTACCCTGTTTATACTTAGCCTAACCCTTGAATTACTCAGGAGGAACTAATGGCATAGGCAAGGCCATCAGTTCCGGTCAAGTAACCAGTAGAGCGGACTATAAGGAATAGGCCCTCTGTCTTTATTTAAACTACTTTTATATTTTATAATTTCCATACTTTCGTATCCGTTCGACAATCTTCTATCGGATACATTTTTAATTAATCTTAGATTATCTAATGTTACGATATGATCAGCTTCAAGGGCATGTTCGGCAATGCTAGACTTTTCTATTCTACTGTATTTTAAGTGTGCTAAATGTTCTTTTAGTCGTGTTTTAATTGACCTTCTAACATATTTATTGTCACAATTATTTCATAAATTCCACTTTTCTCACAGTTAGGAATCTTATCTTTGGGATTTCCTAAGATATTCCTCAGATTGTCTGATGACTTATAGACTAAGGTGAGACCTACCTTATTAAATACCTTATTGAGTCCCTTGCTATATTTCGGATTATATGGTATGGAGATATACTTGATGTTATTTTCTTCGCGTGTAAAAAAGGTGGAATTCTGAATATTTAATCTGAACTTGAGTCTATTTATTAGCTTGTTTACTAAGTCATCGTCATAATCATTAACGCTAGTTATATTTCTAATACGATTCCTTTCGTTATTAAAGTTTACTCTATTCAGAGGAAAAGTGACCAAACGATGAACTAAAAAATGTAATGAGGCTAATTTATATTGTTTGCAATGAAATGAATCATTAGGAATATATCTATCTGTTACTGTGTCTTTCCTATAGATATTAAATTTTAATCGATTATTATTTTTAATAATTAAAATATCTAGAAAAGGCAGTTGTCCTTTGTTCTCAACTTCGTAAGTGAATTTAATGGAATCATACCGGCTATTTAATTTGGAAACAAATTTGGAAACAGGGCAGATTTGTAGTTTAGCTTTAGTCAATCATCCCAGATGAAGCTAACATGGTAAGCGAAACGCGCGTTGAATGCAAAAATAAAGTGTTTGAGTAGTATTATTTTATGTTTATTTTTATAAACAGTATAGATTTTATTTCAAATGCCAGCAGCAATAATAAACCGCATAAACTAGTGGCTTATCTGCCTCATAAACAAGCCAAAATTATGGCCATGTCGTACTTACAAAAAGTTACCAAACACTAACCTTGTTACAAAAAGTTCTCTGTAAGACGGTAACAATGTGCTCTTGTGTTGCAACTATATTTAACAAGATATTAGTTAATGAACGATCCAAAGTTTACGGGAATAGCAAGTTACATAGTAGTTTTAGCACAAGAAATTGGTGTCAGGGATAAGGGCATTACAATTAACATGGATATTGTAAACTTATGTTTGGAACAAGGGGAAACAACTAAACTAGAATAAATTAGGTTAGGTTAAAAGGAACGAAATAAATTGTTGGTTGCGCGAAATGGAGATTGAAAGCAAGATGTAAAAATAGTAAAGGGTAAAATCAAGACAAATTCGGGAAATACCACATCGTAACGCAAGACTTATTTCCGTGTCTACCCGAGAGAATGTTGAGGATTCGATATTATTAGCGATCATCAATATGGCTTCGTAAGCAAAGATCAGTTTGAGATATTCAACCTTATGTTACATATATTTGGAACAACGCAATTGAATACTTTAGAGAATCTCGAGCGGTTGCATTTAATATATCCAAGGCATTCAAACGTCAAAAACATATATAATAGAAGAAGACGTAATAGAAACACTAAAAAAATTAAAACGCATATTACGGCTGACTGTTCGGTGATTTCGTGTAATTCTAATAGTAGACATACAGGTGGGACAATTATATATTTGAAAAACGGTGCAAGTTATTCCGTAATTTCTAATCACTCAGTGGAATATAACTATTGGTTGCTAATGGTACAAATTAAATTTCAGAAAGACTCTTTCGTTTTTGGGGCAATTTATAGATCGCCGAACTCTAACGGTGTCAATTTCTTACATTATCTGGAAGAAAACTGTGTGATGAAGTTTCTCAGAAACATAAAACTGTGCTTTTGGGTGATCTAAATATAGACTGGCTAAAAAACGATAGTTACACAAATAAACTAAAAACAATTATACTTGGTTCGGGTTTCAAACAAATTGTGACAAAAGAAACACGAGTGACCAGTACATCGTCTTCTTTAATCGATTACATAATAAACGATTTTAGCGCAAAGGAAGTTGTTAGAGACTTTTCAGTTCTCAGTGATCATGAAGCGGTCGGCGTCGAAATTACACTACATATTCCAAAGATTTCTCCAGGGCTCACTTGTGTAGGTAGGAAATTGAGCCAGCAAGCTATTTTTGATATCCAGCGGGAATTAATAGGAAAAAATTGGAAGTACAGTTCTGTGGATGTTGATGTCTTATACTCTGAATTTATCAAAAGTATTCAGGAAGCATTGGGTAACTATGCTCCCCTTATGATGACTGAAAATACCAAAAAATCTTCATGGATAACTCAGGAAATCAGAACGGTACAAAATGAAAGAAATATTGCATATAAGAGATTTTATTTAAACAAGAAACTGATTGGGAAGCGTTCAAAGAAAAACGTAATAAAGTTGTTACTATGATCCGTACAAGAATAACTGAATATTATGACCAAAATATTCATCAATGTAAGGGTGATAAGCTGTAAGCATTGAAAAACGGGAGTAGAACGACAAAAATATATGCACTACCGAAAAAAGTTTGTGGTACAAATTACTTGCCGCTTCCGAATTTTCTCCGGTTTGTATGAAACACACTATCATATCCCATTTTTCGTAATTTTCAAACTTCATTGCGATTTATCTGACAATTCAATAACTGATCCTGAAGTAAAATTTGACAACTACGAGTAAACAATTGAGTTAAACCATATAGCCACTACATCCAAAGCCTACTTCAGAAAACGTGCATTTAAAACTCGCGTAAAAACTGAAAACCTTTATATCGGGTCTTCCATTAAGGACTTGACAACTTTTTTTTGAAATAAAAAGCAACCCATTTGAGACATTTCGAAAATTTTACTATCGGCTTGAAGTACAATCAAAACATTTATGTATGGAATTCGACTTCATTCATATGTCCACCACGGGCATGTTTGCAGCGGTCGATTCGTTGAACCCAATTTTCGATGACTCGGCCACACATTTCGACGGAAACGGCCGCTATCTCTCTTTCAATATTGGCTCTGAGCTCCTCTAACGACGCAGCCTCATTAGCATAGACCAATAATTTAACGTACCCCCATAAAAAGAAGTCTAGAGGTGTTAAATCACACGATCTAGGCAGCCATTCGACGGGACCATTTCTCGATATAACACGTTCACCGAATTTAGATTGCAGTAAGTCGATTATTACACCCGCTGTGTGGCTTGTGGCGCCGTCTTGTTGAAACCACATATCATTAATGTCTAGCCCATGCAATTGATCAAAGAAATAACGTTGCAACATGCCTCTGTAGCGATCTCCATTGACTGTAACGTGACGGTTATTTTCATCAACGAAAAAGAACGGCCCAATGACACCACCGGCATGAAAACCGCACCAAACAGTAATTTTTTGTGGATGAAGTGATGTTTCTTCAAGCACATGAGGGTTTTCACCTGACCAATAACGCATATTCTGTTTGTTGACGAAGCTGTTTATCCAAAAATGTGCTTCATCACTAAAGATGATTTTGCGATGAAATTGGTCATCTTCTTCCAACATTTCTAGAGCCCAATTCGAGAACGTACGTCGCTTCATATGATCGAGTGGCTTTAGTTCTTCTAGCGCAAAATTCGCCATAGTGTGGTCTGAGCGATGCCCAATTCTTGAGAATGCCGTGAAATCGACTGTTTTGGTTCGTTTGAGATGGACCCTTGAACGGCAGCAATATTCTGGCCACTTCGACCAACCCGTTGTCTCACTGACACGGGAACATCTAGCAACGAATATGTTAACTTAAATTTTTTCACTAGACTATGAATTGCTTGTCTACTGGGACGAGAATTACGACTAAAAATTGGCGTTAACGCTCTTAAAGTTGCAGTCACCGACTCCAAATTTTGGTAGTAAATTTTAATTATTTATAAACGTTGTTCGTTCGTGTACTTCACCATGATGAAAATGTTGACTTTACTGAATGTTTTGACGTTGACAGTTCGGTGATTGGCTTAAGGGTGCGTTCACAGTGAAATTTCAAAGTTGTCAAGTCCCAAATGGAAGACCCTTTATCTATTTGGAAGTAGATTTAAGGAAAATACGAGTATAAAGTGTGCTGTATTTTTCAAATGGTAATTTAAAGCTCTATTCGGATAAGGAAAAATATACAGGGAATCCCATTTAATATATATTTTTGCGTCAATAATTATTAAAATATTAGTTGCAAAAAAATGTAACTTATACTGTTGAAATCCACGTGAAAAAGTGCTTTGAGAATGTTTTTCCAGAGATCAAAAATTCTCAATAAAAAAGAATTACAAACATTTTTCCAAAAGGCAGATTTTTGAAAAACAGCCTGTATATCTGAAATGGTACCAGATACCGATATGTGGTTTTTACCATTGAGTTTATCATAAAAATTGAGCCTCAGAGACCGGCATCAGTTTTCGTTTATCTCCTTTAGATAAAGGGGTTTACCTTTAAAAGTGTCCAATTTGGACCACCCTGTACAAACAAGATACTGAGGTAGGAAGAGAGAAAAGAGTGAAGAAGAGAAGAATTTTTTTGATAGGTTGAGAGTTACTTTATAACAGTTACATTAAGTATATAAAGTTGAAAGGAGATTACTTGGAATAAACAACTTTTGTTTTTAAAAATTGCTTGTCCTTTCTATGCTAGGTTAGGAACTTATAAATACACTCTTGTATATTAGTAAATTCTAAACATTTTTTATGGGCTAGTTAAATAGAGGTTTTAGTAAAAGAAATTGGTTTAAGGGATAAAGGTTTTGTAATTAACAAAGGAATTGTAAACCCATGTTTGAAACATAGATTCACAACAAGAGAGAAGCGCCGAAATCCTACCGAATTCATTCCCTAACAATTAAAATAGGCTACAGTGAACAAGCCCCTGTTAAAAATAGATTTGGGATCAAGATTTTAGAAACAAAAACTCCAAGAATAAAATCACCACTTTATTGTTCGAGTTCTTGCAATTACTTTTAAAATATTTTCCTTTTTTCAAAAAGAAAAGTACTTGAGAATAATTTACAAATTAACCATTTTTATACTCAAACTGAGCAAGAAAAAGCATATAGATGAAAAATAGTGCATTTGAATTACTGTCACTCTCAATACCAAAATGAATATGCAACGTTTAAAGTTAAATATTGCAGTAATTAGGGTTCTTCCTAAATTAAAGTTTTTAGAATATTCCAAATATTAGAATTAAAAAAACAGCGGAAGTATCTATTTCACAAAATTTTGCTATTCGCCTCATTTAACTGAAATATTACCGATGCTTATTTTTCTCTTTCTCTCAATCCTTTCACCCTAATAGAAGTACAGGTGACACTGTGAAGTTGCTGCCTCAACAGTCATTCTCCAGGCATCTCGATCATGCGCGACCTGACTTGACTCGTGCATACCCATACCAAGAAGAGATCTTACTTGGAGATCGTTCCATTAATCTTTTACCTTCTACCTTTCCCGTTACTACAACCTTTTTTTATGGCATCCACTTTCCTCATAATGTGGCCAGAATATTTCAGATACTGTCTATTAATTCTATTTGAAAGTCGGTCATTAATATTAAGTTCTTCAAGAATAGATACATTAGTGTGATTTTCGGTATAAGATACTTTGAGGATTCTTCGATATACCCACATCTCAAACGCATCGATTCGTCTTTTGTCAGCTTGTTTAATGATCCACGTTTCCGATGAGTAAGGCTCGATAGCAATCTTAACTTTGTGTTTTTTGTGATAGCTGGATCTCTCTAGACCAGAGTCGGCCGCCTATGGCACGCGTGCCATCTCTGGCACACCAAGCAATTTTGAATGGCACGCGTACCTATTCAAAGTTTACACATTAATTCTGTAATCTGTGACATGTTTCGAAATTAAATAAATAATCGAAGACAGTATTATTTAACGATACAAACAAAAACGATATATTATATAAGTCACTAGGTATTATTACCAAAAACTACAAAATATATATTTTGTAATTTATAATTTTACTGAATGCATTGGTTTGGCTTTAATTTCGGCAACTATTAAAGACGGCAAGCCTCAAAATATAAGCCTAGGTGAAAACACAAATAAACTTCCTTAATTCAGATCAAAAGAGCCGCTATAAGGCGGTTTTTGTTTGACTTGACTACAATCGTTCCGACGCGCGCCGCAACTCTTTTTATATTGCCGAACTTTAGTTTTTGTTAGATTTAACTTCTAGGCGGCCCTTTAATTGCAATGGGCGCGTTGTAGATAATAATTTTTGTTCTAAGAAATTTAATAAACGTAATTATTGGAATTTTCTGGAAACATTATTTTTCTATATATAGCAAGCGGCTACACGTTTGGATCATTTAGTATAGAAGTAACATCTGTTCCAGTCAATAGTCGTCGAGAAGTTTAAAAATTAAAATTACGTTGCGTTATGGCCGCGAAGGAACAGAAGGTGGACGTTCGATCATTTCCAACTTCATGAACAACAGATTACGGTTTTGTACAGCAAAACGGTCGGGCCATTTGTGTCCTATGTCGGAAAAGCGTAGTTTTCCGGACATCTAGTGTTCAACGACATTTCCAGATAAAACATGAATCGTCATTTAAAGATAACGCTGATAAAAGGGAGGCAATACAAAGAGCAAGTGAACAATACGAGAAACAGTCAACATTCTTTAGCAAAGTTTTCCAAGGAAAAAATCAGGTAACTGAATGCAGTTTCAAAATTGCACAATCGTTGGCACAAAAGGATAGGCCGTTCACTGACGGAGAATTTATGAAGCAAACGTTTTTGAGTACTAGCGAGATTTTATTCGACGACTTGCCCAATAAGGATACAATATTGGCCAGGATTAGGGATATACCGGCATCAGCGCGGACCATCGAGAGACGAATTACCGAAATGACACAAAATGTCCAAAAACAGCAGAGAGACGCTATCAAACGGAGTTTTCTATTTAGTGTAGTATTGGATGAAAGTATCGATATTAATGACATTGCCCGTCTGGCAATAGTTGCGCGATACTTCGATGATGGCAGTGTGTATGAAGAGCTGATTTGTCTGCTCCCATTGCAGCGAACTACAAGAGGAGGGGATATATTTTCAGAATTTGTTAAACATTAAACATTGAAAAGCGGAACATTGATTTAAATAAAAAATTTTTGCGTAACGACAGATGGCGCTCCTGCTATGATTGGGAGACATAAAGGATTTGTTTCCCTTCTTATTCAACGCATGGGTCGATCAGTTTTGAATTTTTATTGCATAATTCACCAAGAGAGTTTGTGCGCTAAAATCTCCGCTGGAAGTTTAAAATCCGTGATGGATAGGATTGTTAAAATAGTTAACTACATTGTCGGTCGTTCTTCACTGATCCATAGACAATTTAAGGGGTTTCTGCAGGAATTAGAAAGTGCATATTAAGATATACCATTGCACAATAATGTGCGCTGGCTCAGCCGTGGTAAAGTGCTCTCTAGATTTGTGCAATGTCTGGGCGAAATTAAATGGTTCTTGTTGGAAAAAAATCAAGTGGATGCTTATCCTGAACTAGAAGATAAGAACTGGATCTGTATGTTAATGTTTCTACTGATATTACAAACCATCTCAGTGAACTCAACTTAAAGTTACAAGGTTCAGGCAAAACAGTTCTGGATTTATGCGATTCCTGGAAATCATTCAAATTAAAAATAGATTTATTTATCAGCGATATTACTACAAACACATATAAATATTTTCCAAATTTAAAAACTTATATATCCAGTGTCGACGATGGTGCACTAATAGACGAAATTCTTAAATATATGACTAATTTAAAAGAGTAGTTTATCGAGACGGGTCAGGATTTCGATAAACATGGTCCTATGTTCGTTTTTTTAATCAAACCAGATTTAATGGATTTTTCCAGCAGTTGCTTTGACATATCTCTTTTCTCATGGATGGACATTAATGATTTTGATCTTCAAGACATTGAATTTAAAAGCTCCGAGTTATGGAACACGAAATTTGTAGAATTAAGAAGGGTATTAGAAGGTGACTGCCAGAACCATTCAAACGAAATACTCAGTTGTTGGATGAGTTTACCAGAGAAATTTATTTGTCTTAAGAAAGTAGTGTTTGCCATGCTTACAGCTTTCGGATCATCCGATATCTGTGAACAACTTTTTTCCCATATGAGAGTGATTTTAAAACCGTCCCGAAGCAGGCTAACCATAGACAACTCGGAAGCATGTGTGACACTGAAAATAACCAGACATTAACCGGATATAAGAAAACTCTTTAAAGAACTTCAAGCACAGGGTTCACACTAGGTTCTAGGACTAGTATAATAAAATTATTTGTTAAATGTTAAAATTTTTTTGTAATTAAACCTTCTAAAAGCAATATTTTAAGTTAATTTAAGTTAATTTTTGTTAATTTTAGTTGTAGTAAGTACCTATGTCGGCACGCAAAATGTTGTATGGATGAAAACTGGCACCCCTTAGTTAAAAGGTTGCCGACCCCTACTCCAGTGTATGGAGTCCTTGCTATGGTACTCACGTTTAATGCATTGAGAGCACAAATTTCTGAGTTACATTGCCTTTAAGATCAATAGACCTGAGCTTACCTACTCTCAGATGGAATCTGAGCTTTACATTCAAACTTTACAAGATCGCAGAGTTGCTATCGATCTCAAAGTGCTTTATAATATTCTCCATAGTAACTACCATTGTCCCTTTCTGCTGGACAAGATTGGTCTGCATGTACCTTCTAGGGTGACTCGTTCGAGACACACTTTTTTTTGTTCCATCCCACAGGACCAACTATGGATGCAATAATTTTGTATCTAGGTCATGTCGCCTTGCCAATGAGCATCCCAGTCTGGACTTTTTCGTTGGGAGATCTGTGTTTTATAGACAGTCATGTGGAGTATGATGTGCATTTTGTAGCTTATTGTTACAGTCATTATTTCCTTTTCTATTTTTATTATTATTATTGTAATTTTCATTTTTCTTTTTCCCTCATTCTTATTCTAAAATTTTTCTTTTTACTTTATTGTCATCTTAAGATATTTTATTGTATTGTTTTAAAATTGGGCATTGCCCGTTAATTAAAT
This sequence comes from Pachyrhynchus sulphureomaculatus, assembly GCA_019049505.1. Taxonomy (NCBI): domain Eukaryota; kingdom Metazoa; phylum Arthropoda; class Insecta; order Coleoptera; family Curculionidae; genus Pachyrhynchus; species Pachyrhynchus sulphureomaculatus. Next base: position 93,969,487 of record CM032452.1, on the reverse strand, counting down.
TAAAAATAAATAATAATAATAACACGTAGGCTGAAAAGTTTTTGTTTTGTCACATAGATGTCGCCCTTTTTAAAAAATCCATATGATTTTTAGGAAGTTCCAACGTCCAAATGATACGTGTCATAGTTTCATGACATTTCGACGATTAATTTATAACTTACAGTGATTTTAGTGACCCTATTTTTGTGAACGGAAAAAATCAAATTTCAAGTGTTGATTAAATTTTGTTTTTTGATGGGAAAAAATACCGTTCAAGCAAAGCAATGGCTTGATAAGTGTTACGAGGACTCTGCCCCTGAAAAATCACTCATCATTTACTGGTATGATGAATTTAAACCTGTCAATGCTGTAAATTACTTCTGAAACTTTTGTGATTCATCTTTGTCTTTTGGATAAGTGAAAATATTATTGATGGTTTTTTTTTTATGTTTAGATGCAATTTTTAGATTAGGTAGTTCGTTGCCTTTAAGTCTCTACTAAGTTGGGAATGTGGAATCTTTGGCACAATGATACTACTCAGTATATATCACCACTACACCAAACACACTTTATTTTTGCACTCGACGCGCGTTTCGCTAACCATGTTAGCTTCATCAGGAGCGATGATTGACTAAAGCTAAACTACCAAATCTATCCTATTTATACTTAGCCTAACCCTTGAATTACTCAAGCAGAAACTAATGACATAGGCCAGGCTATCAGTTCCGGTCAAGTAACCAGTAGAGGGGACTATAAGGAATAGGCCCTCTGTCTTTGTTTTTAAACTACTTTTACATTTTATGATTTCCATACTTTCGTATGCGTTCAACAATCTCCTATCAGATACATTTTTTATTAATCTTAGATTATCTAATGTTACAGTATGATCAGCTTCAAGAGCATGTTCGGCAATGCTAGACTTTTCTGTTCTGTTGTATTTTAAGTGTGCTAAATGTTCTTTAAATCGTGTTCTAATTGACCTTTTAGTTTGCCCAACATACTTTTTGTCACAATCATTACAACTAATTTCATAAAATTCCACTTTTCTCACAATTAGGAATCTTATCTTTGGGATTTCCTAAGATATTCCTCAGATTGTCTGATGACTTATAGACTAAGGTGAGGCCTACCTTATTAAATACCTTATTGAGTCCCTTGCTATATTTCGGATTATATGGTATGGAGACATACTTGGTGTTATTTTCTTCGCGTGTAAAAAAGGTGGAATTCTGAATATTAAACCTAAACTTATGCCTATTTATTAGCTTATTTACTAAGTCATCGTCATAACCGTTAACTCTAGTTATATTTCTAATACGATTCCTTTCTTTATTAAAGTTTACTCTATTCAGAGGGAAAGTGACCAAACGATGAACTAAAAAATGTAATGAGGCTAATTTTTATGTTGTTTGCAATGAAATGAATCGTTAGGAATATATCTATCTGTTACTGTGTCCTTCCTATAGATATCAAATTCTAATCTATTATTATTTTTAATAATTAAAATATCTAGAAAAGGCAATTGTCCTTTGTTCTCAACTTCGTAAGTGAATTTAATGGAATCATACCGGCTATTTAATTTGGAAATAAAATCATCAATATTTGCTTTCTTTGCATCAAAAATCGCGAAAATATCATCCACATACCTATACCATACCCTTGGGAAATATTCGAATCCTTGACTGGCTTCGATTTCAAACTTACTCATGAATAAATTGGCTATGAAAGGTGACAAGCAATTACCCATAGCTGTTCCTTCTTTCTGAACATAAAATTGATTGTTATATTGGAAATAATTTTGTTCCATACAGAGTTTAGATAATATTAAGTATTCACGAATAATTTCGTCTTCAAAGTCATTCATTCTAAGTAATTCTTCGAGATATTGTAAAGTTTGTGGAATTGGCACACTTGGGAACAAAGAACTAACATCAAAAGAAATTAAGACTTCACCTTCATTAAGAACTAGATTTTTTGTTTTATTAATGAATTCTAACGAATTCTTCACTGCGAAAGTATTTAATGGTAACTTCTCAAGTTCTTTTGATAACCATTTGGATATTAAATATGTGGGTGATCCGACCGATGAAACAATGGGTCGCATTGCTTTTCCAGGTTTGTGAATTTTGGGTAAGCAATACAATTTTGGTATGGTCGGATTACTCACATTTAATTTAAATTTTAGCGAATCGGAGACAAGGTTCTTACATTTTTTTAAAGAATTTTTAACCTCTGATATCATTCTCGGTAATGGATTTCTTATTACTTTTTCATAAGGGCCAGATTCGATAAGATTATCTACGCGTTCAAAGTAATCTTTCTTATCCAATATAACAACCTTATTTCCTTTATCCGCTTTTAAGTAGAAGACATCTTTCTTTTTCAATCCTTTAACTACTTTTATGTTTTTTCGTGAATTAGAGTTTGTGTTGTTAACTATGTTTTTCGATATTTGATTGCGACATGCTTCCCTAACAAGCTCTTGAAGCTGATCATACTGTAACATTAGGACCGGAACTGATAGCCTGGCCTATGTCATTAGTTCCGCTTGAGTAATTCAAGGGTTAGGCTAAGTATAAATAGGGTAGATTTGGTAGTTTAGCTTTAGTCAATCATCGCTCCTGATGAAGCTAACATGGTTAGCGAAACGCGCGTCGAGTGCAAAAATAAAGTGTTTGGTGTAGTGGTGATATATACTGAGTAGTTTAAGTCTCTAGTTGTAGTTGTCTTTAATAATTTTCAAATCCGAAACTACAGTTCACCATTGAAGAGGAAACAAATAACAGTGACCCGTTTTTAGACACTTCTAATCAGAAAAGATGATTACTCCATCATAGTAGATTGGTACACCAAACTACCCTACTCGGGAAGATACATTAACTACCATTCCTCACATACCACAAAAATGAGACTTAAGAATTTAAATAGACTTCGAGATATTCGTACAGATACAAATAATGCTGAATACTCTGGACGCTCAAATGAGATGGTTACATCGGAAAACATTAGAAAAATCCACAAAATTGTTTTGTATGACCGTAAAGTGAAATTGCGTGAGATAGCTGACACCCTAAAAGTATCAAAAGAACGTTTTGATCATATTTTGCATGAACATTTGGACATGAGAAAGCTCTGTTCAAAATGGGTACCGCGTTTGCTCATAGTGGACAAAAAATAACAACGTATTGATGATTCTAAGCACTGTTTGGGCCTCTTTAAGCGCAATAAATAGGATTTTTTCATGCGATATGAGACAATGGATGAAACATGGATCCACAATTACACACCGGAATTAAATCGACAGTCAGCTGAGTGGACAGCAGCCAGTAAAAGCCGCCCGAAGCGACCAAAGACACAACAGTCGGCTGGGAAGGTTTTGTCCCCTGTATTTTGGGATGCGCATAGAATAATTTCCATCGACTATGCTGAGAAGGGAAAAACCACCAATAGCGAATATTATATAGTTATTGGGCGTTTGAATGAAGAAATCGCAAAGAAACGACCCCAAATGAACAAGAAAAAAGTGTTCTTTCATCAAGACAGTGCACCGTGTCACAAGTCAATGGTTATGATGGCAAATTGCATGAATTGAAGTTCAAATTGCTTCCTTATTCACCGTATATTCCAGATTTGGCTCCCAGCTACTATTATCTATTCGCAGAACTCAAAAAAATGCTCGCGGGAAAGAGATTTGGCTCCAGTGAAAAAATTATCGCCGAAACTGAGGCCTATTGTGAAGGCAAAGAGAAAACCTTCTACAAGAAAGATATAGAAATATTAGAAAAGCTCTTGAAGGAGACTATATTGATAAATAAAGACGAATTTTGCAAAAAAAAATGTGTTTTAAGTAGCTATACCAAAAACTTTTCGGCCTACATGTTACTTATTTAATATACTAGCCGGGCCCGCGGCTCCGCTCGCGTGGACTTGACTCACCACTATCGTCACTGCTTATTCCTAATTTACCCAGCGTAATAAAATATCTCCCATTATTTCCCCTTATCTCTCAATATTTCTCCTTATCTCCCATTATCTCTACATAATTTCGATTATCTAGGCTTGACTCTGCTCATCTCCCATTGTTTCTCCTTATCTCCCATTATTTCTCCTTATCTCTCATTATTTCTCCTTATCTCCCATTATCTCACCTTATCTCCCATTATCTAGGCTTATCTCGACTTATCTCTCAATATTTCTCCTTATCTCCCATTATTTCTCCTTATCTCCCATTATTTATATTTATCTCCCATTATCGAGCCTTATCTCGACTTATCTCCCATTATTTCTCCTTATCTCCCATTATCTAGGCTTATATCGAATTATATAGAACATATGTTTAAATTTATAAAAACACGTAAATCGGTTAAGTGGTTCTCAAGTGATAAGCGCACTAACGGACAGACAGACAGACAGTCAGAAAAACGTTGCATTTTATATATATTCTAGATAGAAGATTATAGATAATCTGGCCAGAGAACAAATGTATGAATTTAAAAAAAAAACACGTAAATCGGATAAGGGGTTCTCGAGTGATAAGCGCACTAACGGACAGACATACAGACAGAGAGACGTTGCATTTTATATATATTATATTCTTGGCTACATGATATTGTTCCATATTTAATGCTTTAGGCAGTGTATTGCAAGAGAACGCGCTAGCGGCAAACTTTTCTCCGACTTGATTCACTATTATCGTCACTGCTTATTCCTTATGTCACCTAACGTAATAAAATATATCCTATAACCTGGCCAGAGAACATATGTATGTTTAACAAAAAAGCACGTAAATCGGATAAATGGTTCTCCAGTAATAAGGGCACTAACGGACAGACAGACAGACAGAGAGACGCTGCGTTTTATATATATTATAGATATTCTTTGCTACATGATATTGTTCCATATTTAATGGTTTAGCATGTTTAAAAAAAAGCACATAAATCGGATAAGTGGTTCTCCAGTGATAAGCGCACAAACGGACAAACAGACAGATATACGTTACATTTTATATATATTATAGATGTAATAAAATATATGTCTATAACCTGGTCAGAGAACATATGTATGAATTTAAAAAATCACGTAAATCGGATAAGTGGATCTCGAAGGATAAGCGCACTAATGGACAGACAGATAGACAGAGAGACGTTGCATTTTATATATGTTATAGATATAGATTATTATTATTATGTAACCTGGCCAAAGAATATATGTATAAATTTAGAAAAAAGACACATAAATCGGATAAGTGGTTTTCGCGTGATAAACGCACTAATGGACAGACAGACAGACAGAGAGACATTGCATTTTATATATATTATAGATTATAGATTGTAGATATTCTCTGCTACATAATATTGTTCCATATTTAATGGTTTAGGCGGTGTATTGCAAGGCAACGCGCTAGCGGCAAACTTTTTTCCGACATCATTCACTATTTTACGTCACTACTCATTTCTTATGCTACCTATCGTAATAAAATATAGCCTATAACTTGGCCAGAGAACATATGTATGTTTTAAAAAAAAAAGTACGTAAATCGGATAAGTGGTTCTCCAGTGATAAGGGCACTAACGGACAGACAGACAGACAGACAGACAGACAGACAGACAGACAGACAGACAGAGAGACGTTGCATTTTATATATATTATAGAAGAGTATCGTATATTGGTGAATTATAATATTTCCAGGATTTCGTAGAAAACCTTGTGGCAATATTTTCCGCATTTAATCCACTTATCTTTATAGAAAATGTTATTTCCTTAGAATAAAATCCCGACATCTATAAAAATTCCAGGAAGAAAGGTTTTTTTATAGGTTTTCCTTAATTTATTTAAATATATCCGCTATAAATTTTTACACGGTAACCATAAAGATCTCGTAAATTTTTTATGGTAGCTTCAAATTAGCATTTTGACGAATTTATCCAGACACTTTTTTAAGGCAAGTTACTTAAAAGTTTTTATTGCTCCTACAAAAATATGTTACTCTTGCTCCTTAATTTAGATCTTTTTTTTTGTAACCTTTGTCTAATCTAACAAAATTTGTTACGCCAGATTTAGTTTACAGAACTTATGGGTATAATATTTTTCGCGTTTCGTCAAGATTGCTACTGGTTTCTTTAGCTTGTTCCGAGAACTGACTTCTGCGGAATCTAGTACCAAACTGATTTAATTTAGCTTGTACACGCCTCTTATAATAATGTAACTGAGGAGGGGCTTCATGGATGATCTGGTTGCAGATAAGTGAGAGTTAAAAATCAGCGTCACAAATAAGGTTATTGAGACGATTAGATATTTAGATGAACTACTTTCCCAGGATAGAAAAAGAAATTGGTTGCAAGGATATAAACGGTATTATACGTTACGTTTAAGATAGAAATGATAATTAAAAATTGTGAAATAATTACCAGAGCTTTATTTTAATAAAACAAATACTTTTTGTCTTTCAACATTTTTTCCCTAAGTTACTACGAAGTGAGTCAAAAATCATTGAAAATCAATCGTGTTTTTATTTAATAACCTTAATAACTTAAAAAATTGAGGTCAATCGGTTTTATAACGTCTTCCGTCTTCCGATGCCTAATTTCCACTCCTCCCGGTTTCTCCATCCCTCCTCCTCCAGATCTCTCTCTAGTACTTCCTTGTTGATTCCTGCTCTCCAGCTTTGACGTGGTCTTCCTAACTTTCTTTTTCCATGAGGGTTCCAGTTCAAAATCTTTTTAGGTAGTCGGTCTTGTGACATTCTCTGTACATGTCCGTACCATACCAACTGTTGGGTTCTGATTTCGTCCACTATATCGTGCTTTATTTCTAAAGCTCGCCTTATCGTGTCATTTGGTATGCGGTCTTTTCTGGATTTTCTGGTTGCTCGCCTCAAGAAACCCATTTCTGTAGCTTTTAGTATTTTTTCTGTTCTTTCCTTTAATGGCCACACCTGGGAGTTTTAAGTTATTATACTTTTCACTATTGAGTTGTAAATTCTCTTCTTATTTTCAATGGTTATGTTTTTGTCCCATAGTATACTATTAAGCATTGCAATCGCTTTTCTTCCTTGGATATTCCTCTCGAATATTGCTTCTTCCAGTGTTCCGTCCCTAGATATTCTCGTTCCCAAATGCTTATAACTAGCACAGTGTTTAATGGTGTGTCCTGTGGCCAGTTTCAAGTCCTGCTGTTGTCCTCCGACGCACATGTACTCGGTCTTTTTAATATTGACTTCTAGGCCCCATTTTTCATATTCCTCCATAAGTTTTCGTGTCATGTATTCCATATCATCGATGTCCTGAGCGACTACTACCTGGTCATCTGCGAATGACAGCGTGTACAATGTAGTATCGTCATCCAGTGGTAATTCCATACTGCTGCATTTCCTTTTCCAGTTCTTCAGTGCACTCTCCAAATAGATTTTAAATAGCGTTGGGGATATACAGCAGCCCTGTTTGAGACCCTTTGTGACCTGGAATCCTGTTGTTATACCATATTTGGTTTTCACACTACTTCTTGCGTCTTGGTATAAGGATTTTACGGCTTTAATTATTTCGGTGCTCACATTACTCTGTTGTAGTATTTCTCACAATTTCATTAGGGGCACGCTGTCGTAGGCCTTTTTTAAATCAACAAACAAGACATGGACTTCCCGATCAAAGGCGGTTTTCTTTTCTAGAATTTGTATCAGTGAGAAGAGATGGTCTATTGTGGATATTCCTGCTCTAAAGTCTGCCTGTTCTTCAGCTTCTACGTCCGCGTATTCCGTTTCTATTCTATTTTTAAGTATTTTTCCGTATATTCTGCTAATAGATCCTGTAACCGTTATTCCTCTATAGTTATCGCAATTATTTTTGTCTCCTTTCTTATGAATTGGTGATATGTATGATATTTTCCATTCCTCAGGTACTTCTGATGTGTTAATGCATCTTTGGAATAGGTTCCTCAAAGCGCTAAATAGCTTTTCAGTTCCGTATTTTACTATCTCTTCTGGGATGTTTCCTGGTTCTGGAGCTCTACCATTTTTTAGCGTTTTACATACTTCTTTTGCTTGTTTTTTCACAGAATAAGAATCTGTAAGAAAAAATATGAGTTACCAATAAAAAAACTGAGATGACCTTAAAATTCCCTTGATGCCGCCAGCTAAATAAAAAAATGATTTTGCCATTTTATTTCCCCTTCAAAGTTGAATAACTTTTATTCAAAACATTTTTGCATAAATGTCGAAACTTTTGATATAATAACATTTTTCGCGATAAATGGTCCACCCTATATATATATATATATATATATATATATATATATATATATATATATATATATATATATATATATATATAAATCCGTTCGTCTAACAAAGAATTTGCACGATGTTTCGACAAAATTTCATCTGGCATTTTCAAGTGCTCTAGCTGCTACTGCTACTTGATACTGTGATTTGGCTGTTGCTGCCGCTCGAAGCTAATTGAGAGACCGATGGGGATTACCGTCTTTTATAGGTCAGCGTCTATGCAGATTGTAGGTGGGGTGGTCGAGAGTGTTCGTCCTGGCAATGGTGTTTGCCGGCTGGTTGCTAATATCAGTGGTAATTATGGGTTCCGGAGCTATGCTGACTAATGTCTTCTCGATATTTTGATTATTCCTTGGTTTAGCTAGTAGACCCTTCCATGTAGTGGAGATATTCAGTGCATCATCCCGCTTATTTAGTAGTCCATTCTTTTCGATTTCCAAGACTTCTCTGACTATGCGTGTTTTTTATAATGAGAAATCGAGGCTATTTGTTAGGATCCCTCAAAATTGATATTGTGACCAGTATCATGATGGTGCTGAAAAAGAGCCGAAGTTGTTTGTTTATTTTTGATACATTCTATGTTCTTGAATCCGGGTGGAGATTCTTCTGTTTGTTTGCCCTATGTACAATTTGTGGCAGTCTCCGCATGGAATGCTGTAAATTCCATGGTTTTCCAGTTTTCTCTTGTCCTTGGAGTTACCCAGGATGTCTGCCAGAGTGTCTTGTGGTTTATATGCTGGGCCTATGTTGTGTTTTCTTAGAACTCTTCCAATTTTATCTGTAACTCCTTTCACATACGGTAATAGGACTCTACTTTGGTTGAGGTCCCGTTCTTCGGTCCTTGTCTGTGGATGACGATGCCTTTCTATTGCTCTTCGTAGGGACTGATCTTTATATCCGTTTTGCTTGAATGCCCTAGTAATTTGTATAATTTCTTGCTGTCTCGTGTCTGGTTCGGTGAGTCGGTATGATCTAGATGCGAGAGTGTTGGCTACCTACTGGATTTGGATGGATGGTGGTGTGAGCCAGCGTTTATCTGTTGGTGTGGATGGTCTTCTGGTATACTGAGTATTGAACTTGACCGTTGTTTTTCCGAATTATGAGCACTTCAGTGAAAGGGAGGCTTTTTTATTCTTCTATTTCTAAAGTGAATTGTATCCGGTAGCGAATTCTATTTAAATAGGTCAGGAAGTTGTCTAATTCATTTCGTCCATGGGACCAAATTATAAAGATGTCATCAACATATCGTTTCCAGAGTTTGGAATTGACTGGTGAGTTTTTTAGGGCCTCTGTTCCAAAATACATCACATAGGAACTATTACCGGTGAAAGGGAAGATTCTATGGGCGCTCCATCTGTTTGTCTGTATATCTGACTCTCTTTAAGAGCTCAAGAAAGACAAAAACATCACCATATTACCAGCAGACAAGGGCAATGCCACGGTGGTCCTAAATACCAAAGACTACATGACAAGAATGGAAACCATTCTAGAAGACCACACCTGCAAGCCAGTTACTATATATATATATATATATATATATATATATATATATATATATATATATATATATGTGTGTGTGTGTGTGTATGTGTGTGTGTGTGTATGTGTGTGTATGTGCTGTTAACTTGTACATATAACTAAGACAATAAATATAATAACTAATGGTTCAGAGTTTCCCTTGACGCATATTAAAGAAGCACAGAAATTCCTTACTCTCAATAGGCGAGTTTGAAACTATCTTGTAACGCCCCCGGCATACATCAAGTTAGCGTTAGAAAAGCAAATTCTAGTATAACACTCTAACTAAATAACTGGTTAAAGGAGCATCAAAGACGACATTTATTGTTCCATACAACAGGACAAAGGCTCCAGGCTAAAAGCCCAACTATCAAAGCAATGTACAAGTGGATGTTAGAAGCAAGCTCTGGTTGAATGGTATATGTAGACGCTTGTCGTCGCGTTAAGTTAATTTATTTTATTTTGCCATTTGCTGTCGCAAGTAACAAAGGAAACTTCTTCTTGTTAAGTACCTACATTTCTTTCTGCTTTTTAAACAATTCATTTTACTTACAGTGGGTATCTCGACACAAATTAATTACCAGATTAAAATTTAAAAAAAAAAAAAAACGCCAAACTTACAAAACACTTAAAACAATTGGATGCTAAAAAAACTGTGCCTTCATAATGTTATATAAATACTATATAACTATATATATATATATATATATATATATATATATATAACATTTATTTATTATGTCTTGGGCTTTATGATTCGTTTCCTTAATAGAAAACACCTTCCTGATGTTTCACCCTTTCGTTTAGGGCATTTTCAAATGAATTTCTTTATTTTTTTTTGTATCGTTCCTAAAAATACACAGTTTTTTTACTATCCACTCTGTACACATATATATGTTAAAATTCTTGCTTAAATTGTAAAACTTATTAACAAATAACAGAAGTTACAAACATAATATACATTCACAATTTTAAAACTCTAAAAATTAATTTCATGCGCACCTTGAACCTTTGGTGGATTTAAAATTATTGTTTATTTGCTGCATTTGAACTAAGTTGTTATCAATATTTTTTAGCGTTTTTTACTGTTTTCTATCTTGTGCGGAATTCTCTTTTTCTTTATTTTAGATACATGCTAGCCCAAAATTAATTTAATAACTTATTGTAAATGTGGCTAATATGTGTTGTCTATGTTTTATCATTCACAGCGTGCTGTTCGTTTTTAATTTCGATCATTTCTTTGATGGTTAATTTTTCGTTATTGGGGTCTTTGTTTATGACTTTGGTCTCATTAAAATTAAAGTTGTGGTTTTGTTCTGTCATGTGTTTGTGCAGGGCAGTTGGGGCGTTTTTAGTGTATTTGTGTCCATTTAGTTGGTTTTTTATCCATTGATTGGTCATGCCTACATATACCTTTGGGCGGTCGGCACATGGTATTGAATATCTTACATTTGATTGGTACATGGTTGGCTTTTTAGATTGATGTATAGTGTTTTTAGTTTGTTATGCGTTTTATGGCAGACCATAATGTCATATTTCACTAGAGCATTTTTAAGTTTTTCTGAAAGTTCCCTTATATATGGTAACAGTAAGTATTTACGTTGACTTTGAATTTTATCTTTTTGATGATATTTTTGGTTATTGTATATTTTATGTGTTCTTTTTTTATTACTTTTTCTATTTCATTTTTTTTTATAATTGTGTTGTGCTAAAACTTCTTTTACTTTATTTATTATTTTTGGTCTTAGTGCTGGAGAGGTTAAGTATAATGCTCGGTCTGTCAAACCAATGATGACCCTATTTCTATGAGACCTTGCGTGGTTAGAGTAATAGTTAAGGTATCGTCCCGATCGGGTAGGTTTGGTGTACCATTCTGTAATCATTTTGTTTTCTTTTCGAGTTAACGTCATGTCCAAAAAGTTTATTTTTTATCTTTTTCTATTTCCATTGTAAATTGTAATTTTTGGTGAAAGTTGTTGAACTCTTGGATTATATTTTTAATTTCTGTGTCCGGCACCGTGAGTACACAGTCGTCGACAAATCTTTTATAGAATATGATCTTGCATTTTAACTTCTTTATTACATTTTCCTTCAAGAATTCCATTATTAGTTGTGCAATTCCTGTTGAAATAGGTGAACCCTTGGCACATCCGTCTATTTGTCGGTAAAATGTGTTTTTATACTGGATATAATTTGTCCTCCTTATTTGATTCTTGGCTTCTATGAAACTATTTTTGGACAATGACGTATGCTCTTGTATTTGTTCCCATTTTCTGTCTACGACTGTGAGTACCAATTCCTTTGCAATGTTTGTATATTGTGATTTTATGTCCAAAGAAATGAGTTGATGATCCGTCGGTATTTGTATTGTGTTACCGTTGTTACCGTTTCTCCACTCTAACAAGGTACCCGAGGCTCTGGTGGGCCCTTTACCACGTGAATCCAAAGGATGGTGTCCGAAGTTTGACCGTTGGATAACCGTCCGAAAGTCTACCGACCAACAGATAACCCTGTGCCTTCTTGCGCCAACGCGACGAAATCCCCTACAAGGGTTTTATTTAAATTGACAGGATGATAAACTCAATATTCTAGAGAACTAAAATATAACCTATAAGTGTTTCTGCCCTTACGTAAACTAAATTCCGTAGGTAGAAACGAGTCCTCAATGAAAAAAATTATTTTTACCTATGATATTAGATATGCATAATGGGGTGATTGTATACATGACAAGGCAAAAATATGGAAGTTTGTTGACAGAATTCGCTAATGACAAAAACAGAAAATTTTGGTTTACCAGCGAAAAAGCCTCACTGTGGAACAATCTTTCAATAAGCAAAATGACTGGATTTATGTCAGATCTATCTAAGAAAGCGTATGAACTTCTTCCAAAAGTTCAGAGGGGTCATCATCCAGCATCAGTTATAGGATTGGATCTTCCAGCAAGATTTTGCACCAGGACACAAAGCTAAAACACAAGCACGGCTTGTGTTGTTTTAAAATAAATATCACGTATATGAATTTGTTTTAACGCCTTCGTGTACGCAATTAATTGTCACTCTGATTTTTTTTTCAATTAAAAATTATGCTTAGTTATTTATAATAACAACATAAGCAAAATAAATTATTTTGAACACTTTTTATAATATAACAATAAATAATGTCCATAACTTTATTGAAAAATGAAGTGGAAAATTTAATTGTCACTGAAAAACAATTGAACAAATAAAAAATATATATTTAGATAAAACAATGGTAAAATCAGCGCTACTAACAAAACAAGAAAGAGTCCAAATTAATCCAATTAAGCAGAAATATGACTGATTATTCTAATTTATATATATATATATATATATATATATATATATATATATATATATATATATATATATATATATATATATATATATATATATATATATATATATATATATATATATATGTAATATAACATATATATATATATATATATATATACGTAACTAAAATCAACACTCTGTAGGTGACTTATTTAAAGTCTTTCCAAACAAAGCGGTCAGCATAGCAGAAACGTACCTTCTCGAGCTTCCCGCTCGAAACCATAGATGGCGTTGATGAAGCAACTGAAGGCGAATTGAAAGATCCACACTTCAGAAGCTCCCAAAGTGTTCTTTGTATTTGCTGGACCATCCCAAGATGCGTTTCGCCGTATCACGGCTCATCAGTTGGGCTAGGTCCAGCAAATACAAGAACAGACAACCGGGGAAATGACAGAGCGGATAGACTAGCTAAACAAGCTATAGATAACGGTATTTCCATCACGGCCGAGAATTTTTCTACTCAGACTTTAACTCTTACCTTAAATCTATCCATAATTCCTTATTTCAATTACAATGGGATCTAGAAAATCCAAACAACAAATTGTGGCCACTCAAATCCTCGGTATTCCCCCCCCCCTACATAATAACAACCTCAATAGAAAAGAGAACATGATTCTGCGAAGACTGGCTGCTCGACACACTTTCTCAACTCATCGCCATCTCTTGGAAGGAGCACAAGACCCTAAATGTCAAAGTTGCGGATCCAACCTCACAGTCTCGCATATACTCACAGCAAATCACCTTAAAGACATCCGACTAAAGTACAACCTACCCTCTACCATAAGTAACATAATCACCATCTTTGCCGCAAATAAAAATAACATATGTGACTATCTCCGAGAAATTCATTTTAAAGTTTAAACCAATTTAACAATCACCTTATGGGAGCTAAATAACCTCGTAGTTGATGCGCCCCGGCTCCAAAACATCATCATCATCATCAAATACAAGAACACAATTTTTAATCTTTATCCAGATACTAACGGAAAACAATGTCAAAATAGATGCTTACACTGCACTCTGTCGGTGACTTAATTAAAGTCTTTCCAAACAAAGTGGCCAGCACAGCTGACACTTAATTACAGAAACGCACAATTTCGAGCTTCCCGCTCGAAGGCATAGATGTCGTTGATCAAACCACTAAAGGAGAATCGAAAGATCCACACTTCATTTGCCGGACCATCTCAAGACGCGTTTCGCTGTATGACAGCTCATCAGTTGGGCTAGGTCCAGAACATAGAAGAACACAATTTTCATATATATAAATATGTATATATATATATATATATATATATATATATATATATATATATATATATATATATATACATATATATATATATATATATATATATATATATATATATATATATATATATATATATATATATATATATATATATATATATATATATATATATATATATATATATATATATATATATATATATATATATATATATATATATATATATATATATATATATATATATATATATATATATTTATATATATAAATATATATATATATATATATATATATATATATATATAATATATATATATATACATATATATATGTATATATATATATATATATATATATATATATATATATATATATATATATATATATATATATATATATATATATATATATACGCAAAATTAACGCAACAATCTGAAAATTAATTTATCTTTTTCTTATGTCAGTTTTAAAGTTTATCAAGTATTTGAATAGTAGGCTATGCATCTTTTGTTTCGTTGTTCATGACAGAAATCGAAATAATTCGTTTAGATTTACAGTTTTAAAGAATTTTTTAGAAGATAAACAATTTTCTGTAATAATGCGATAGATTTATTTTTGACCCCGAAGAATTAGAAAAATGAATCGAACAAGGAATTTAACTGAACACGAGGTAGTGCGAGCCTCAGTTTTATTGGACGAGGGATATTTTCAGAGTTATGTTGCCAATTTGTTAGGCAAACATCGTTCCACAATAAGTCTTATGGTAAGACGCTTGAATGAAGTAGGAACTTATTCTAGAAGGCTAGGGCAAGGGCGAAAACGATGCACTAGCGATCTAGATGAACATTTTATAAGACAATATGCTTTAAGAAACAGGACTGTCACTAGTTCTATAACAAGAAACGAACTCGAAGCTGTTCGCAATGTCACAATTTCTTCTAAAACAGTTAGAAGACGGTTAAATGAAGCTGGATTAAACAGTAGGAGACCAACCACTGCGCCCTTGCTTACTAGAGAGAACAGAGTTGCCAGGTTACGTTTTGCTCGAAATCACGAAAACTGGTCTGTGGATGATTGGCAACAACTTTTCTTCACAGATGAAACTAGGGTTAGTCTAAAACATCCAGATGGTCGTGAGCGAGTATGGCGAAGATCAGGAGAGAGGTTTGCTCCTTGCAATATCTCTGCAAGGATTCCATTTGGCGGTGGCTCTGTTACGTTCTGGGGTGGCATCTGCTTTGATGCTCGCACAGAGTTAGTTCCTGTCCGTACGAGATCCATGAATGCTGACTACTATCTCGAGAATATTGTAATAGAACATGTGATGCCTTTCGGTCATTTTGTGGGGCCCAATTTCCTGTTTATGCAAGACAACTCTCGACCTCACGTGGCTAGGGAGGTACTCGATTATCTTAATTAAGTTGATATACCGATTATGCAATGGCCACCAAAAAGCCCGGATCTGAATCCGATAGAACATGTATGGGATCACCTTAAGAAAAATGTGAAACGTCATATACCCCCACCTAGAAACCTGAGGGAACTTGAAAATGAAGTTATTCCTCAAGATTTTATCCAAAATTTAATTAGAAGCATGCCTAGGCGCATAAACGCTGTCATCCGAAGTAGAGGAGGGAACACACGCTACTAGTCTCTCAGTTACACCATTAATTTTGCTACTAGTGTCCCAGTTTATTTTTTTCATTATTACATAATTTCAACGATTTTGTTATTAGGTCTTAAGAATAATTTTAATTCGAATCTTATAGAGAAATTTGGTAGCTAATTCACTTTTAAAGTATCCGGATAAGTTTTTTCTAACTTTTAGTGTAACCAATGTTCATAAAAAATTATTAAAATTAATTCATTATAGAGATTTGTATGATTTAATATATTGTTGCGTTAATTTTATCCAGGAGGGTATATATATATATATATATATATATATATATATATATATATATATATATATATATATATATATATATATGTTTACAACGTTCTCGGACGTTTCTCGACTTCCAATCTCCATCCTTTTCGATGGCTCCATAAATCTTCCAAATTTCTTTCCTCACTCTGTCCATCTACCTCCTAGTATTTGCTTTGGGAATCGATGTTCGTCCATTCTTTGTATGTGCCCAAATCAGTTGGTTGGTTAGATCGTAATCTGAAATGCAGTGTTTAATTCCCATGATTTCTGCAGTATGTTCGTTGGTAACTTTTTCTCTTCTGCATCTTCCTGCTGCTCTTCTTGAGATGTCCATGTCCGTTGTTCTCAACGCGCCTAATGATCTTTCCTTTAGAGGCCATGCTTCGCAGGTATATAATACTTATGAGACCGTCTAGGCTGTTGTATAGCTCGTTATTAAATAATGGGCAATCCACTTAGTCCTCTTTTGGCGGAAATATTTATGAATAACACAGAAAACCAAACCCACTGTTTAAAAAATTTGTGTACTGGTATAGATATGTTGATGATGTCTTATGTTGTTTTACAGGAAGTGAGACAATTGGCCACATTTCAAAATTTTTTGAATAATATACACAAAAATATAAAATTCACCGGTGAAGTTGAAGTCAAAAATAGCTTAAACTTCCTTGACCTAACAATGAAAAGACATAACAACAAGCACAGTTTTTCTATTTACCATAAACCGTCACATACTGACATAATTATCCATAATACCTCATGTCATCCACCAAGTCACAAACTTGCACTTTTCCATAATATGATTCACAGACTAATAAATATTCCTCTAAACCAAGACGATTTTCAAAAAGAAATTAATATTACAAAACAATTAGCAGTAAATAATGACTATTCACCATCCATAATAGATAATATTCTCAAAAAAAAACTTTACAAAAAAGCCATTAGTACAGTTTTTCCAAATAATAAAGAACCTTATAAAAACGTAAAGTCAGTAACGTACTATGGTAGATGCAGCACTAAATTAGATAGTTTCTTGAGAAAATTAAATATTAACACAGCATTTAAAACATCTAATACACTTAGCAAATATATAATATAAAAAATAACAAAACAAAAATAGATAGAGACAATAGATCCGGAGTATACAAATTAAATTGTGTAAATTGCTCAAAAACACAGAAGAAATAATAATTCAACCTAAACTTTGTAATATTACATACTTGCACAAAGAGCCTGAAACTTAATTACCTAGAATTTTTAGAAATAAACAAATTGAAAAATTCAGATTCCTTAATAAATGAACAATTAGACTTAAATAATTTACCACTACTAAATCTATTTTAATTAAATTATTTCATTACCTGCCATAAGTTGTGAACCAACCATTTATTATAGTAATTTTATCCTCATTTTGTAACAAACCATCTGAAGAAACTGTCGTACATTAAACCACGTTATGATGTTAAAAATAAAAAAAAATTTAGTGGAAATTTAAGTTATGTTTTACTTCTTGCGAAACTTCTAGTTATGGTTTTCCAGTGCCCAAAGAAAAAGTCATTTCATTAGAAAATTTCCTGCACTACAACCCAAAATTCCAAACATACAAAAGTTTGGAAGGGCTCAAGATAATTATTACCATCGATATTATTAATTCTTTATTGTTTAGTATTTTATCTGCACAAAAATATCATTACCATCGTTGATGGCCTGTTCTAGTTCCATTACTGTTCTATTTAATGTAGAGAAAACCAATATTTAGTACAACTAAATATGGAACTCTCGACAAATGACTTTTACACTCTAGGGAGTTTGGTGATCACAATCAGTAAACTTAAAATAGATCCAATCTGCATACAACGAGAAAACACGTACAATGTCGTTAATTTGCGTTTCATGACCGGTCAGCGCGAACTGATTATTATCTTTTAGACATGATAACCTATAAATTGCTAAGTTTAATTAGGTTTCAGGTTAAAAATTAAAATGTATTTCATCATGTATATCCCTTCTACCGTATGGTGTAGGCTGTTATACAACCGCCTTTTTTTCCTCTCAATCTCCACATATAAACTTCTTCCATCTGCCTCTATTCTTTGTCATTTTCACTGCTTCTTTCCAGTATTTTCCCTTCTCCTTAAGCATACCTATTACAGGTCTGTCTAGGTTTTCCTCGCTTCTGTTTTCCCGGTATTCGGGCTTCATACACTTGTTCCACTTGTCTATCATCATTCATTCTCTGTATATGTCCCCACTATCCCAGCTGTCTTTGTTGCGTATATTCCATAATTGTTTGTACTCTCAGCCTTCTCCTTATTTCTGTATTTCTTATTCTGCCCTTCCGTTTAACTCCTTGTGCTGTTCTCAGGTATTTCATTTCGACGGTTTGTATCTTGTTTTTCTGCTTGTCTGATAAGGTCCATGATTCACATCCATATGTTAGGATTGTCCTATAAATTGCTTTGAACACGTTTATTTTTTTTTGTTTCGTCACTTCTTTCTTCCTAATGAATTTATTACTTATTTCATAACTAGCCGGGCCCGCGGCTCTGCTCGCGTGGACTTGATTCACTACTATCGTCACTGCTTATTTCTTATGTTACCCAACGTAATAAAATATCTCCCATTATTTCTCCTTATCTCCCAATATTTCTCCTTATTTCTCATTATCTCTACATAATTTCTGTTATCTAGGCTTATCTCTGCTCATCGCCCATTATTTCTACTTATTTCCCATTATTTCTCCTTATCTCCCATTATCTCACCTTATTTCCCATTATCTAGGCTTATCTCGACTTATCTCCCATTATTTCTCCTTATCTTCCATTATTTCTCCTTATCTCCCATTATCTCACCTTATTTCCCATTATCTAGGCTTATCTCTACTTATCTCCCATTATTTCTCCTTATCTCCCATTATTTCTCCTTATCTCCCATTATTTCTCCTTATCTCCCATTATCTCACCATAACTCCCATTATCTAGACTTATCTCTGCGTATCTTCCATTATCTCTCCTTATCTCCCATTATTTATACTTATCTCCCATTATCTCACCTTATTTTATTTTATCGAGGCTTATCTCGACTTATCTCCCATTATTTCTCCTTATCTCCCATTATCTGACCTTATCTCCCATTATCTAGGCTTATATCGAATTATATAGAACATATGTATAAATTTATATAAACACGTAAATCCGATAAGTGGTTCTCGAGTGATAAACGCGCTAACGGACAGACAGACAGACAGAGAGACGTTGCATTTTATATATATTGTATTCTTTGCTACATGATATTGTTCCATATTTAATGCTTTAGGGAGTGTATTGCAAGAGAACGCGCTAGCGGCAAACTTTTCTCCGGCTTAATTCACTATTATCGTCACGGCTTATTCCTTATGTCACCTAATAAAATATATCCTATAACCTGGCCAGAGAACATACGTATGTTTAAAAAAAAAGCACGTAAATCGGATAAGTAGTTCTCCAGTGATAAGCACACTAACGGACGGACAGACAGACGGACAGAGAGACATTGCATTTTATATATATTATAGATATGCTACATAATATTGTTCCATATTTAATGGTTTGGACTGTGTATTGCAAGAGAACGCACTAGCGGCAAACTTTGTCCGACTTCATTTACTATTATTGTCACTGCTCATTCCTTATGCTACCTATCGTAATAAAATATAGCCTATAACCTGGCCGGAGAACATATGTATGTTTTAAAAAAAAAAGTACGAAAATCGGATAAGTGGTTCTCCAGTGATAAGCGCACTAACGAACAGACAGACAGACAGAATACGTTGCATTTTATATATATTATAGATGTAATAAAATATATACCTATAACCTGGTCAGAGAACATATGTATGAATTTAAAAAATCACGTAAATCGGATAAGTGGTTCTCGAGGGATAAGCGCATTAACGGACAGACAGACAAACATTACATTTTATATATATTATAGATATAGATTATTATTATTATTAATTATTATATAACCTGGCCAAAGAATATATGCATGAATTTAAAAAAAGACAGGTAAATCGGATAAGTGATTCCCGCGTGATAAACGCACTAATGGACAGACAGACAGACAGACAGAGAGATATTGCATTTTATATATATTATAGATTATACATTACAGATATTCTTTGCTACATAATATTGTTCCATATTTAATGGTTTAGGCTGTGTATTGCAAAGGTACGCGCTAGCGGCAAACTTATTTCCGACATCATTCACTATTTTACGTCACTGCTCATTCCTTATGCTACCTATCGTAATAAAATATAGCCTATAACCTGGCCAGAGAACATATGTATGTTTTTAAAAAAAAAAGTACGTAAATCGGATAAGTGGTTTTTCAGTGATAGGCACACTAACGGACAGACAGACAGACAGACAGACAGAGAGACGTTGCATTTTATATATATTATAGATAAAGCTTGTGCATTTTTTCGATTCTTTCATTAATTTCTTTGTCTTGTTTTTCAGTTTCATCCATTATTACTCCCAAATACTTATACTGTTTCACTTGTTGAATTTTATTCCCTTCTATGCAAATGTTCGTTTGTTGGTTTTTCATTGACATTACTTTTGTTTTATCTATATTAATTTTCATACCTTCTTCTCTAAACGCTTTATTCCAAATATCGAGATTTCCCTATACCTCTTCAGATATTTCTATTCTTTTTAGCTTCCAGTATCCAACTGTCTTTCTTTTCACTTTGATTTCGCATTTCTTGATTATTTCATCCATTTATACCGTGAACATAAAAAATATTTAAAATTATATAATACTGTTTTCTACAGTCTGTCAAGTAAGAACTGGACCACGATTTTTTGGTAGATGCGATTCTAGCGATTCAACAAAAAAATCGGTAGAGGGAACCTTTGTATACGACGCATTTTAGGAAAGGTATCAGTCGATTCCGAACTTTCGTTAAATTCACGTAAAATCCAAGATGAGTCACGTTTGCCCGTCGGTTCGAGGCAGTCTTTCTTTTTTCCCATTCAAAGGGGCCTAAAATGACACATTCCGCGGCCGCTAAATATATTAAGAAGTAGGTGTTGTTTGTGAAGAAGTTAGTAAATCGTTTTAACGAGACGATTTGCCAAAACGTGGCTCGGCAGACAAAGTCCCTCCAAAAATCGTTTTTCATTGGACTCAAAAATTGAAGCTGCGTCAAGAAACGGCAAAATTAAGAAAATCAGGTTTGAATATATACCGTGAGACTAATCGACAACATCTTTGTACTCATGAAGTCAAATTCCGAAGCACGTTGAAGAAATCTTTGCTAGGTGAAAGTCACGTTACGAAGCGGCTAGCTTGGGCTCACGATAAGATATTAGCGTGGCCCTCACAATCGCCAGACGTCAACCTTATTGAAAACGTTGTAAAGAGAAAGCTCAGAGGAAAAACTTTGACTCTCTTGAATTTTCTCATCTAGCTAGTCCAAAAGGTTACATTAATAATCTCCTGTGATTATTTTACCAGTTTGAAGGTAATCAATTAACAACATTCGTTTTGCATCCCAGAAAACTGATGCCATAATTTTTTTCGACCACTCTGGTTGCTCTGGAGCTGAACAATCGGTCTCAGTCCACTGTGCGATTTGTTGTCGCGGTGCAGGATCATACTGGTAAATTCAAGTCTCATCCATAGTTACAAATCGACGCACAAAATCAGTTTTATTCTTTGTAAAACCAGCCAAATGTTGTTTAGAAACTTTTTTCGAGTGCGTTTTTGTTCCGATGTTAGCAAATGCGGCACCCATCTTGTGAATAGCTTTCTCATACCCAAAACATTCGATTTTTTCCATTCTTAGAAAATACTCAAACACGTCTACTTTAACCAGCTGATAAACAATGAATGACTTTTTTTTTTTTTTTTTTTTTATGGGTCTAGCACACGTGCTACAGGGAAGTCCCTAAAGCGCTACAGGAGCGACACGTGTGCGGAGAAAGCGATTCACGTTGTTCTTGAATCGCTGTAGATTGTACTCAGTGGGAAACACAGTCCTGGGCAAATTATTCCAAAGGGATGATGTTCTCCATATAAAAGACTGCTTGAAAAGCGTTGTACGAGGACTAACAAGCTGAACTTCATACGGATGTGAAGAATTAGCGCGGCGTGTACTTCTAACATGCACCGCTCTGGGAGGAATTAAGCGGGCCACATCCTTCGAACACTTTCCATGAAAGTACTTGTAGAACAGGCTCGAGTCGCCAACCGTTCTTCGATGTTCCAGCGAATCAAGGCCGACGGTCAGTTCCGGGTCTCCAATCAGACGAACAGCTCTCCTTTGAATAGAATCCAACAATTGCAGTGTATGTTTGGGAGCGGAGCTCCAAACATGGGAGCAGTATTCTATAGTTGGTCTTGGACTTGACAGATCGCCTTGAAATTTAGGGTTAGGGTGTTCAATATTGACTGATATATAATAATTTATGTATGTGGAACCCACCGTATTTAAAATAATTTTTACGAACAAAACTAAATAAACCGATAATTATTGTGTAACTTCACGAGGTCTCGGCCTTTCCTACAAAGCAATTGAATGCACGGGTAATTGGCTCGGACGTGGAGAAGACCATTAATTTATTTTTCACGAATGGTTTGTTTTGTTTATTATCTTAGTGAACCCACACGGCGGATTATTATTTTGCAGAATAATCTGTTTTAATAAGTTATTTAGGGATATTTTAATATTCGCATCCTGCAAAATATGACGTCAAGTTGTTATAAACAGAGAGCATTACTGATAACTTCAGAGTTATATTTTTGTATATTTTATACCTTTGAGCTATCAAGAGGTTCTTTAGGCTAGGATGGTATCTTCTTCACGTTTACAATAGTTCTTACTCTATCTTTGGTTATAACTTCTTTTGGAGGTGTATCATCGAGCTGTGATTATTTTTCTTAAATCTAATTATTTCAATTCATTCATTATCTTCTTTATCTCCTTTTTGTGTAGGCATCTTTGTTTCTTACTATTTGGTAACAAAATCTGCTTCGATTTCTATTATTTCTACTTTAATGTCCGATCTTGTATGTGCTTTCACTTGATGAGACTGTCAACTACAAAAGTGCAAAGAGGCATTAGAAACCAAGGCTGCTACTTTTGATTACAGTCGATTGCTCGCTTGATTTCTCATCTTTCATTACACAGGCAAACGATGAAAAAATGTTTTTAATAATTTTACCTGATTCCTATGTTTTTGGGTGTGCTGAGTCCCAAAATAATAATAAAAAAGTCGTATCAACCACCAATTTTTCACATTTTAGTATTCAAAATGTGAAAAGTTTATTTTTTATCACTCGAATGTGATTAAGTTGGCAATAAAATCAGAATTTTATAAGGTTGGCAGTAAAATCAAATGTTATTTGGTTGGTAGTTCCGAAAAAAGCTGTTTGTTTTCTTCCAGTTTATATAACCTCGCATTGCAGTGTTTAACCCATGTGCTTTAATTCACACTAAAAGTATGGCTAATCGTGGTTGTAAAAACTCTCCTAACACTTTTTGTTATATATATGGTGAGTTTGCAGTTAAAAAACATCAAAGAAACATTACTGACTTTGTAAAAAAAAAAAGTATACTTTGCATATTTTGGTGTAGAAATCGGTAATCAAGAAAAATGTTGGGCTCCTCACAAAGTATGTTATGTTAATGTCGAGGATCTTAGGAAATGGTATAAGAAAGAAAAGAAAGCTTTTAGATTTGCAGTACCCATGGTATGGAGAGAGCAAGAAAATCATTCAAATGATCTTTATTTTTGCAGCGTTGATGTTTCTGGATATAACTACAAAAATAAGAAAGTAATTGTCTATCCTAACTTTACTTTAGCTAATCGGCCGGTAGGACATGGACCGAGACTTCCTGTTCCTCAATCTATTGATGATGTTTTATAGTCCAGCCCCGAATTTAAATAAAGTCGACCGGATGATGATGAGTTTTAATGTTCTCTAGAAAATTTAAAACCACAGTTGTTTACATAAGCTGAGTTAAATGATTTAGTGCGAGATTTGGGTTTGACTAAGGAAAAAGCAGAATTGTTTGGTTCTAGGCTGAAAGAAAAACAGTTATTGAAATCTGGAACATCTATTTACCATTATATAACAAGAGATCAACAGTTTGTTCAGTTTTTCAAGCAGGAAGATGATTTGGTTTTGAAATTTAATCGATGTCATATGTGGGTGATACAAAAAATCTGATACCAGATACGGTTTCAGCCCCCAAAAATACGTAACACTTAGATGTATAGGTTTAAAAAGTTTTTACAAATATTTTTTTTGTTGGCCTGTGGTATTATTACTACTTCTACTTATTCTTCGCGAATTATTATTTTTTTTATTTTAACCTTCATTTCCACTTCCTTTTAAGCTTACATTACACAGTCCAGTTTTTTTTTCAATCGCACACTTTCATCAGGAATTTTATGTGCCAACCGGTGGTACCACTGCAGAAATATTACCTCACCCTTCGTGAGTACTCGGACAATGTACCTAATTCAGCTTATTTTTTCTTTTGATGCCAAGAAGCGGGAAAAGTATGAAAACCGTGTTGCAATTTTAGCATTGTTTGAACTAAAATGTATTTATTTGGAGTTGATAGCAGATATGAAGATACATGTTGAGGAATGCCCAAAAAAAAAGATTTCTTATGCATTTTACTGGATTTTGCTACCTGTTTTGAATTATTTTTAAGGGTTCATCCATTTTAGGTAGAAAACCTCTGCTATATAATAGATTTATAAAATGTAAATGGGGGTTCATCGGTAGCATAGCCGTCCGACCGTAACCTGCTATAGATCTATGTATATATATATATATATATATATATATATATATATATATATATATATATATATATATATATATATCAAGCTAGTATATATACATTACACAATTCACAATTCACGATATATATGACGTTAATTACAATCAAAAACAATCATTATCTCCAAAATCTGAGGACGCGACTTTTCTTAAATTGATAATTAAGGGTTCTGTTTCCACAGTTTCTTCGATGTATTTGTCAAGTTTCCACATTCGACATGTTATAGTCGAATGGCATTTATCCAATTATTCTCTTTGATCCTCTCTATTCCGGAGAGTAATATGGGATTCAATTCATAATGATATGGAGGTAATCTAAGCACTGTGGTATTCCGTTCCTTTGCCATCTCATCGACTGCGTATTTCTGGAACTGTGCCTTATTTTGTTTCGCAATTTTGAGAAGTTCCGCTTTTAACATACCATCTTTATGTTTGAGATTTTTGTCTCTTATCCATTGAAGAATAGCCGGTTTCTTCCATGAATTTGTCGCAAGTCGTTCTAATAATCGAGAATGGTATGGGGCATTGTCTAATACTATAACTGATTCTGCTGGTATACATTCATCATTTGTTTGAAGTACTCCTCAGAAACATCGGCCGTCATCTCCTCATGGTAATCTTTAGTTGATTTTGATTCGAATTCCAACAAGCCATCGTCGAGAAATCCGTTTTCATTACCAATACCTTCCATAGAAGCTTGTTTGGCACTCTTAATGTTTTTGTCAATCCAAACATTTTTCACTGTGTGTCCCTTATTAACCCAAGTCTCACCTAAATAAAAAATATTTCTTTCTTCGGTTCGAAATTTTCTGATTGCTCGTAGATATTCTCTCCTTTTTTAGTGTTCCGTACGGAACACTTATAAGATCACTTCGGTGTCTGTCTGTCTGTCACACCCGATTTTCTCCGAAACTATTTGACATGGAAAGGTGAAATTTGGTAATAACATAGGAATTGATGGCCTCATCAGAGCCATGTAGTTTTGAGAATTAAATTTTGACTTAAAGGTATAGTTTTGGGGGGGTAAAGTCGGAAGTGAAAAAAAAAATTTTTTTACTAGGTCATCGAGTGTAGTGTCAAATGAAAGCTTGTGAAACACGAGTAAAAAATATATATGTAATATTATACTTGCGCGCACTTTTCTTTGTATTATTTTTAAAAATTCGCGAAAAATCGCTGTCCCGGGTCTTATCTCGAAAAGTACATATCAAAAAATTTTGAAAAAATTCTGGAATATTTCCACGGGGTGAACGAAAATTATCACGAGTGCATTACCTTTAATAATTTATATGGTATATAAAAAAAACAAAAATTTCAAGGTCATCAGATTTCAGTAAAGATTGGAAACAAACTTTGTTGAAAACTCATTTGGGGTGTGTTTTGTGAAGTCACTGATTATTTTATACCACCGTAACATAAATTTTGACTTAAGGGGTTCGTTTTGAGGGGTGAAATCGGAAGTGAAAAAAAAATTTTTTTTACTAGGTCATCGAGTGTGGTGTCAAATGAAAGCTTGTGAAAACACGAGTAAAAAATATATATGTAATGTGATACTTGCGCACACTTTTCTTCGTATTACTTTTAAAAAATCGCTGTCCCCTACCTTATCTCGAAAAGTACTGATCAGAAAATTTTGAAAAAAAAAATTCTGGAATATTCTCCACGGGGTATAGATTGAACGAAAATTATCACGAGTGCATTACCTTTAATAATTTATCTGGTATATAAAAAAAAAACAAAATTTCAAGGTCACCAGTTTTCAGTAAAGATTGGAAACAAACTTTGTTGAAAACTCATTTGGGGTGTGTTTTGTGAAGTCACTGATCATTTTATACCACCTTAACAAAAGTTTTTATTTTAAAAACAATCAACGTACTGAACACTAATTGTGCAAGTTCAACTTGCACTTGACCGGGTTTTTTTTTATAGGTCTAGCACACGTGCTACAGGGAAGTCCTTAAAGCGCGCCAGGAACGGCATGTATGCGGTAAAAGCGATTCACGTTGTTCTTCAATCGCTGTAAATTATACTCGGTGGGAAACACAGCCCTGGACAAATTATTCCAAAGGGATGATGTTCTCCATATGAAAGACTGCTTGAAAAGTGTTGTACTCGGAGGAATAAGCTGAACCTCATACGGATGGGAAGTATTAGCGCGACTTGTATTTCTAACATGCACCGCTCTGGGAGGAATTAAGCGGGTTACATCCTTCGAACACTTTCCATGAAAATACTTGTAGAACAGACTCAAGTCGCCAATTGTTCTTCGATGTTCCAGCGAATCAAGGGCGCCGCTCAGTTCCTGGTCTTCGATCAGACTTACCGCTCTTCTCTGAACAGAATCCAACAAATGCAGTGTGTGTTTGGGAGCGGAACCCCAAACATGGGAGCAGTATTCCATAGTTCGTCGAATTTGAGCTTTGTGAAGAATTAACAGTTGTGGAGTGTAAAGCTTTCTGGTTCGAAATAATATTCCCAACTTTTGAGAAGCTCTCCTTGCTATGCCTGCAACATGTTGATGCCAGGACCTATTTGCTCCGAAATTAACGCCAAAGCCCAACAAATTATTTCTGTTTTATCGATAGAACAGATTTTCTATTGTGTTTCTCCCAACGAAAATTCAGGTTATGAAAGATTTTCCTTAATTTTCATTTTTTAAATCTGGTAAGTCCTGGTCTTCTCTGATTTCTTGAAAAACTGTATGTATTTCTTTCTTAATAAAAAAAATGGTGTACTTTTTTTCTTATTGCGTTTTTAAAGTCTTCATCAACCTCTAAGGGCTCTTTTCCTTTGTGATTCTGAGGACCGCGTTTTCATTCTTTTAGAAATCTATAAATAGTTGCTGGTCCAACTCCCGGCATGGTTTCCATAATTTCATGGACTTGGCTTGTTGGCTGTTGATGCACTAGGGCACCGTGGACGTTAAGTAACATTGTTTTTCTCGCAGAGAAAATGGAGATTTACAGAGTCTGCGAAGTTTGATCGGGGCAAAACTGAAAGTTGAAGCCATCGCTATTCTGATTCGAACTAAGCATATTGTAGGTTTTTGCTTTGTTTTTATACTTACACAGAATATTTTTATGGCATACTTAGGTATTTAGGCACCTACCTACCGATAAGTACTTTGGTTAATTATATTCCAATAACTGCTAAAACCCCAAATAATTTTATTTGTATGATAAAGGCCTAAGCGAGTACAATTAACAATTTTTAAGAACTAGAAATCTACAATATTATAAAGCTTAATAATAACACAGCCCCACAAAAAAAAAGTGGGGTATACTTTTGATGCGATATATCAGATCCGTAGTATTTTTGCCCGCTGATCACGAATCTGACGTCAGAATATCGCCATCACATCTCAATTTTTTTCTAACCTCAAAAAATAGGTAAAAATTAGTAAAAATTAAGAAAAATATACTCCTAAAAAATTGATTCAAGCTTTTTCATAAATCCAAAGATGTATTAATATGTATTCGGACACGCTAAGCTAATATTCATCGGTTGGATTAAGCCATACAGTTCTGTTTTCTTTCTAATCTCAATAAATCAGACAGATATAGTGCTTCTCGAATGCAAAAACGAATTCAAATTAAAATTCAACCGATTCTTACCAAATTTGGTACACGGGGGTTTTTTGGGTTGCTGATCATGAATCTGAGGTCGGATTTACAAAATTCAAAATGGCGGATCCAAGATGGCGGACAAAATTTTTGAAAACCAACCTACCAAATTTGGTATACAGTTGGGGAATCCTCAAACCTGATACTCTTAAACCCTAAACCCTGAAACCTTAGACTCCCACACCCTGTAACCTCAAAAAATAAACCTCAATAACCCGGTAACTTTAAAAATGAGACCCAATAAACTCAAAACCAGGACTTTTAAACCATATACTCTCAAATAGTAGACCCTTAAGCCCTAGAATTGCGAAGGTTAGACCCGCGCCTAACTTTCCTTTTTTTGGCTGTATCTTGTTCTTTTTTCCGCGAATGACCTATTCAAAGGCTTTCTGCCCAAACGCTTTTGAGGACTTGTTTCTCTTTTTAGCGACCAGCAATATTCCGCTAGCATATGGTCATCCCATCGTCCTTGATACCGATTTTCTATGATTTTCAGATCTTGGTGAAAACGTTTCCCTTGCTCTTCACTGTAGTCACCAAGATTACCTAGGAAATCATCGATGTGGGAGTCCAGGAAATGTAATTTTAGATTCATTAAGCAACCTAATGTCTGAAAATTTTTTACCATTTTCTCGACTATTTCTTTGTACTTAGGACTTTTATTATTTCCCAAAAAGTTTGTTGCGACTTCTTTAAAACTAAGCCAAGCAGCTTTTTCAACTTTCTTCATTTTAGTTACAAATAATGAATCTTGAAAAAATTTTCTTATTTGTGGCCCGTCAAATACGCCTGCCTTAATTTTAGCTTCAGAAAATTTCGGAAATTTTTTATGCAAATATTTGAAACATGGGCCGTTTGTATCTAATGCTCTAGTGAATTGCTTCATAAGTCCAAGCTTAATATGAAGCGGGGGAAATAAGAACTTTTCCTGGATCTACCAATGGTGGATACAATACATTATTTTCACCAGGAGTGAACGATTCTCTTGTTGGCCAAATTTTTTTCTTATAATGACGTTCCCTGTCTCTGCTATTCCACAGACATTTATAACAGGGATAAAGTGTAAACCCTGACTGTTGGCCAAGCAATATTGTTACAATTTTCAGATCTCCACAAATTTTCCAGTTATGATCAGCATATTTTATTTTTAGCTTTTGATTTTTTCATATTGCTCTTCCATAACTGTGGAATGAGCAATCGGAATGGGAGCGTAAACGTTGGTATTATGCAGCAAAACTGCCTTAATGCTCCTTTTAGAAGAATCAATGAACAGTCTCCATTCTTCAGGTTCGTATGAGTTATTTTGAAATTCATCCATTATACCTTTTACATCGGTACAATATGAAAGTGACAATTCCTCGTGCATTGTGAAATATTTTCGAAATTCTTCATCTCTGTTTCTATAATAAGAAATCGTAGCTTCTGGCTTAAGTAAATATCTTTTCTTTAAACAGGAAGCAAGATGTTCTGAACCATCTTTGGATAAGCCTAAATCTCTGACTAGATCACTAAGTTCTGACTGTGATACGAGTATTGGTTCTGGTTTACGGTTGTATGGTAGAAATTCTTTATCTGTGTCACTAGTATATGATAGGTTGTCACTAGAACATTCATTAGTAACAGTGTTTGAATCTTTTTTTCGACAGTCTCAATGTTTTCGGCATGAGCTGATAAGGTGAAATCATTTGTTTCCATAACATCAGCATCAAGTGGTTCAGGAGGCGGAATTAGTTTAGTTGGTCTTGTTACTGTCGAAACATCGTTATAAGTAATAGTGCTTTTATTTTTTCGGTTATGCCTAGATACAACATTCATACAAAAGTAGCAATCATTTTCACTGTATGGTCTATTCCATATTGCTGGTCTGGAATATTTAATCGCCTTCTTATTGATGTACAACATTATTTTGCAAGAACTGCAAATGATGTGGGGAACCCAATCTGTATCCTGGTGCTGTATTTCAATGTTAAAACAATCCTTAAATAAGGTTTTAATCTTATCCGTTATCGGTGACCCCATTTTACTCAATACGTGTTGACAGCAAATATAACAAAATGAATCACTGTTTTTATCGCACTTATGAAAAGTCCTTGTACCGTGAGACCGTTTTCTTGTAGCATTATACTCTACATGAGCCAAGTCACCCACACATGAAGAGCTACGGTCGCTGGATGACGACGGCTGCGGGCCCGCTTTCCCACCCTGACCAACCGCCGATACTGGGTTTCCGAGTCCCTGCATCGCAATTCTCTTTCTTCTACCTGCCATGACGGCATCTAAGCCGTTATCCAGGGACTCTGCCGGCTAGTGGAGTAACACCGTTGCCCACCGTCACCACGTGGAGGTGCCCTGGATGCAGGTAGAAGAATAAAAAAATCGACCGATGAATTTTCTCGGCGTTCAAAATGGCGCGAAAACATCTGCCATCTTGAATTTTGCAAATCTAACCTCAGATTCGTGATCAGCGACCCAAAAAATCCCCGTGTACCAAATTTGGTAAGGATCGGTTGAATTTTAATTTGAATTCGTTTTTGCATTCGAGAAGCACTATATCTGTCTGATTTATTGAGGTTAGAAAGAAAACAGAACTGTATGGCTCAATCCAACCGATGAATATTAGCTTAGTGTGCCCGAATACATATTAATACATCCTTGGATTCATGAAAAAGCTTGAATCAATTTTTTAGGAGTATATTTTTCTTAATTTTTACCTATTTTTTGAGGTTAGAAAAAAATTGAGATGTGATGGCGATATTCTGACGTCAGATTCGTGATCAGCGGGCAAAAATACTACGGATCTGATATATCGCATCAAAAGTATACCCCACTTTTTTTTTGTGTGTTTGTGTAATCATTAAGCTTTATAATATTGTAGATTTCTAGTTCTTAAAAATTGTTAATTGTACTCGCTTAGGCCTTTATCATACAAATAAGATTTTTAGTTTCATCATTTCCTCATCAAAATAAACTTTGAAATGTGTTGATTTATATAGTCTATTGTAAAGTTTAGAACGCATGTAATAAAATATTTTTTAGAAAAAGGTAGCACTGTTGTATAAAGATAGAAAATAAAGGTGATTAAAACTAAAAATGCACATAATTTGTAGAGAAACTTCGGACGCTTATGGTTTATGACATTTTAATGTTTATAACCCATGTTGTGTGCTACCAACTCCAAACAAATGGACTTTATGCAAAAGTACGATGGAGATTTTTCATTAGTAAAATCGTTTTTAGTTTCCGAAAGAGTAGTCTATAATACTATTGCAAGGTACAAAAAACTCAAAATTCTATCGATATACCGTAGGATTTATGTGCTTCTTTAGAACAATAGAAATCAGCATGCTCATAAGGATAGAAATTTCTGGAGCAAAGAACCGGCGGACCCGGTCAAAATAGCTAGAATTATTCAAAAGATTTAGTAATAAAAGCATATAAAAGATCACTTATTAACACAAAAATTACAGAAAATAAAAAAGGCCAACGCTAGAAAGTAATATTCTGTCCTATATTAAAGTTGAAGACGGGCCTTCTGGAAGCCCAGATTTAAACCCACGTGATTATGAGATTTTCAAAGAAAACGCTCGTCGAACTAGACATCGAAATTTACAATCTCGTAACAAGGTATTCTAGTTGCAACTACTCGTATATTCTGTAGTTAATAAATATTCAATAGGTTTTAATATGAGATTCATGGCGAGCGTTTTGAATAACTGTAAATGGTTTTAAAGCAATTTTAATGTAATTTTCCATCGTAGTTATTTTTTAGTTTCGTTATATTGAGTTTTCGTTTTAATATTTGCGTTAGAAGTACTCTGAGAAAGACTGTGTACAAGCTGCAGTAGTTTATATGCATTTTTGGTATTATATTTTTGCCAAGATATGGTGTCCCGAAAATAAGTTTGTTTGGCGTACTACGTGAATAAAATGTGGGAAAAGTAAAGGAAGTAAAGAAACAAAGTGTAAAACTGGTCCTTGGAAATTTAGTGGCTATAAATCGTCCCACTGCAGCAACACAATGCCATTGCAGCCCGTAATGAAAATGTGGTTGTGGATTTTCGATTATTTAATTCTGTTTAAGCTACGTTAAAAAATAAAATTCATTTTCAGTTGATTTTAGCCGTCAATTTTGTACATACGCATTTAAACACAGCTTAATTTTATAAGTTTTGAACGTGTTACGGTGCTTATATAACTCAGTATTGTTCCTGTATATTTTAGACTGTTATATATATATATATATATATATATATATATATATATATATATATATATATATATATATATATATATACATGGCAGACAGTTAAATAATTAAAACCATCCCTGAAAACACGTACGTTTGGAGAACTTCAAACGTTATTTGAACAAACACACACAGGCGGTTCAGTGGTTTTAAAATAAATATATTTTCACGCCCTGCTTGAGTAAAAATATTTTTATTTTAAACCATTGAAATTGTTTATTTTTTTTTTTGTTTCAGTATTTCCCAAAAGAGTTTTAAATATGTGAAATGCTTATATTAATATGTGTGTTATTTTATTATGATGATAAATAAATGTTTTGTATACCACTGCTTTTCCAGGGGCCAAAACTGTATTAGCAATATATTGATTAAATTCATATATATATATATATATATATATATATATATATATATATATATATATATATATATATATATATATATAATACATTAAAATTCCGGGTTTCAATCCGTTCGTCTAAAAACGAATTTGCACGAGGTTTCGCCAAAATCTCATTTGGCATTTTCAAGTGCTCTCGCTGCTGCTGGTACTCGATACTGTGATCTTGCTGCTGCTGCCGCTCGAAGTTAACTCTAACTCTAACTGAGTTAGCTTCGAGCGGCAGCAGCAGCAAGATCACAGTATCGCTACTTTTTTCACACTGATGGACAAAAGATCTCAAGATCTACTAGACCGATTTTGATAAAATTTATACCACATATTCTTTATAATATTATCTTGAAGTTGACAATACGATTTTTTTGGATTGGATGCAGCTTTTTTTTTATTAATTTTTAAAGCTCAAAATTTTTGTGAAAAATCCTAGTTTAATTTCGAACTTCTACAAAAAAAATTTTAAAATGTTTTCCATATGTGGCCACTTAGGTATGACCTTTCTTAACAATAAAAAATAATTTGTTTTGATTTTAGACGACTCTTGATTGAAAAAAAAATTTCACCGGTGGCGAGGATTTTCAAAAGAGAGTTTTACACAATGGTTCATGTCTCCGCCATTTTTTAATTATTTTTAATATTTTTTTTTATTATTTGTTGTGAAACTATAATGTATTTATGAAAAAAAAAAATTATACAATATATACAATAGTTGCGTTAAGAAAAAAAATTATTTTATGCTTACTTTTCCGAGGGCCAAGAGGCGTAATCCCTTACATTGGCCAACACGGTATTGCGTCCCTAGCTAACCGAAAGTATTGCCTTCGTCAAAAAATTACTTCACGAAATTTTTCCTTTCTTTCGCTTTTAAACTTTTTAGACCATGAAAAATATATTTTCTAAATGCCAACTTCATAATAAATAACATTAAATATCAATATAATAATCTATCTACACATTACAAAAAAGGTTTATTTTTATTTGCACATCAATAGATTTTGTTTCATATACTTGCAATTTTTTATCTGTATCGTCCAAATTTGAATTTTATTCGTTAGTGTTCACACGTATTTTGTTGGCGCAGAGTATTTATTTTGTTCGTTGTGATTTTAAAAGAAAGGAATGTAGTTTTTTAATCAATACATATTTTTTTGATTATGATTATTTAAACAACGTAAGTTTCTGATTTGTTACTACGAGTATATTTGGTATACATTGCACAACGTATTACAATAGCCATTTTTTATGTTTCGAAGTTTATGTTTTCAATATCTATCAACATTTTTTTTAACCTATTATTTATTTGGAAGTTTAAATCTATTTTTTAGATTAAAACAGTAAACTGTTTAATTATCAGTGAAGTTACACATATATAACATAACTAAATACATATATATATATATATATATATATATATATATATATATATATATATATATATATATATATATATGTATGTATATATATACCACTGTGATCAAAAAATAGTAAGATTTTTAAATTTAAATCGCCCGGGCATTTCCAAATCGGATTAATTTTTTTTTGTTAGGTTGGTAAGACCGTAACTGCCATCTGTGTCAAATTTTAAGACTATAGCGACAGTAGTTAATAAGATTCGCTTGCATTCGTGCAACAAAAAAGTGCATTTTTTTTCTATTTTTAACTTGAGTGAAAAAAATCAGCAAAGAAATTACATTAAATTTGGTTTTAAAAATGGTTTTTCGGCTTCTCAAATGTCTCAAGAGGCCGGAATTATGGGCCGATAATTCTTGGTTTTTTCATCACGATAATGCGCCTTCTTACACAGCATTGGTTCTCTGAGACTTTTTCATCAAAAATTCAACTCATATCCTTCCGCAATCGCCCTATTCTCCTGATTTAGCTCCGTCGGACTTTTGGCTATTCCCTAAACTCAAAAAACCGTTTTGAGGGCATCGTTTCGAGTCAATTGAGGAGATTGAAACCGAATTGAAGGAGGCTTTAAAAGCCAACCCCTTTGCGTTTTATTTCAAAAGTCTTACTATTTTTTGATCACAGTAGTATATATATATATATATATATATATATATATATATATATATATATATATATATATATATATACAGTGGCACTCTATATAGTGAAAGACCAAAATGTTGACCAAAATTTCACTATAGAAAGTTTTCCACTATATAAAGAAAAAATCCGTATATATTGCTATGTATGTATTTTATATTGGTAATCATTTACTTGTATTTTATAAGGTACAAGCAACAAAAAAAATTGCAAAATTGAATTATTAGAAAAGATTTTATTAAACATTTGAATGTTTAAATAGTACATATCATGTACAGGGCTACATACATACATAAAATCCGTACGTTATATCTTTACCCGTGCGTCATAGTTTTCAGGCCATAATACAGACGACTATCATATTATTTGTCTCTTTTCACCAATAAATCATAGGTATTGGTAAAAAGAGACAAAAATATAATAGTCGTCTGGGATATTGCCTGAAAACTATGACGCACGTGTAAAGATATAACGTACGGACTTTATGTATGTATGTACTACATACGAAATAAAAAGAATAATACAAAATCTGTTAATACATATATACATACTACGTACATACGTACTAGGAAAAATAATCAGTTATTTTCTTTTGAACATTACTTTTGAAAAATAATTGTAGCTCAACAAAATTCTCGCATTTATTCAAATAATTTGATCAGGTACACTTTCCTGGCCCCTGAGAGTAGTTCGCACAATGTCAAATGCATTTCTTATTTCATTTTCACTAAATTTAGCAGGACATTCCCCGGTTTCAGTTTCTTCTTCATGATCTTCTATACTTTTTATATCGTCAATTATGTCTTGGTCAGTTGGGAGATCTGTCGTGCCAACATCATTGTCGATTTCTAAGAAATCTTTTTTTTTGCAGAATACCCCATTGCCTTTTTAAGGTAGCGAGATCCATTTCGTCTTCTTCTTCCCATTCGTCAATTTTTTCAGTAAAACCTGCTTTAGAAAAAACAGTTTTTGATAATTTTCTGAGAAACATTTTCACTCCATACTTTAGCGACTTCGGTTATACACTCTTTAAGGGTAATCAATTTTTGGACTGGAAGGTTGTTATCAGTCACATTAACAATTTTGTGAACAATTCTGTTTCGGTAATGGTGTTTTATGTTTTTTATAATACCCTGGTCCATAGGTTGCAATTTGGAGGTCATCTTTGGTGGAAAAAAGATCAATTCAATATTCCCTAATTTTTTACTTACAGTAACTGGATGTGCAGGACAATTGTCTATAAACATCACAATCTTTCGCTTTTGGCTTTTCATTTTCGTGTCCAGTTCTTTGATCCATCTTTCGAAAATCTCAGAAGTCATCCATGCCTTTTTATTATTGGCGTAATCTAACTCCAGAGATTTAACTCCTTTTAAACAACGGGGATTTTTGCTTTTACCTATGAGCAGTAATTTCAGTTTTTCTGAGCCATCCATGTTTGTTCCAACCATAAGTGTCACCCTTTCTTTACTTGTTTTA
The DNA here is from genome assembly GCA_019049505.1 of Pachyrhynchus sulphureomaculatus. NCBI lineage: Eukaryota > Metazoa > Arthropoda > Insecta > Coleoptera > Curculionidae > Pachyrhynchus > Pachyrhynchus sulphureomaculatus. The sequence continues at coordinate 93,932,533 of CM032452.1, read as the reverse complement.
ACACCAAAACATTTATCACTTTTAAAAGCAAAAGTTTTATTTGGCAAACATTTAAAAAACAAACCGGTTTCATCATAATTGAAAATGTTTTTTGGCTGGTACTTTTTCAATGCACTTTTTAAAACAGTTTCAGTCCAAATGTCACAGTCCTCCTGACTAACGCTTGCACTCTCGCCAGACACCGTCTTGAAAACAATTGAATTGCGAGTCTTCCAGGCACTTAACCACCCTTCACACACTTGAAAATTAACGCAGTTAAATTCTTTAGCAAATTGTAGAGCCTTTTGCTTTATTAAATTTCCCGATATTGGTACGTTTTGATGCGTACGGGCCACTTGAAACCTTCGTAAAACTGCTTCATTTACATCCTCGTAAGTACTCACCCGTACTCGTTTTCGACTGCTTGGAACACTAGGTTTCTTGATGATACTGTCGCGACTTTTTATTATCAGAGAGACGCAACTTGGAGAAACACCAAATTTTGCAGCAACATCAGTTTTTTTGCAGCCTTTATCAACTTCCTCCAAAACTTTAATTTCCTCAGCTAAACTTAAACACACTCACTTGGACATCTTACTTGATTCTTAAACAAAAAGAAACTGAACCTGAATTTGCGAATTACTAGGCCTCGACTATAAAATGGGTTATTTCCCGGGTTTCTCACAGAAATCTACCTGATTTATTGCCAACCATTAGGCGTTATAAACGCGTTAAGAACCTTTTCAAAAGAATGCGTCATAAAAATGGAATTCGTTAGTTAGATAAAAATGGGAAACCCGAAATGGCCAAGATCTCAATAAATGCATAAAAATTTATACATAAAATTCCGGTAAAAATTTTATTATATAGAGTGTTACTATTTTACAGATTCACTATATGCAGGGCTTTTTACATGAAATTTCATTAAAATATTCTAGGTTTTGAAAAAAATTGCACTATAAAGAGTTTTTCACTATATAGAGTTTCACTATAAAACAGTGTCGACTGTATATATATATATATATATATATATATATATATATATATATATATATATATATATATATATATATACAGTTTGACAGAACTCTACCTTACGGCATACGAACTGACACTACTCAATAGCGTAATAGCATGGCCATAAAATTCGATTCACTGACACCACTTAGTGGCAAGTGTCAATAGCCTATTCCGCCATCTATATCATGGTTGATTGATTTACTATGTACGCAATTTTATGTTTGTATACAGTTATGTGCATATTTGTTAACAAATTTCAAAAGGGTTTTTGTTAAAGATCTCCGCATTAATAAATAATGTTCCGTTATCTATATCCTACCTAATTAATTATATGTGAGGTTATGAATCCTTCATTATCGTAGCATATTCCTTGTTTTTAAACAAATTTTAATGAAATGTTTGGGGAAACTTGGTCAAATAATGTACCTATACGTGAAAGAAAATTGTATGAAAATAGGATTTCTCGTACATACAAAGCATCCTATTATATTTTTATTATTTTCATTTAAGTTGTTAAATCTTGTAATTGAACTACGTAAATACGCCGCAAACTGGAAACTAGTAACAAAAAAATACAAACCGTAGTGAAATGGTATTACAACATTGAAGCTTTGGCCTATCTACTTGCTTAAGCAAACTTAGTTCGGGTCTCTAAATTCTATTTCCTTTGTAAACTGATGGCTTAATTTAACACTGCTATCAACCACTCCCTCAGCGTAAAGCGGCTTTGTTTATGAAAAGCACAAATCCTACGCAGTGGTTTAATAACATTACATTTTGGTATTATTTGCTGTGCAAATATTATCATTGTTTCCCAATGATTTCAAATAATATATGTCTTACAGTAAATAAAGTTATTATTTATTTAGCCACATGTAACGGGTGCAATTTTTAAAATATGGTTTACAGATAAGGGGTCTATTTTTGTTTGAATAGCACAAACTACAAAAATTTGCTCCAATTTGGTAATGACAATCAGTAATATCGGCAAATCATGGTTTTTAGAATATTATGACATAGTTTTGGCATACAGTCTATCACGTAAGAACGGGGCCGCGATAATTCATTTCTTTTAAATGCGATTCTAGCATTTCAATAAAAAATCGGTAGAGGGAACCTTTGTCTACGACGTATTTTAGTTGAAGTATTAGCCGATACCGAATTTCGTCGAAATCACGTAAAATCCAAAATGAGTCACTTATTACGCGTCGTAATGTGGGACGAATCCCCACTGTGTCACTCAAATTACCCTACAGGTCTTAATTTTCAAGTAATCGGATCGATTTTTTTTAATTATTTGTTTTTTCATCGATCTCTTGAGCTAGATTTTAGGTTTTTTTTTTTTCCACAATTTTCCGGAATTTTCAGAAGAATTGTTAATTTTTATGAAAAAAGGCGCGGGAAAATCACTCTATATATCGTAATTTTCACTTAATCATGACACATTTTTTTTTAAATGTCCGTTTTTAGTGTTCCGTACGGAACACTTATAAAATCACTTAGGTGTCTGTCTGTCTGTCTGTCTGTCTGTCTGTCACACCCGATTTTCTCCGAAACTATTTGACATAGAAAGGTGAAATTTGGTAATAATATAGAAATTGATGGCCTCATCAGAGCCATATAATCTTGAGAATTAAATTTTGACTTAAGGGGTTAGTTTTGGGGGGTGAAGTCGGAAGTGAAAAAAATTTTTTTTACTAGGTCATCGAGTGTGGTGTCAAATGAAAGCTTGTGAAAACACGAGTAAAAAATATATATATAATATTATACTTGCGCGCATTTTTCTTTGTATTATTTTTAAAAATTCGCGAAAAAATCGCTGTCCCGGGCCTTATTTCGAAAAGTACTTATCAAAAAAATTTCGAAAAAAATTCTGGAATATTCTCCACGTGGTGTAGATTGAACGAAAATTATCACGAGTGGATTACCTTTAATAATTTATAGGGTATATAAAAAAAACAAAAATTTCAAGGTCATCAGATTTCAGTAAAGATTGGAAACAAACTTTGTTGAAAACTCATTTGGGGTGTACTTTGTGAAGTCACTGATCATTTTATACCTCTGTAACAATTTTTTTTTATTTCAAAAGCAATCAACGTACGGAACACTAATTGCGCAAGTTCAACTTGCACTTGACCGGTTATTTTTTTTATTACCAATCGATCGGTCGGGTCGGATTTTTGATTTTTCCCCCGTGTTCTTCAAAAATTTGAGAAAAAATTTGTATTTCCATGGAAGTACGGTTTTTCCGCAAATAGCTATTTTTAGATGATTTTCCTTCTATATTCAGGACAGATTTTTCTCAAAAATCAATTCTTTTGATGCACAATCAATCTACCGACCTCGGATTATTATTATTGCCACAGTTTTTTTTAAAAATTGCAGACATCTCTGGCATTTTGAATTATTTTTATGAAACCAATTTCCTGAATTGAACGAATTTTTCCGATTCTTCAAGAAAATCGGTAGGAAAAGACGATTTAATTTGGTTTTGAAGGACTCTTGTGCATGGATTGAAATATTATACTCTTTATTCAGATAATCCAGAAGAATACTGCTGTCCTTGGTTTTCGACTTTAAAAGAATGGGAGAGAATTGGTCATATTTCATTGAGATATTCATTGTAATAATCATGGACAACTTTATAAAAAAAATAATTATAAGATTTTCTGAAATCTCAGAAAAATTTTGTAGTAACGAATTTTAGAATATATTTTTTTCAAGATTACTGGAAAAGTACAAATAATGTAGGCGAAATTTAATAGAAATGAAGACGTTATAATTTAACGAAATCAGCAAAGAACTGCAGTAAATTTGTGGTATGGAGAATTTCAAAATATGGGTAAATCAAAATCTAATATCAATATCTTGTTTTCTTTCAAACACTTTAATCACTAAATGCGTAAAATATATTAAAATTAAGAAATTATGTAAAATATTAATATGAATAATGTTTTTCCATACTGACTGTTCAAAAAAAAGTTTATTATTTTTTTCTGAATAAAAAAAAATCAAAAAAAAATTGAATTAAATTAATGCGAATTCAAATTTCCGCAAAATTATTCAATGTTTATTGAAATAATTTAAATTTCCACTGGTTAGCAGGATTTGGAGCTTTATTTAGATTAGTAGCGATTTGCAAAAATTAGCAAATATTCTACCAAATTTACCTAAAATTTGCCCAAACTTAATCGAAACTACTTGCATTTCTTTAGTTGCGCGGAAAATTTTTTTGATAAATTTAAATAAATTTATTTAATAAGCCAGCAATTTCTTTAAATTGCAAGTTATTTCTTCGACTCAATAATAATAAAATCATTTAGATTTAACGGGATTTTTCTGCATAGGAACTTTCCTGCAATAAAGCGGGAATTTTCGCTGATCTAATACCCAAATTATTTCTAAATTCATTTGTGATTATTCCTCGACATCCTAACAATGAATATTGTAGTAAAATTTGAAAAATTTGCATCCGTTCTTTTAAAGTCTAAAACTAAAACAGAAGTATTCTTTAAGGCAGAGGTGTCAAACTCAATTTTGCATATATTAAATTTAGAATGTGTAGGCGGGCCAGATTCAAATAAAAAAAATGTACTGAATTATTATAAAAGAGGGTAATTATTTTGAGCTCGAGGATCCAGATACCTGACTTCTTGCGATCGCGAGCCTTACTGATACGTCCCGGGGGCCGGATGCGACCCGCGGGCCGTATGCGGCCCGCGGACCGTATCTTTGACATCCCTGCTTTAAGGGTACTTGAATTAACGTAGGCAATATATACACACACACGTACACACACGCGCTCGCGCGATCCCGCTCACACACACACACACACATAGGCACGCACGCATTCACACACCACACACACACGCATGCACACACAGACACACACACACCCACACAAAGAGATACCAGCAGACACTACCTCGATGTGGTGTATCCTGGGTAACGCCAAAGATATCTGTAATTTTCGAAAAACCTGGGGCAAAAATGACAATCCGTGGTCGGTAGATTGATTGTCCTTCAAAAGAATTGATTTTTGAGAAAAATCTATCCTGAATATGGAATTTAAACCATCTCTGAAGAGCTATTTGTGGGAAAACCGTACTTCCATGGAAATATTTTTTTTTTTCAAATTTTGTAAAAACACGGAGGAAAAATCAAAAATCCAGTCCAACCGATTGATTGACAATAAAAAAACGAACATTTTAAAAAAATATGTGTCATGATTAAGTCAAAATTACGATTTATAGAGTAATTTTCCCGCGAAAAATGCCCATTTTTTCATAAAAATTAATATTTCTTCTGAAGATTCCGGAAAAAAACTGTGGAGAAAAAATCCTAAAAAAATCTAGTTCAACAGATCGATTGATCATGAAAAAAACAAATAATTAAAAAAAATCTTTCCGATTACTTCAAAATTAAGACCTGTAGGGTAATTTAAGTGGCACAGTGCGGTTTTGCCCCACCGTACGTCGGTTTGTAGTCACTCCGAGAGTCGAAAAACGATTCGTGTTTTTGTTTTCACGGGACCCGAAAATGCTGGGTCAAGGAGTGGCAAAATTAAGAATATCGGGTTTGAATATGTCCCATGAGACATTCGACAATATCTTCATGCTCATGATGTCAAATTCTGAAGCCGGTTGAAGAAACCTTTGCTGGGCGAAAATCACGTCGCGAAGCGGCTGCCTTAGGCCTACGATATGATACTAGAGTGGCCCTAACAATCACCTGACGCCAATTCTAATAAAAACGTTTAGTCCCTTGTAAAGAGAAAGCTCAGGGAAAGGACTTTGACTCAGTTCTCTCACGAGATTCGAAAAATTTGCGTAGTATGCAAAAAATCTCGTCGACATATGCCTCGAAGATACCAGGCAATTATTGATGCAGGAGGCAATTGGACAACTTACTACGGTAATTGTGCCGTTGTTGGCACACTAAAAAATGTTCTAGAAATACATTTTTTTTCAAGAATATAAGCAGTCACGTTCTTACTTGACGGACTGTACATATAAAAGTATTATCGAGCCCTTTTAGGTGTTTGGTAAAAAGGCATAAAAAATATGTTCATCTAATGTTTTTATTTTTTAAGACGGGTTAATAAGGAAAATGAGGTAAAGGAAAGAAAAGAGAAGCGTTTCTTTTCTCTTTAAAATTTCATAATAAAAAATTTCTTTTCAGATCTACTTCGGCTAGACTCGGATTATTATATATATATATATATATATATATATATATATATATATATATATATATATATATATATATATATATATATGAGAATAATTTCTTCGTACTCATTAATATAAAACTTACAAGTAATAGCATGATACATCACAATACACCACGAAATGAATTTATATTCTTACTTAAGAAAGTAAATGGTGTTTCAACATGTAAAGAACCAAGATAAATGACAAAGTGACAATCCTTTTCCCTTTTAACTTCGGAAGTCGTTTCGACTAAGCCGATGGTAATCGAATTTCCTTACAAAATGATAAATTTGACATTCATTGCGAAAAAAAAGGATCTCTTTCCTTTTGTTTGTTACAGAATCCCAGTCCAGCTGCCAATCATTAGCTCACCGATGTAACCAATTTATTCCAAATAATTCGTCTTATTATATCGACTTCTGTAAAGAACGATAAAAAAATTACTTTATATAGTGTATATATGTTAATATATACTACACTTTATAAACTCATTCATTCACTATTATCGTCACTGCTCATTCCTTATATTATCTAACGTAATAAAAATATATCCTATAACCTGGCCCGAAAATATATGTATGAATTAAAAAAAAAACATAAATCGGATAAGTAGTTCGCGAGTAATAAGCGCACTAAAGGACAGACAGGCAGACAGGGAGATGTTGCATTTTATACATATTATAATTCTTTGCTACATGATATTGTTCCACATTTAATATTTTAGGCAGCGTATTGCAAGAGAACGCCTCTAGCGGCAAACTTTTTTCCGACTTGATTCACTATTATCGTCACTGCTTATTCCTTATGTTACCTAACGTAATAAAATATATCCTATAACCTGGCCAGAGAATATATGTATGTTTAAAAAAAGCACGTAAATCGGATAAATGGTTCTCCAGTGATAAGCGCACTAACTGACAGACAGACAAACACACAGAGAGACGTTGCATTTTATATATATTATTGAAGATTATAGATAACCTGGTCAGAGAACAAATGCGAGAATTAAAAAAAAAACACATAAATCGGATAAGTGGTTCTCGAATGATAAGCGCACTAACAGACAGACAGACAGAGAGACGTTGCATTTTATATATATTATAGATATTCTTTGCTACATGATATTATCCAATATTTAGTAGTTTAGGCAGTGTATTGCAACAGAACGCGCTAGCGGCAAACTTTTTTCCGACTTGATTTGAGTATTCTTGGATTCTTACCAGACTTCTTAAGCCGAGATTCGTGTGGCAGCTAAATAAATTTATATCAGGTCTCTTAAATTTATTTGCATTGTAAACGTTGGTTTCATTTAGCCTTGCCTTCGCCCACACTATATAAAGCTTTGTATACGAAAATCATCACTCATACACAAAGGCTTAACGAGACAGTAATTTGTTAATGCTTAGTTTATATCTGTGCATGTACGTGCCTTAATCATAAACGAGTGGTGAACTGAAAAGTTTTGTAAGATTTTTTTGCAAAAACTAAAATTCATTTCTCAACATAGCGAGATTCTAATTTTTTTATTCTTCCCAGATAACTTTTTCATTCGACGGAAATTATCACTCCAATTTTTGAGGTTAGGAAACAAAAATATGTCATTTGGGGCCAAATCTGGAAAATAAGGTGGATGGGGAACTATTTTAAAACCCAGCTCGTGGACTTTTGGTATTGCAAGGGCCGATCTGAGGACAGACGCACTGTCCTGGTGAAGGAGCACTTTTGGCGCGCTAATATTGGTCGCTTTGCTACAACTCACCGTGCAAATGGTATAAGAACGTTGCGTAATAAGAGCCAGTTACTGTTTTACTCTTTTTCAAATACCCAAATACACTGTGAGCCTCAAAAAGCATTTACCATCAATTTCCCGCCGATAAAACTGTTTTCGCTTTTTTTGGTGAACCAACTCACTGGTTTAACTGCCGTTTTGATACATCCACGTTTCCCCTACAGTTACAGAACTATAAGAAAAGTCCTCCGAAATACGCTGCAATTGTTCTTGTGCGTTTTTGGTCTGGAGTCAACAAATCACGCACTCAGCTTTTTCCTTTTTAGAGCCTCATACAGGATATTATGTGCCCATTCACATGCAAACATCACATGTTATCATCTGTCGTGTCAACAATCTCACGAAGCTTAATATGACGATCTTCCATCACGATACCATTAATTTTATCGAGCATTCCTCCAGAAGAAACAGCATTGGGGTGTCCTCAACATGCAGCATTTGCGGTGTTCATACGGCCACGTTTAAATTCATTTTATCAACCATCAGCCGTCCTCATCCACTGCTGGATATATGCCTCCTCTAAGAACTTCCACTGATCTCTGTTATAAGCGGTGTTAACCAAATTCCTGCCACTCTTGTGATGTCATCGCTCCATCTCGTGGTGGTCTACCTCTGTTCCTTTTGTCTTTAAACTCGTTTACCCAAAAATACATGTTCTTGAGTGCCAGTGCATAGTCTTTATGAGTTTCCTTTAGTTAAATTTCTAAACAGGTCGCAGTCCACTTTTTTAAATGAAAATATTTTAACACTGTTTTATACTCAGCTTTATCCATTTCTATCGTTTAACACCGATTGCTTATGATAGCAGCCAATAAACAACTGCGCATTGAAACTGTTTGAAATCTTGAACACAAACGTTACAAAAATCACTCTTACCAACAGCCATGGGGGCCAAATAATACTTCCCGCCATTTTATAGAAATTTACCAGTTTTACCAATCCACACTGAAGAGAGGTAAATCACCTGGGCCAAATAATATGCACCCAGAATTCATCAAACTGATGCATACTGGAAATATACAACGACACATCGATTTTTAACAACATATATGGCAAGGGAGAGATACCAAAAATATGGCTAAGATCAACATTTATCCCAGTACTTAAGAAAGTAAAAGCTAAATCCTGCTTGAAATTTCAAACTATAAGCCTAATAAGCCACCTATTGAAGCTATTTTTGAAAATAACTCACCAAAGAATCTTCAGAGTCAATGAAATATATATAGAGCGAAAACAATTCGGATTTCGAAACGCAGTGGGCACTAGAGAGCCTCTAGTTAATATACAAGTTCTCTTTCAAAGATATAGAGATATGAACTATGACATACATGCATATTTATTGCTTACAGGAAGGCATTTTATAGGGTAGAGCATAATAAACTGATGGAGATATTGTACAGCATTGGAATAAACAAGAGGGACATGAGAACAATTAAAACTGGAACCAAACTTTATTGTTGTATGGGTTGGAGTCGTGGACATTGACGGAGGAGTCATGTAAGAAGATACTTTAATGTTACATATAAAAATAGGGTTGTTTTTTTACTTTTCATCTCAAAAATACTGATAATCTACTATAATTGTAGTCCTGATGAAGAAAATGAAATATTTTCGAAAGCTTGGTGTATATATATATATATATATATATATATATATATATATATATATATATATATATATATATATATATGTATGTATATATATATATATATATATATATATATATATATATATATGTATATATATATAATATATATATATATATATATATATATATATATATATATAATTTACGTCTTCTTGGAATTAGATCATTAAAACTTTTCTGGGATTTGTTCTATATTTATTGACGTTTCGACCTTCAGAAGAGGTCTTCTTCAAAATTTGCTCTAAAAGATGACATGTAATTAATCTGTTTGTCATGTATTTCACGGTTAAAATATTTGTACCTTTTCGTAGTACTTAATTTAAAACAGTTAACAGTATAAGTTTATAAGGGCCTTACCTTAGAAAGTAGTTCATTGTATTGGGGTATTAATTTTAACTCACTGTCAAAAACACATTTTTACATTCTACAAATAACCACTTAACGTAAAGGACTTTTTATGACTGGTAGGTAGATACGGTTTAGGTTATTTACGTCTGTTCTTTCGTTAATTGCAGTGGGTGGCATCTGTATGTGTATAGATTCCAGTATTTCTCTTTTTTTTGTATTTATTTCGGTTTTGATAATTTTGATGTTTTTGAAATCAAAGGTATGACTTTTATTCATTTCATGATTTGTAAGAGCTATATTGTTTTTGTTTTGTCGTATTTATGGCCTTGGATTCTATTTTCTAGGTATTGGCTTGTTTGCCCAATGTATATTCCTTCGCAGTTATTACATTTGATTTCGTAGACTATGTTACTTTTTTATTATTTGAGGTTTTGGTTTTAAGCCTGGAAAAATCTGATGAGAGCAGATTATATGATTTGTGACATAACCGAATTTTGTAGTTTTCAAAAAGTTTTTTGAGTGGTTGGGATAGTCCATTTATAAACGGTAAAGCAATATATGTATTATGGTTGTTATTAGTTGGTTTTTACTTATTATGGTAATGTAAAAGTTATGTGTTCGTTGTTTGAAGACTTTCTTTATAAGGCACATCGGATATTTATTAAGTGTTAATGCTTCTTTAGCTTTGGTTATTGCACTCTTTCTGTATTCTATGTCAGAAAGCTTGATTGCTCTATCTGCTGGACCTATGCTTACAGATTTTTTTGGGAATTCGGGTGGTGTGATTCATAATTAAGATATCTAGAGGACCATGTATTTTTAGTATACCATTCGGTTTTTATATTTTCATTAATGTGATGTAAAGTTACGTATAAAAAATTTATCTTATTGTTGTCTTCTGTTTCGAAACGCAGTGGGCACTAGAGAGCCTCTAGTTAATATACGAGTTCTCTTTCAAAGATATAGGCATATGAACTACGACATACATGCCTGTTTATTGCTTACAGGAAGGTATTTGATAGGGTAAAGCACGATAAACTGATGGAGATATTGTACAGCATTGGAATAAACAAGAAGGACATGAGAATAATTAAAACTGGAACCAAACTTCATTGTTGTATGGGATAGAGTCGTGAACATTGACGAAGGAGTCATATAAGAAGATCGAAACCTTTGAGATGTGGTTATACCGGAAGATTTGGAAAATACCTTGTACTGATCACGTTACCAATGAGGGGGTTCTAAGAAGAATGGGAAAAGACAAGGAGATAATGATAAGAATAAAGACAACGAAGTTGGAATATCTCGGATATGTTATGAAAAACTACGAAAGGTACGGCATGCTGCAACAAATACTGCAAGGGAAGAAAGAAGAAGGCATGAAAGAAGAAGAATATCTTGGCTATAGAATCTAAGAACGTGGTTCAATAAATCCACAACAAGTTTGTTTCGAACAGCTGTAAAATAAAGTATAGATTGCCAGATTGATCGCCAACATCCGGAACGGATAGGCACCACAAGAAGAAGAATCAATCCACACTCGTATATACTGTAAAACCATTCATATAAACAACAAACGTAACGTATTTCAGTGCTGATGATTAATTTTTCTATAGATCAGATAATTTTTCCAACGGTTAAATCTGGAGTACTACCCTTTAAAGTGGCCTGAAAAAGGGCTATGGTACGATTCTTGGTTTGGTCATCGGTCTAGTGCTAAGTCCAGTCCATAGTCTCTTCTGGGCTGTTGCTAGTCGGTGTAGTGACTTCGTCACTCGAAGGAGAGTTTTGCGGTTCATAAACATGGCGTAATATGATCTCTCTGTAAGGTAACGGTTGAAAAACTTAAATGGTTGATTTTATGGACTCTTGTACCATAATTAGAAGTATTGCTTTCGCGCAACTTTATAAGTATCTATTAAAGCATAAGAGAACACTTGGTGATACCTTGTACAATAAGAAAGTTGCCAAATAAAATAAAATTGTTTCATTAACAGCAAGAATACAAATTAAATTTGAAATGAGTTTTGGTAAATATAAAATGTTTACAGAACGGTGTGTAATTAAGTGTCGCCTGGAATTCTCTTTATATATAAAGTTTCATTGGAAACTACACTCTATAGCTGTCTTTTTACTGTCAGCCTAACGAGAGCTTTACGTGGCTTCGTTTACGTGTTCGTTTACAGAACGGGTAACTAGTATCACTTGAATTTGACCAAACAGAACATTGTAAACTTTGTTTAGTTGCATTTGTGTTACGGTTTCGTGTGTATTTCGAACCTGCACTGAATATAAACCACAGAAGGCAACAATTTAAGCGTAACGTGATCGCCTTGGGAAGAGCGTACATACATAAAATCTGTCGGAGCTTAGTAGACTGATATTTTAATTAATGTAACGCTACATTTGCCAGGTTAATTATGTTCTTAAACTTTTCAATTTTTAATTCATTTTACATTTCTTTAATATTATCGTACACGGTAAAAAATGACTACACTATTATTGTTTATGCAATTCTATAAACTAAATGTTCAAGCTTTTTTTGTATAATGTATTAATATACATATATATATATATATATATATATATATATATATATATATATATATATATATATATATATATATATATATATATATATATATATATATATATATATATATATATATATATATATATATATATATATTGAAGTTCGTTACAAACAGTACATAAAATCTAATATCATTTTTCACTGCTTTTTATTTAGATTAGGCGCTAATGCTTAGAGAAATGAATTATGAAAATTATTAAATTAAAATAAAACGTTCAAAGAAAAATAAAACAAGTCACACTAAAGTTATTATTGTGTATGTGGGTTAGAGTGACCGGATCTCATAAAGGGGGAAAAAAATGTCGGAATCTTGTTCGTCTGAACCCCACAAAACGATTCCCCTATCCAGATATTGAGATAGCCGAAATTTGAGCTCGATTAAACGACGTTAACCCGTGCCGCTCGTCGCTCAAAGTTTGAAAAAATCCAAATTTTTGGCCAAAAAGCTGACATATGGAGCTATAACTCCAGAACGGTAAATAATAGAAACACGCTTAATATCTCAAAAGAAAGCTAATGTTGTTCTTTAAAATTTATATTCTATACATAATTGTTGTTATTTTAAGTCAAACCGAGTTACAACAGCCTTTAGCCCCAAAAACGTGACCTGGTACCACTAGGAGCATACTTCGTATATTTTGTTATTAAGTGATAAATTTTGCTTTTTTTTTGGTATATTTTTAAGTTTAAAGTAGAAATATAAATAAAAAAAACAAGTAATACTGATAAGTCTAATGACATTTTTTATTTTAAAATATAAAAATTAGGTATATAATACATACAAAACAGACACAGAAAAGATACAGACGTAGTACCTACCTGAGTTGATAATTTTACATAGTTATCGAATCTATTCTAGAGCTTTTGTTAAAGTAGTTTTTGAAACGTCAGGATATAATGCTCGGCATTTACTTACAACTTGCAGGACATATTGCTTTTGGTCTTCATCTTTTGTCAGAAGGTCGTTAAAGTCGGTTATTAATTTAACACCACGCTCAGCCATATCATTAACTACTTTTAATGTTTTGACAATTTTCAATCCTTCTTGGAAGTCATTATTTTGAGGCCAGGTGTTTGGATGTTGTCTTAGGAAATCTGTTTTTATATTAAATTGGTCAAAGAATGTAAACGTTTCTTTGGTAAGTAAATTTACCAATCCTCCATCAACTACCTCTTTTAAGTTTTCTTTCCTAACTTTACAACCCTAGCGTGCTGTGATGGTTCATCTGTGCTACTGAGCAATCTATTAGCCATTAACAACTTTTTATCGTCTGTAATGGTGGGATCAAAAAACGATAATCCCACCAACTTTGCATTCAAATACCACAAATGGTTCGAAAATTTGTTCAGGGCTATTTCTGCAATATCGTTGTCATATTCTTTATAGTCTAACAGACTATGCAAAATACCTAAATCTTGCTTTGGTGCAAGATGAGCTTTTGGAGCATTGAACCAAGCTTTACAATAAGTTTTAACTAGGAAAACAGAAATGGCACGCACAGAACTTTCTTCTTCTTTAGACATCTTAAATTGACGACGAAAAATGAACATTTTTAAGCAGTAAATAGCCTTTGCCATCCACCTAGAATGAATGGCTCCTGAAGTTCTAAAACCCACGACATTGCCGGCTAGTGATCCAACAAATACGAGAACCAACTGCAATAGCTCCTTGTAGTCATCTCTGGAGTGGCTCTCAGTTAATTTGGTCTCGAATTCAGCAGTAACATTTGCAATTACTTCTGGAGTTAGCTGCTTTTGTATTATATTTTTTTTTATTATATTGTTCTCTGAACATTTGCCTTCTATCATGTAATAAAGTTTTCGAGACTTTGTACTCAAGAGGGCCAAGGTTTAGTGCTTCTAGAGTAGCTATTAAAATTCTCGTGGCATTTCTGTCGGATACCTTACATCGATCTAATAAAATGGACAATTTCATGTTTAAAATCTCTTTAACGCCCCTTGCAAATGAAACTTTCATCCTCTTGCTCTCAGATGGTCCTGGATCTTCTGCAGCTTCTTCAGAGATGTCCATTTCCTCCAAGCTCTCAAGTTCCTGGTAGATGCTGTCCTCTTCAGTGTCTTCTTCTCCTCCTTCGAACTTGTCTTCATCATCCGTTTCTAAGAAGCAACAAAAGAAAGAGAAAAAAAAAGACTATAAAAACTTGTCGTTTTAGCAAAATAGTAATAATACATAGGTACTAAATTACCTACTTCTAATTATCAAAAGGTATTATTTAAAAAATATAAACTCAATCATAAAGATGCCAAATCATGCTCTCATGTACAATTTTCTTTCAATTATAATGAAACTATTTACTTATTTGTTTATCTATTTTTTAGAATACTAATAATAAAAAAAAAACTCACCAATATCAAAAGTTGCTTCTTGGATTTGTCGGTTCATTTTTGCAAGTTCCTTTTGCACCTTGATTTCTTCAGCTCGAGACAACTTGAGATCCACTCCAGTCATGGAACCTGGGCGGCCCTTCTGCCTCTGTTTCACGAGAAACGCCTTATCTTCTTCCGATTTCATCAGAGCCAAGGCATCTTGTTGGGCAATATCAAAGAGATCATCCAACTTTTCAACAAACTGTTTAAATTTGTTCTTGGCCGTTTCGTTCTTCCGGCCTTTTTGAAGAGTTCTCCATTCTCTTACAGTTAATTTCACAGTACGTAAATTATGAAATAAAGCACACAAAACTTGACGATTTGAGGGTAGTTTACAACCGGTGATCTGGTGAATGGGATAGCCCACAAGAAATATTTTACCCTTTGTCCGGCTTTGTACACCTGATGTGGATGCCATTTCAGAGGCCAATAGGTAAATAACAGTTAACTTGGAAAATGAAACAAAATATATTGCAAACTTTAATTTCAATAAAATGTTTTGAAATGTCTTTTAAAATAATACTATAATAGTTATAAAAACAATAACACGCACACTTGGAAAATTAAAAAAAAAAACGTTAAAATATCTTCACTAGATAATTGTTCGATCTAACCAGCTCAAAGGCACTTTAGAAACTAAACTGAATAAATAAAAGGTCGGTTGTACGCTGAAGTAAAATCACCATCCCTAAAATAGAAATTAGATTCACCCTCCTTTTTATCTGTCAAACGAGTCTTTCTTTGGTAAACTAGTCAGGTAATCCCCATATAATAAAAGATTAAATTTGAACAAAAGGCTCTTTATGATGGAAAATTGAGTTCCAAAATACTGTTTAACAAAAAAATGTTAATTCCGAGACCACATTATGTAAAAACCCGTAAAATTCTTAGAATACTCCCAAACTGGCTCCTACTGGTACCAGGTCACGTTTTTGGGGCTAAAGGCTGTTGTAACTCGGTTTGACTTAAAATAACAACAATTATGTATAGAATATAAATTTTGAAGAACAACATTAGCTTTCTTTTGAGATATTAAGCGTGTTTCTATTATTTACCGTTCTGGAGTTATGGCTCCATATGTCAGCTTTTTGGCCAAAAAATTTGGATTTTTCAAACGCCGTTTAATCGAGCTCAAATTTCGGCTATCTCAATATCTGGAAAGGGGAATCGTTTTGTGTGGTCCAGGCGAACAAAATTCCGACATCGATTTTTTGCGGTCACCCTAATGTGGGTACATATACGAGTATAAACAAAAACATTAAAATACGTAGTTTATACATTAAAATCTGTAATTTTCGTTTGAATAATTTTACTTGAAAAAGAAATGGTGTTTACATAATTTTCAAGGTCACAAAAACTTCACGGGATTCCAAAAAATTGAGTTTCAGTAATTTTCTTAGTCATTTCTGAAATGGATGGAACCTAAATATTTTCTCCTTCTCCAAGCTCGTCTTTGTCGCCACTATCGCTTAAAATCTTTCCAGAAGTCACCGATGTCACAATTTGATCATCAGTTAATATTTCTCTCGTCATTATCAGCACATACATATTCTTTAAAATTAAAGTGATGCCATCTTTTTAATCGCGATTTTCACTGTACTTTGTTGAATATCAGCATCGTAAACAAATTCTAGACAATCAGTAGGATTTTCTCGATGTTGTTCAATCCACTGAGTCAACGGTAGCTCATCATCTGAGTCATATATTAATTCCTTAAAAATACTCCATGCTTAAAACAGTTTGGAATGGTTTCTCTACTGACTCTTTGCCAAGTCATATGGATAAAGGTTATAGCGTCCAAGAGAGTTACAGAAAAATTGTTACATTTTCGATCGTCTCTAACATTTTCATAAGTAAAATCTTTCTATAATGACATTTTAAAGAATGTATCACACCTTGATCCATAGGCTAGAGCTTTGCACTTGTGTTTGGAGGCATAAAAACCAATTTTATTTGCTGCAGATCAACTTCAGAGTGCGCTGAACAGTTGTCAATCAAAAGTAATATTTTTCTGTTTGTGAATTTTAATAGTCCAATTCGATCAGTTCGTTTTTAAAAATTTCTTATGTCATCCAGGCTTTATTGTTTGATTTGTACTTTACTGATAAATGTTTATTTTTAAAACACCTGGGATTGGTGGAAACCAACAATTTTCTTTTCTCTGTTCCAGACATATTTGCAGTTAGCAACACAGTAATCCTTACTTTTGATAATTTTCCACCAGCACAATTCTCTCCGACAAACTTTAATGTCTTATCAGTGGTCATCTTGTAAAACAAACCCGTTTCATCCGCATTAAAAACGTCCACATATTTATAACTTTCTCGAATTTCCGGCCATACATTGGCCAACCACTGATCAACAACAGTCATATACACTCCTACAATTTTCCCTACTATCTTGCCTCACTAATATTATGTTGCTTTTTAAATCGTTCAATCCAACTTCTAGAACAGTTAAACTCGGTGTTCTCTATTTTCCTTCCCAATTCACTAGCTTTCTCCTCTAAAATATAGCCGGTAATAGCAACATGTTCATATCGTTTTTGACTAAACCATTTAAGGAGTCCTTTATCGACGTAGTCGTGTGTAGATTTTCTTACTTTTTTACAACTAAAGTTTCTTTTATCATAGATTGATAAGATTTCTTGCCTCTTTTTCCATATGGTAGAAGCCGTAGATTTAGTTAAATTCAACTGTTTGCAAACATCACTTTGTTTAACTCCATTTTCTATTTTTCTTATAATATGGTGTTTATCTTTCTACTTTTTTTTTTTTTTTTTTTTTTTTTTTTTTTTTTTTTATGGGTCTAGCACACGTGCTGCAGGGAAGTCCCTAAAGCGCTCCAGGAGCGGCACGAGTGCGGAAAAAGCGATTCACGTTGTTCTTGAATCGCTGTAAATTGTACTCGGTGGGAAACACAGCGCTGGGCAAATTATTCCAAAGGGATGACGTTCTCCATATAAAAGATTGCT